>CAXHLB010000020.1:0-215150 GCA_964017235.1 Sabellastarte sp. h YS-2021 | reverse complement strand
CCCAATATTTGGCTTAACCATGCTGCCAAAATGGTTCCCCAGGTATATGGGTTTTATGCAGCTAGACCACCCCATTGCAGGTTACAGACCAATGTGACATAGATTAACCCAATTCGAAGGTGTCAAAGCTATTCCATCTTTATTGGTAATTGTTACTCAGTGTTTGGACCAAATTGCAGCATAATATCTCAATATTTGGCTTAGTTATGGTGGAAACATGACCCCCTGTATATATGAATTACTGCAACCAGTATATTTCATCCCAAGTCGCAGAATCTCCCTGCAGCGGATTTACTGCTAGCTGTAAGTCCCAAAGCTGTTGCATATTTATTGGTGCCACCCCCTCAGTCTTTGGCCCAAATTGCAGCATTACATCCCAATATTTGGCTTAGCCCTGCTGCCAAAATGGCGCACCAGGTATATGGGTTTTATGCAGCTAGACCACTTAATTGCAGGTTAGAGAGCAATGTGACCTAGATTAACCCAATTCGAAGGTGTCAAAGCTACTCCATCTTTATTGGTAATTTTTACTCAGTGTTTGGACCAAATTGCAGCATAATATCTCAATATTTGGCTTAGTTATGGTGGAAACATGACCACCTGTATATATGAATTACTGCAACCAGTATATTTCATCCCAAGTCGCAGAATCTCCCTGCAGCAGACTTACTGCTAGCTGTAAGTCCCAAACCTGTTGCATATTTATTGGTGCCACCCCCTCAGTCTTTGGCCCAAATTGCAGCATTACATCCCAATATTTGGCTTAACCATGCTGCCAAAATGGTTCCCCAGGTATATGGGTTTTATGCAGCTAGACTACCCCATTGCAGGTTACAGACCAATGTGACATAGATTAACCCAATTCGAAGGTGTCAAAGCTATTCCATCTTTATTGGTAATTGTTACTCAGTGTTTGGACCAAATTGCAGCATAATATCTCAATATTTGGCTTAGTTATGGTGGAAACATGACCCCCTGTATATATGAATTACTGCAACCAGTATATTTCATCCCAAGTCGCAGAATCTCCCTGCAGCGGATTTACTGCTAGCTGTAAGTCCCAAAGCTGTTGCATATTTATTGGTGCCACCCCCTCAGTCTTTGGCCCAAATTGCAGCATTACATCCCAATATTTGGCTTAGCCCTGCTGCCAAAATGGCGCACCAGGTATATGGGTTTTATGCAGCTAGACCACTTAATTGCAGGTTAGAGAGCAATGTGACCTAGATTAACCCAATTCGAAGGTGTCAAAGCTACTCCATCTTTATTGGTAATTTTTACTCAGTGTTTGGACCAAATTGCAGCATAATATCTCAATATTTGGCTTAGTTATGGTGGAAACATGACCCCCTGTATATATGAATTACTGCAACCAGTATATTTCATCCCAAGTCGCAGAATCTCCCTGCAGCGGATTTACTGCTAGCTGTAAGTCCCAAAGCTGTTGCATATTTATTGGTGCCACCCCCTCAGTCTTTGGCCCAAATTGCAGCATTACATCCCAATATTTGGCTTAGCCCTGCTGCCAAAATGGCGCACCAGGTATATGGGTTTTATGCAGCTAGACCACTTAATTGCAGGTTAGAGAGCAATGTGACCTAGATTAACCCAATTCGAAGGTGTCAAAGCTATTCCATCTTTATTGGTAATTGTTACTCAGTGTTTGGACCAAATTGCAGCATAATATCTCAATATTTGGCTTAGTTATGGTGGAAACATGACCCCCTGTATATATGAATTACTGCAACCAGTATATTTCATCCCAAGTCGCAGAATCTCCCTGCAGCGGATTTACTGCTAGCTGTAAGTCCCAAAGCTGTTGCATATTTATTGGTGCCACCCCCTCAGTCTTTGGCCCAAATTGCAGCATTACATCCCAATATTTGGCTTAACCATGCTGCCAAAATGGTTCCCCAGGTATATGGGTTTTATGCAGCTAGACCACCCCATTGCAGGTTACAGACCAATGTGACATAGATTAACCCAATTCGAAGGTGTCAAAGCTATTCCATCTTTATTGGTAATTGTTACTCAGTGTTTGGACCAAATTGCAGCATAATATCTCAATATTTGGCTTAGTTATGGTGGAAACATGACCCCCTGTATATATGAATTACTGCAACCAGTATATTTCATCCCAAGTCGCAGAATCTCCCTGCAGCGGATTTACTGCTAGCTGTAAGTCCCAAAGCTGTTGCATATTTATTGGTGCCACCCCCTCAGTCTTTGGCCCAAATTGCAGCATTACATCCCAATATTTGGCTTAGCCCTGCTGCCAAAATGGCGCACCAGGTATATGGGTTTTATGCAGCTAGACCACTTAATTGCAGGTTAGAGAGCAATGTGACCTAGATTAACCCAATTCGAAGGTGTCAAAGCTACTCCATCTTTATTGGTAATTTTTACTCAGTGTTTGGACCAAATTGCAGCATAATATCTCAATATTTGGCTTAGTTATGGTGGAAACATGACCACCTGTATATATGAATTACTGCAACCAGTATATTTCATCCCAAGTCGCAGAATCTCCCTGCAGCAGACTTACTGCTAGCTGTAAGTCCCAAACCTGTTGCATATTTATTGGTGCCACCCCCTCAGTCTTTGGCCCAAATTGCAGCATTACATCCCAATATTTGGCTTAACCATGCTGCCAAAATGGTTCCCCAGGTATATGGGTTTTATGCAGCTAGACCACCCCATTGCAGGTTACAGACCAATGTGACATAGATTAACCCAATTCGAAGGTGTCAAAGCTATTCCATCTTTATTGGTAATTGTTACTCAGTGTTTGGACCAAATTGCAGCATAATATCTCAATATTTGGCTTAGTTATGGTGGAAACATGACCCCCTGTATATATGAATTACTGCAACCAGTATATTTCATCCCAAGTCGCAGAATCTCCCTGCAGCGGATTTACTGCTAGCTGTAAGTCCCAAAGCTGTTGCATATTTATTGGTGCCACCCCCTCAGTCTTTGGCCCAAATTGCAGCATTACATCCCAATATTTGGCTTAGCCCTGCTGCCAAAATGGCGCACCAGGTATATGGGTTTTATGCAGCTAGACCACTTAATTGCAGGTTAGAGAGCAATGTGACCTAGATTAACCCAATTCGAAGGTGTCAAAGCTATTCCATCTTTATTGGTAATTGTTACTCAGTGTTTGGACCAAATTGCAGCATAATATCTCAATATTTGGCTTAGTTATGGTGGAAACATGACCCCCTGTATATATGAATTACTGCAACCAGTATATTTCATCCCAAGTCGCAGAATCTCCCTGCAGCGGATTTACTGCTAGCTGTAAGTCCCAAAGCTGTTGCATATTTATTGGTGCCACCCCCTCAGTCTTTGGCCCAAATTGCAGCATTACATCCCAATATTTGGCTTAACCATGCTGCCAAAATGGTTCCCCAGGTATATGGGTTTTATGCAGCTAGACCACCCCATTGCAGGTTACAGACCAATGTGACATAGATTAACCCAATTCGAAGGTGTCAAAGCTATTCCATCTTTATTGGTAATTGTTACTCAGTGTTTGGACCAAATTGCAGCATAATATCTCAATATTTGGCTTAGTTATGGTGGAAACATGACCCCCTGTATATATGAATTACTGCAACCAGTATATTTCATCCCAAGTCGCAGAATCTCCCTGCAGCGGATTTACTGCTAGCTGTAAGTCCCAAAGCTGTTGCATATTTATTGGTGCCACCCCCTCAGTCTTTGGCCCAAATTGCAGCATTACATCCCAATATTTGGCTTAGCCCTGCTGCCAAAATGGCGCACCAGGTATATGGGTTTTATGCAGCTAGACCACTTAATTGCAGGTTAGAGAGCAATGTGACCTAGATTAACCCAATTCGAAGGTGTCAAAGCTACTCCATCTTTATTGGTAATTTTTACTCAGTGTTTGGACCAAATTGCAGCATAATATCTCAATATTTGGCTTAGTTATGGTGGAAACATGACCCCCTGTATATATGAATTACTGCAACCAGTATATTTCATCCCAAGTCGCAGAATCTCCCTGCAGCGGATTTACTGCTAGCTGTAAGTCCCAAAGCTGTTGCATATTTATTGGTGCCACCCCCTCAGTCTTTGGCCCAAATTGCAGCATTACATCCCAATATTTGGCTTAGCCCTGCTGCCAAAATGGCGCACCAGGTATATGGGTTTTATGCAGCTAGACCACTTAATTGCAGGTTAGAGAGCAATGTGACCTAGATTAACCCAATTCGAAGGTGTCAAAGCTATTCCATCTTTATTGGTAATTGTTACTCAGTGTTTGGACCAAATTGCAGCATAATATCTCAATATTTGGCTTAGTTATGGTGGAAACATGACCCCCTGTATATATGAATTACTGCAACCAGTATATTTCATCCCAAGTCGCAGAATCTCCCTGCAGCGGATTTACTGCTAGCTGTAAGTCCCAAAGCTGTTGCATATTTATTGGTGCCACCCCCTCAGTCTTTGGCCCAAATTGCAGCATTACATCCCAATATTTGGCTTAACCATGCTGCCAAAATGGTTCCCCAGGTATATGGGTTTTATGCAGCTAGACCACCCCATTGCAGGTTACAGACCAATGTGACATAGATTAACCCAATTCGAAGGTGTCAAAGCTATTCCATCTTTATTGGTAATTGTTACTCAGTGTTTGGACCAAATTGCAGCATAATATCTCAATATTTGGCTTAGTTATGGTGGAAACATGACCCCCTGTATATATGAATTACTGCAACCAGTATATTTCATCCCAAGTCGCAGAATCTCCCTGCAGCGGATTTACTGCTAGCTGTAAGTCCCAAAGCTGTTGCATATTTATTGGTGCCACCCCCTCAGTCTTTGGCCCAAATTGCAGCATTACATCCCAATATTTGGCTTAGCCCTGCTGCCAAAATGGCGCACCAGGTATATGGGTTTTATGCAGCTAGACCACTTAATTGCAGGTTAGAGAGCAATGTGACCTAGATTAACCCAATTCGAAGGTGTCAAAGCTACTCCATCTTTATTGGTAATTTTTACTCAGTGTTTGGACCAAATTGCAGCATAATATCTCAATATTTGGCTTAGTTATGGTGGAAACATGACCACCTGTATATATGAATTACTGCAACCAGTATATTTCATCCCAAGTCGCAGAATCTCCCTGCAGCAGACTTACTGCTAGCTGTAAGTCCCAAACCTGTTGCATATTTATTGGTGCCACCCCCTCAGTCTTTGGCCCAAATTGCAGCATTACATCCCAATATTTGGCTTAACCATGCTGCCAAAATGGTTCCCCAGGTATATGGGTTTTATGCAGCTAGACCACCCCATTGCAGGTTACAGACCAATGTGACATAGATTAACCCAATTCGAAGGTGTCAAAGCTATTCCATCTTTATTGGTAATTGTTACTCAGTGTTTGGACCAAATTGCAGCATAATATCTCAATATTTGGCTTAGTTATGGTGGAAACATGACCCCCTGTATATATGAATTACTGCAACCAGTATATTTCATCCCAAGTCGCAGAATCTCCCTGCAGCGGATTTACTGCTAGCTGTAAGTCCCAAAGCTGTTGCATATTTATTGGTGCCACCCCCTCAGTCTTTGGCCCAAATTGCAGCATTACATCCCAATATTTGGCTTAGCCCTGCTGCCAAAATGGCGCACCAGGTATATGGGTTTTATGCAGCTAGACCACTTAATTGCAGGTTAGAGAGCAATGTGACCTAGATTAACCCAATTCGAAGGTGTCAAAGCTACTCCATCTTTATTGGTAATTTTTACTCAGTGTTTGGACCAAATTGCAGCATAATATCTCAATATTTGGCTTAGTTATGGTGGAAACATGACCCCCTGTATATATGAATTACTGCAACCAGTATATTTCATCCCAAGTCGCAGAATCTCCCTGCAGCGGATTTACTGCTAGCTGTAAGTCCCAAAGCTGTTGCATATTTATTGGTGCCACCCCCTCAGTCTTTGGCCCAAATTGCAGCATTACATCCCAATATTTGGCTTAGCCCTGCTGCCAAAATGGCGCACCAGGTATATGGGTTTTATGCAGCTAGACCACTTAATTGCAGGTTAGAGAGCAATGTGACCTAGATTAACCCAATTCGAAGGTGTCAAAGCTATTCCATCTTTATTGGTAATTGTTACTCAGTGTTTGGACCAAATTGCAGCATAATATCTCAATATTTGGCTTAGTTATGGTGGAAACATGACCCCCTGTATATATGAATTACTGCAACCAGTATATTTCATCCCAAGTCGCAGAATCTCCCTGCAGCGGATTTACTGCTAGCTGTAAGTCCCAAAGCTGTTGCATATTTATTGGTGCCACCCCCTCAGTCTTTGGCCCAAATTGCAGCATTACATCCCAATATTTGGCTTAACCATGCTGCCAAAATGGTTCCCCAGGTATATGGGTTTTATGCAGCTAGACCACCCCATTGCAGGTTACAGACCAATGTGACATAGATTAACCCAATTCGAAGGTGTCAAAGCTATTCCATCTTTATTGGTAATTGTTACTCAGTGTTTGGACCAAATTGCAGCATAATATCTCAATATTTGGCTTAGTTATGGTGGAAACATGACCCCCTGTATATATGAATTACTGCAACCAGTATATTTCATCCCAAGTCGCAGAATCTCCCTGCAGCGGATTTACTGCTAGCTGTAAGTCCCAAAGCTGTTGCATATTTATTGGTGCCACCCCCTCAGTCTTTGGCCCAAATTGCAGCATTACATCCCAATATTTGGCTTAGCCCTGCTGCCAAAATGGCGCACCAGGTATATGGGTTTTATGCAGCTAGACCACTTAATTGCAGGTTAGAGAGCAATGTGACCTAGATTAACCCAATTCGAAGGTGTCAAAGCTACTCCATCTTTATTGGTAATTTTTACTCAGTGTTTGGACCAAATTGCAGCATAATATCTCAATATTTGGCTTAGTTATGGTGGAAACATGACCACCTGTATATATGAATTACTGCAACCAGTATATTTCATCCCAAGTCGCAGAATCTCCCTGCAGCAGACTTACTGCTAGCTGTAAGTCCCAAACCTGTTGCATATTTATTGGTGCCACCCCCTCAGTCTTTGGCCCAAATTGCAGCATTACATCCCAATATTTGGCTTAACCATGCTGCCAAAATGGTTCCCCAGGTATATGGGTTTTATGCAGCTAGACCACCCCATTGCAGGTTACAGACCAATGTGACATAGATTAACCCAATTCGAAGGTGTCAAAGCTATTCCATCTTTATTGGTAATTGTTACTCAGTGTTTGGACCAAATTGCAGCATAATATCTCAATATTTGGCTTAGTTATGGTGGAAACATGACCCCCTGTATATATGAATTACTGCAACCAGTATATTTCATCCCAAGTCGCAGAATCTCCCTGCAGCGGATTTACTGCTAGCTGTAAGTCCCAAAGCTGTTGCATATTTATTGGTGCCACCCCCTCAGTCTTTGGCCCAAATTGCAGCATTACATCCCAATATTTGGCTTAGCCCTGCTGCCAAAATGGCGCACCAGGTATATGGGTTTTATGCAGCTAGACCACTTAATTGCAGGTTAGAGAGCAATGTGACCTAGATTAACCCAATTCGAAGGTGTCAAAGCTATTCCATCTTTATTGGTAATTGTTACTCAGTGTTTGGACCAAATTGCAGCATAATATCTCAATATTTGGCTTAGTTATGGTGGAAACATGACCCCCTGTATATATGAATTACTGCAACCAGTATATTTCATCCCAAGTCGCAGAATCTCCCTGCAGCGGATTTACTGCTAGCTGTAAGTCCCAAAGCTGTTGCATATTTATTGGTGCCACCCCCTCAGTCTTTGGCCCAAATTGCAGCATTACATCCCAATATTTGGCTTAACCATGCTGCCAAAATGGTTCCCCAGGTATATGGGTTTTATGCAGCTAGACCACCCCATTGCAGGTTACAGACCAATGTGACATAGATTAACCCAATTCGAAGGTGTCAAAGCTATTCCATCTTTATTGGTAATTGTTACTCAGTGTTTGGACCAAATTGCAGCATAATATCTCAATATTTGGCTTAGTTATGGTGGAAACATGACCCCCTGTATATATGAATTACTGCAACCAGTATATTTCATCCCAAGTCGCAGAATCTCCCTGCAGCGGATTTACTGCTAGCTGTAAGTCCCAAAGCTGTTGCATATTTATTGGTGCCACCCCCTCAGTCTTTGGCCCAAATTGCAGCATTACATCCCAATATTTGGCTTAGCCCTGCTGCCAAAATGGCGCACCAGGTATATGGGTTTTATGCAGCTAGACCACTTAATTGCAGGTTAGAGAGCAATGTGACCTAGATTAACCCAATTCGAAGGTGTCAAAGCTACTCCATCTTTATTGGTAATTTTTACTCAGTGTTTGGACCAAATTGCAGCATAATATCTCAATATTTGGCTTAGTTCTGGTGGAAACATGACCCCCTGTATATATGAATTACTGCAACCAGTATATTTCATCCCAAGTCGCAGAATCTCCCTGCAGCGGATTTACTGCTAGCTGTAAGTCCCAAAGCTGTTGCATATTTATTGGTGCCACCCCCTCAGTCTTTGGCCCAAATTGCAGGCATTACATCCCAATATTTGGCTTAGCCCTGCTGCCAAAATGGCGCACCAGGTATATGGGTTTTATGCAGCTAGACCACTTAATTGCAGGTTAGAGAGCAATGTGACCTAGATTAACCCAATTCGAAGGTGTCAAAGCTATTCCATCTTTATTGGTAATTGTTACTCAGTGTTTGGACCAAATTGCAGCATAATATCTCAATATTTGGCTTAGTTATGGTGGAAACATGACCCCCTGTATATATGAATTACTGCAACCAGTATATTTCATCCCAAGTCGCAGAATCTCCCTGCAGCGGATTTACTGCTAGCTGTAAGTCCCAAAGCTGTTGCATATTTATTGGTGCCACCCCCTCAGTCTTTGGCCCAAATTGCAGCATTACATCCCAATATTTGGCTTAACCATGCTGCCAAAATGGTTCCCCAGGTATATGGGTTTTATGCAGCTAGACCACCCCATTGCAGGTTACAGACCAATGTGACATAGATTAACCCAATTCGAAGGTGTCAAAGCTATTCCATCTTTATTGGTAATTGTTACTCAGTGTTTGGACCAAATTGCAGCATAATATCTCAATATTTGGCTTAGTTATGGTGGAAACATGACCCCCTGTATATATGAATTACTGCAACCAGTATATTTCATCCCAAGTCGCAGAATCTCCCTGCAGCGGATTTACTGCTAGCTGTAAGTCCCAAAGCTGTTGCATATTTATTGGTGCCACCCCCTCAGTCTTTGGCCCAAATTGCAGCATTACATCCCAATATTTGGCTTAGCCCTGCTGCCAAAATGGCGCACCAGGTATATGGGTTTTATGCAGCTAGACCACTTAATTGCAGGTTAGAGAGCAATGTGACCTAGATTAACCCAATTCGAAGGTGTCAAAGCTACTCCATCTTTATTGGTAATTTTTACTCAGTGTTTGGACCAAATTGCAGCATAATATCTCAATATTTGGCTTAGTTATGGTGGAAACATGACCCCCTGTATATATGAATTACTGCAACCAGTATATTTCATCCCAAGTCGCAGAATCTCCCTGCAGCGGATTTACTGCTAGCTGTAAGTCCCAAAGCTGTTGCATATTTATTGGTGCCACCCCCTCAGTCTTTGGCCCAAATTGCAGGCATTACATCCCAATATTTGGCTTAGCCCTGCTGCCAAAATGGCGCACCAGGTATATGGGTTTTATGCAGCTAGACCACTTAATTGCAGGTTAGAGAGCAATGTGACCTAGATTAACCCAATTCGAAGGTGTCAAAGCTACTCCATCTTTATTGGTAATTTTTACTCAGTGTTTGGACCAAATTGCAGCATAATATCTCAATATTTGGCTTAGTTATGGTGGAAACATGACCACCTGTATATATGAATTACTGCAACCAGTATATTTCATCCCAAGTCGCAGAATCTCCCTGCAGCAGACTTACTGCTAGCTGTAAGTCCCAAACCTGTTGCATATTTATTGGTGCCACCCCCTCAGTCTTTGGCCCAAATTGCAGCATTACATCCCAATATTTGGCTTAACCATGCTGCCAAAATGGTTCCCCAGGTATATGGGTTTTATGCAGCTAGACCACCCCATTGCAGGTTACAGACCAATGTGACATAGATTAACCCAATTCGAAGGTGTCAAAGCTATTCCATCTTTATTGGTAATTGTTACTCAGTGTTTGGACCAAATTGCAGCATAATATCTCAATATTTGGCTTAGTTATGGTGGAAACATGACCCCCTGTATATATGAATTACTGCAACCAGTATATTTCATCCCAAGTCGCAGAATCTCCCTGCAGCGGATTTACTGCTAGCTGTAAGTCCCAAAGCTGTTGCATATTTATTGGTGCCACCCCCTCAGTCTTTGGCCCAAATTGCAGCATTACATCCCAATATTTGGCTTAGCCCTGCTGCCAAAATGGCGCACCAGGTATATGGGTTTTATGCAGCTAGACCACTTAATTGCAGGTTAGAGAGCAATGTGACCTAGATTAACCCAATTCGAAGGTGTCAAAGCTACTCCATCTTTATTGGTAATTTTTACTCAGTGTTTGGACCAAATTGCAGCATAATATCTCAATATTTGGCTTAGTTCTGGTGGAAACATGACCCCCTGTATATATGAATTACTGCAACCAGTATATTTCATCCCAAGTCGCAGAATCTCCCTGCAGCGGATTTACTGCTAGCTGTAAGTCCCAAAGCTGTTGCATATTTATTGGTGCCACCCCCTCAGTCTTTGGCCCAAATTGCAGGCATTACATCCCAATATTTGGCTTAGCCCTGCTGCCAAAATGGCGCACCAGGTATATGGGTTTTATGCAGCTAGACCACTTAATTGCAGGTTAGAGAGCAATGTGACCTAGATTAACCCAATTCGAAGGTGTCAAAGCTATTCCATCTTTATTGGTAATTGTTACTCAGTGTTTGGACCAAATTGCAGCATAATATCTCAATATTTGGCTTAGTTATGGTGGAAACATGACCCCCTGTATATATGAATTACTGCAACCAGTATATTTCATCCCAAGTCGCAGAATCTCCCTGCAGCGGATTTACTGCTAGCTGTAAGTCCCAAAGCTGTTGCATATTTATTGGTGCCACCCCCTCAGTCTTTGGCCCAAATTGCAGCATTACATCCCAATATTTGGCTTAGCCCTGCTGCCAAAATGGCGCACCAGGTATATGGGTTTTATGCAGCTAGACCACTTAATTGCAGGTTAGAGAGCAATGTGACCTAGATTAACCCAATTCGAAGGTGTCAAAGCTACTCCATCTTTATTGGTAATTTTTACTCAGTGTTTGGACCAAATTGCAGCATAATATCTCAATATTTGGCTTAGTTCTGGTGGAAACATGACCCCCTGTATATATGAATTACTGCAACCAGTATATTTCATCCCAAGTCGCAGAATCTCCCTGCAGCGGATTTACTGCTAGCTGTAAGTCCCAAAGCTGTTGCATATTTATTGGTGCCACCCCCTCAGTCTTTGGCCCAAATTGCAGGCATTACATCCCAATATTTGGCTTAGCCCTGCTGCCAAAATGGCGCACCAGGTATATGGGTTTTATGCAGCTAGACCACTTAATTGCAGGTTAGAGAGCAATGTGACCTAGATTAACCCAATTCGAAGGTGTCAAAGCTATTCCATCTTTATTGGTAATTGTTACTCAGTGTTTGGACCAAATTGCAGCATAATATCTCAATATTTGGCTTAGTTATGGTGGAAACATGACCCCCTGTATATATGAATTACTGCAACCAGTATATTTCATCCCAAGTCGCAGAATCTCCCTGCAGCGGATTTACTGCTAGCTGTAAGTCCCAAAGCTGTTGCATATTTATTGGTGCCACCCCCTCAGTCTTTGGCCCAAATTGCAGCATTACATCCCAATATTTGGCTTAACCATGCTGCCAAAATGGTTCCCCAGGTATATGGGTTTTATGCAGCTAGACCACCCCATTGCAGGTTACAGACCAATGTGACATAGATTAACCCAATTCGAAGGTGTCAAAGCTATTCCATCTTTATTGGTAATTGTTACTCAGTGTTTGGACCAAATTGCAGCATAATATCTCAATATTTGGCTTAGTTATGGTGGAAACATGACCCCCTGTATATATGAATTACTGCAACCAGTATATTTCATCCCAAGTCGCAGAATCTCCCTGCAGCGGATTTACTGCTAGCTGTAAGTCCCAAAGCTGTTGCATATTTATTGGTGCCACCCCCTCAGTCTTTGGCCCAAATTGCAGCATTACATCCCAATATTTGGCTTAGCCCTGCTGCCAAAATGGCGCACCAGGTATATGGGTTTTATGCAGCTAGACCACTTAATTGCAGGTTAGAGAGCAATGTGACCTAGATTAACCCAATTCGAAGGTGTCAAAGCTACTCCATCTTTATTGGTAATTTTTACTCAGTGTTTGGACCAAATTGCAGCATAATATCTCAATATTTGGCTTAGTTATGGTGGAAACATGACCCCCTGTATATATGAATTACTGCAACCAGTATATTTCATCCCAAGTCGCAGAATCTCCCTGCAGCGGATTTACTGCTAGCTGTAAGTCCCAAAGCTGTTGCATATTTATTGGTGCCACCCCCTCAGTCTTTGGCCCAAATTGCAGGCATTACATCCCAATATTTGGCTTAGCCCTGCTGCCAAAATGGCGCACCAGGTATATGGGTTTTATGCAGCTAGACCACTTAATTGCAGGTTAGAGAGCAATGTGACCTAGATTAACCCAATTCGAAGGTGTCAAAGCTACTCCATCTTTATTGGTAATTTTTACTCAGTGTTTGGACCAAATTGCAGCATAATATCTCAATATTTGGCTTAGTTATGGTGGAAACATGACCACCTGTATATATGAATTACTGCAACCAGTATATTTCATCCCAAGTCGCAGAATCTCCCTGCAGCAGACTTACTGCTAGCTGTAAGTCCCAAACCTGTTGCATATTTATTGGTGCCACCCCCTCAGTCTTTGGCCCAAATTGCAGCATTACATCCCAATATTTGGCTTAACCATGCTGCCAAAATGGTTCCCCAGGTATATGGGTTTTATGCAGCTAGACCACCCCATTGCAGGTTACAGACCAATGTGACATAGATTAACCCAATTCGAAGGTGTCAAAGCTATTCCATCTTTATTGGTAATTGTTACTCAGTGTTTGGACCAAATTGCAGCATAATATCTCAATATTTGGCTTAGTTATGGTGGAAACATGACCCCCTGTATATATGAATTACTGCAACCAGTATATTTCATCCCAAGTCGCAGAATCTCCCTGCAGCGGATTTACTGCTAGCTGTAAGTCCCAAAGCTGTTGCATATTTATTGGTGCCACCCCCTCAGTCTTTGGCCCAAATTGCAGCATTACATCCCAATATCTGGCTTAACCATGCTGCCAAAATGGTTCCCCAGGTATATGGGTTTTATGCAGCTAGACCACCCCATTGCAGGTTACAGACCAATGTGACATAGATTAACCCAATTCGAAGGTGTCAAAGCTACTCCATCTTTATTGGTAATTGTTACTCAGTGTTTGGACCAAATTGCAGCATAATATCTCAATATTTGGCTTAGTTATGGTGGAAACATGACCCCCTGTATATATGAATTACTGCAACCAGTATATTTCATCCCAAGTCGCAGAATCTCCCTGCAGCGGATTTACTGCTAGCTGTAAGTCCCAAAGCTGTTGCATATTTATTGGTGCCACCCCCTCAGTCTTTGGCCCAAATTGCAGCATTACATCCCAATATTTGGCTTAGCCCTGCTGCCAAAATGGCGCACCAGGTATATGGGTTTTATGCAGCTAGACCACTTAATTGCAGGTTAGAGAGCAATGTGACCTAGATTAACCCAATTCGAAGGTGTCAAAGCTACTCCATCTTTATTGGTAATTTTTACTCAGTGTTTGGACCAAATTGCAGCATAATATCTCAATATTTGGCTTAGTTCTGGTGGAAACATGACCCCCTGTATATATGAATTACTGCAACCAGTATATTTCATCCCAAGTCGCAGAATCTCCCTGCAGCGGATTTACTGCTAGCTGTAAGTCCCAAAGCTGTTGCATATTTATTGGTGCCACCCCCTCAGTCTTTGGCCCAAATTGCAGCATTACATCCCAATATCTGGCTTAACCATGCTGCCAAAATGGTTCCCCAGGTATATGGGTTTTATGCAGCTAGACCACCCCATTGCAGGTTACAGACCAATGTGACATAGATTAACCCAATTCGAAGGTGTCAAAGCTACTCCATCTTTATTGGTAATTGTTACTCAGTGTTTGGACCAAATTGCAGCATAATATCTCAATATTTGGCTTAGTTATGGTGGAAACATGAGCCCCCTGTATATATGAATTACTGCAACCAGTATATTTCATCCCAAGTCGCAGAATCTCCCTGCAGCGGATTTACTGCTAGCTGTAAGTCCCAAAGCTGTTGCATATTTATTGGTGCCACCCCCTCAGTCTTTGGCCCAAATTGCAGCATTACATCCCAATATTTGGCTTAGCCCTGCTGCCAAAATGGCGCACCAGGTATATGGGTTTTATGCAGCTAGACCACTTAATTGCAGGTTAGAGAGCAATGTGACCTAGATTAACCCAATTCGAAGGTGTCAAAGCTACTCCATCTTTATTGGTAATTTTTACTCAGTGTTTGGACCAAATTGCAGCATAATATCTCAATATTTGGCTTAGTTCTGGTGGAAACATGACCCCCTGTATATATGAATTACTGCAACCAGTATATTTCATCCCAAGTCGCAGAATCTCCCTGCAGCGGATTTACTGCTAGCTGTAAGTCCCAAAGCTGTTGCATATTTATTGGTGCCACCCCCTCAGTCTTTGGCCCAAATTGCAGGCATTACATCCCAATATTTGGCTTAGCCCTGCTGCCAAAATGGCGCACCAGGTATATGGGTTTTATGCAGCTAGACCACTTAATTGCAGGTTAGAGAGCAATGTGACCTAGATTAACCCAATTCGAAGGTGTCAAAGCTATTCCATCTTTATTGGTAATTGTTACTCAGTGTTTGGACCAAATTGCAGCATAATATCTCAATATTTGGCTTAGTTATGGTGGAAACATGACCCCCTGTATATATGAATTACTGCAACCAGTATATTTCATCCCAAGTCGCAGAATCTCCCTGCAGCGGATTTACTGCTAGCTGTAAGTCCCAAAGCTGTTGCATATTTATTGGTGCCACCCCCTCAGTCTTTGGCCCAAATTGCAGCATTACATCCCAATATTTGGCTTAACCATGCTGCCAAAATGGTTCCCCAGGTATATGGGTTTTATGCAGCTAGACCACCCCATTGCAGGTTACAGACCAATGTGACATAGATTAACCCAATTCGAAGGTGTCAAAGCTATTCCATCTTTATTGGTAATTGTTACTCAGTGTTTGGACCAAATTGCAGCATAATATCTCAATATTTGGCTTAGTTATGGTGGAAACATGACCCCCTGTATATATGAATTACTGCAACCAGTATATTTCATCCCAAGTCGCAGAATCTCCCTGCAGCGGATTTACTGCTAGCTGTAAGTCCCAAAGCTGTTGCATATTTATTGGTGCCACCCCCTCAGTCTTTGGCCCAAATTGCAGCATTACATCCCAATATTTGGCTTAGCCCTGCTGCCAAAATGGCGCACCAGGTATATGGGTTTTATGCAGCTAGACCACTTAATTGCAGGTTAGAGAGCAATGTGACCTAGATTAACCCAATTCGAAGGTGTCAAAGCTACTCCATCTTTATTGGTAATTTTTACTCAGTGTTTGGACCAAATTGCAGCATAATATCTCAATATTTGGCTTAGTTATGGTGGAAACATGACCCCCTGTATATATGAATTACTGCAACCAGTATATTTCATCCCAAGTCGCAGAATCTCCCTGCAGCGGATTTACTGCTAGCTGTAAGTCCCAAAGCTGTTGCATATTTATTGGTGCCACCCCCTCAGTCTTTGGCCCAAATTGCAGGCATTACATCCCAATATTTGGCTTAGCCCTGCTGCCAAAATGGCGCACCAGGTATATGGGTTTTATGCAGCTAGACCACTTAATTGCAGGTTAGAGAGCAATGTGACCTAGATTAACCCAATTCGAAGGTGTCAAAGCTACTCCATCTTTATTGGTAATTTTTACTCAGTGTTTGGACCAAATTGCAGCATAATATCTCAATATTTGGCTTAGTTATGGTGGAAACATGACCACCTGTATATATGAATTACTGCAACCAGTATATTTCATCCCAAGTCGCAGAATCTCCCTGCAGCAGACTTACTGCTAGCTGTAAGTCCCAAACCTGTTGCATATTTATTGGTGCCACCCCCTCAGTCTTTGGCCCAAATTGCAGCATTACATCCCAATATTTGGCTTAACCATGCTGCCAAAATGGTTCCCCAGGTATATGGGTTTTATGCAGCTAGACCACCCCATTGCAGGTTACAGACCAATGTGACATAGATTAACCCAATTCGAAGGTGTCAAAGCTATTCCATCTTTATTGGTAATTGTTACTCAGTGTTTGGACCAAATTGCAGCATAATATCTCAATATTTGGCTTAGTTATGGTGGAAACATGACCCCCTGTATATATGAATTACTGCAACCAGTATATTTCATCCCAAGTCGCAGAATCTCCCTGCAGCGGATTTACTGCTAGCTGTAAGTCCCAAAGCTGTTGCATATTTATTGGTGCCACCCCCTCAGTCTTTGGCCCAAATTGCAGCATTACATCCCAATATCTGGCTTAACCATGCTGCCAAAATGGTTCCCCAGGTATATGGGTTTTATGCAGCTAGACCACCCCATTGCAGGTTACAGACCAATGTGACATAGATTAACCCAATTCGAAGGTGTCAAAGCTACTCCATCTTTATTGGTAATTGTTACTCAGTGTTTGGACCAAATTGCAGCATAATATCTCAATATTTGGCTTAGTTATGGTGGAAACATGACCCCCTGTATATATGAATTACTGCAACCAGTATATTTCATCCCAAGTCGCAGAATCTCCCTGCAGCGGATTTACTGCTAGCTGTAAGTCCCAAAGCTGTTGCATATTTATTGGTGCCACCCCCTCAGTCTTTGGCCCAAATTGCAGCATTACATCCCAATATTTGGCTTAGCCCTGCTGCCAAAATGGCGCACCAGGTATATGGGTTTTATGCAGCTAGACCACTTAATTGCAGGTTAGAGAGCAATGTGACCTAGATTAACCCAATTCGAAGGTGTCAAAGCTACTCCATCTTTATTGGTAATTTTTACTCAGTGTTTGGACCAAATTGCAGCATAATATCTCAATATTTGGCTTAGTTCTGGTGGAAACATGACCCCCTGTATATATGAATTACTGCAACCAGTATATTTCATCCCAAGTCGCAGAATCTCCCTGCAGCGGATTTACTGCTAGCTGTAAGTCCCAAAGCTGTTGCATATTTATTGGTGCCACCCCCTCAGTCTTTGGCCCAAATTGCAGCATTACATCCCAATATCTGGCTTAACCATGCTGCCAAAATGGTTCCCCAGGTATATGGGTTTTATGCAGCTAGACCACCCCATTGCAGGTTACAGACCAATGTGACATAGATTAACCCAATTCGAAGGTGTCAAAGCTACTCCATCTTTATTGGTAATTGTTACTCAGTGTTTGGACCAAATTGCAGCATAATATCTCAATATTTGGCTTAGTTATGGTGGAAACATGACCCCCTGTATATATGAATTACTGCAACCAGTATATTTCATCCCAAGTCGCAGAATCTCCCTGCAGCGGATTTACTGCTAGCTGTAAGTCCCAAAGCTGTTGCATATTTATTGGTGCCACCCCCTCAGTCTTTGGCCCAAATTGCAGCATTACATCCCAATATTTGGCTTAGCCCTGCTGCCAAAATGGCGCACCAGGTATATGGGTTTTATGCAGCTAGACCACTTAATTGCAGGTTAGAGAGCAATGTGACCTAGATTAACCCAATTCGAAGGTGTCAAAGCTACTCCATCTTTATTGGTAATTTTTACTCAGTGTTTGGACCAAATTGCAGCATAATATCTCAATATTTGGCTTAGTTCTGGTGGAAACATGACCCCCTGTATATATGAATTACTGCAACCAGTATATTTCATCCCAAGTCGCAGAATCTCCCTGCAGCGGATTTACTGCTAGCTGTAAGTCCCAAAGCTGTTGCATATTTATTGGTGCCACCCCCTCAGTCTTTGGCCCAAATTGCAGCATTACATCCCAATATCTGGCTTAACCATGCTGCCAAAATGGTTCCCCAGGTATATGGGTTTTATGCAGCTAGACCACCCCATTGCAGGTTACAGACCAATGTGACATAGATTAACCCAATTCGAAGGTGTCAAAGCTACTCCATCTTTATTGGTAATTGTTACTCAGTGTTTGGACCAAATTGCAGCATAATATCTCAATATTTGGCTTAGTTATGGTGGAAACATGACCCCCTGTATATATGAATTACTGCAACCAGTATATTTCATCCCAAGTCGCAGAATCTCCCTGCAGCGGATTTACTGCTAGCTGTAAGTCCCAAAGCTGTTGCATATTTATTGGTGCCACCCCCTCAGTCTTTGGCCCAAATTGCAGCATTACATCCCAATATTTGGCTTAGCCCTGCTGCCAAAATGGCGCACCAGGTATATGGGTTTTATGCAGCTAGACCACTTAATTGCAGGTTAGAGAGCAATGTGACCTAGATTAACCCAATTCGAAGGTGTCAAAGCTACTCCATCTTTATTGGTAATTTTTACTCAGTGTTTGGACCAAATTGCAGCATAATATCTCAATATTTGGCTTAGTTCTGGTGGAAACATGACCCCCTGTATATATGAATTACTGCAACCAGTATATTTCATCCCAAGTCGCAGAATCTCCCTGCAGCGGATTTACTGCTAGCTGTAAGTCCCAAAGCTGTTGCATATTTATTGGTGCCACCCCCTCAGTCTTTGGCCCAAATTGCAGGCATTACATCCCAATATTTGGCTTAGCCCTGCTGCCAAAATGGCGCACCAGGTATATGGGTTTTATGCAGCTAGACCACTTAATTGCAGGTTAGAGAGCAATGTGACCTAGATTAACCCAATTCGAAGGTGTCAAAGCTATTCCATCTTTATTGGTAATTGTTACTCAGTGTTTGGACCAAATTGCAGCATAATATCTCAATATTTGGCTTAGTTATGGTGGAAACATGACCCCCTGTATATATGAATTACTGCAACCAGTATATTTCATCCCAAGTCGCAGAATCTCCCTGCAGCGGATTTACTGCTAGCTGTAAGTCCCAAAGCTGTTGCATATTTATTGGTGCCACCCCCTCAGTCTTTGGCCCAAATTGCAGCATTACATCCCAATATTTGGCTTAACCATGCTGCCAAAATGGTTCCCCAGGTATATGGGTTTTATGCAGCTAGACCACCCCATTGCAGGTTACAGACCAATGTGACATAGATTAACCCAATTCGAAGGTGTCAAAGCTATTCCATCTTTATTGGTAATTGTTACTCAGTGTTTGGACCAAATTGCAGCATAATATCTCAATATTTGGCTTAGTTATGGTGGAAACATGACCCCCTGTATATATGAATTACTGCAACCAGTATATTTCATCCCAAGTCGCAGAATCTCCCTGCAGCGGATTTACTGCTAGCTGTAAGTCCCAAAGCTGTTGCATATTTATTGGTGCCACCCCCTCAGTCTTTGGCCCAAATTGCAGCATTACATCCCAATATTTGGCTTAGCCCTGCTGCCAAAATGGCGCACCAGGTATATGGGTTTTATGCAGCTAGACCACTTAATTGCAGGTTAGAGAGCAATGTGACCTAGATTAACCCAATTCGAAGGTGTCAAAGCTACTCCATCTTTATTGGTAATTTTTACTCAGTGTTTGGACCAAATTGCAGCATAATATCTCAATATTTGGCTTAGTTATGGTGGAAACATGACCCCCTGTATATATGAATTACTGCAACCAGTATATTTCATCCCAAGTCGCAGAATCTCCCTGCAGCGGATTTACTGCTAGCTGTAAGTCCCAAAGCTGTTGCATATTTATTGGTGCCACCCCCTCAGTCTTTGGCCCAAATTGCAGGCATTACATCCCAATATTTGGCTTAGCCCTGCTGCCAAAATGGCGCACCAGGTATATGGGTTTTATGCAGCTAGACCACTTAATTGCAGGTTAGAGAGCAATGTGACCTAGATTAACCCAATTCGAAGGTGTCAAAGCTACTCCATCTTTATTGGTAATTTTTACTCAGTGTTTGGACCAAATTGCAGCATAATATCTCAATATTTGGCTTAGTTATGGTGGAAACATGACCACCTGTATATATGAATTACTGCAACCAGTATATTTCATCCCAAGTCGCAGAATCTCCCTGCAGCAGACTTACTGCTAGCTGTAAGTCCCAAACCTGTTGCATATTTATTGGTGCCACCCCCTCAGTCTTTGGCCCAAATTGCAGCATTACATCCCAATATTTGGCTTAACCATGCTGCCAAAATGGTTCCCCAGGTATATGGGTTTTATGCAGCTAGACCACCCCATTGCAGGTTACAGACCAATGTGACATAGATTAACCCAATTCGAAGGTGTCAAAGCTATTCCATCTTTATTGGTAATTGTTACTCAGTGTTTGGACCAAATTGCAGCATAATATCTCAATATTTGGCTTAGTTATGGTGGAAACATGACCCCCTGTATATATGAATTACTGCAACCAGTATATTTCATCCCAAGTCGCAGAATCTCCCTGCAGCGGATTTACTGCTAGCTGTAAGTCCCAAAGCTGTTGCATATTTATTGGTGCCACCCCCTCAGTCTTTGGCCCAAATTGCAGCATTACATCCCAATATCTGGCTTAACCATGCTGCCAAAATGGTTCCCCAGGTATATGGGTTTTATGCAGCTAGACCACCCCATTGCAGGTTACAGACCAATGTGACATAGATTAACCCAATTCGAAGGTGTCAAAGCTACTCCATCTTTATTGGTAATTTTTACTCAGTGTTTGGACCAAATTGCAGCATAATATCTCAATATTTGGCTTAGTTATGGTGGAAACATGACCACCTGTATATATGAATTACTGCAACCAGTATATTTCATCCCAAGTCGCAGAATCTCCCTGCAGCAGACTTACTGCTAGCTGTAAGTCCCAAACCTGTTGCATATTTATTGGTGCCACCCCCTCAGTCTTTGGCCCAAATTGCAGCATTACATCCCAATATTTGGCTTAACCATGCTGCCAAAATGGTTCCCCAGGTATATGGGTTTTATGCAGCTAGACCACCCCATTGCAGGTTACAGACCAATGTGACATAGATTAACCCAATTCGAAGGTGTCAAAGCTATTCCATCTTTATTGGTAATTGTTACTCAGTGTTTGGACCAAATTGCAGCATAATATCTCAATATTTGGCTTAGTTATGGTGGAAACATGACCCCCTGTATATATGAATTACTGCAACCAGTATATTTCATCCCAAGTCGCAGAATCTCCCTGCAGCGGATTTACTGCTAGCTGTAAGTCCCAAAGCTGTTGCATATTTATTGGTGCCACCCCCTCAGTCTTTGGCCCAAATTGCAGCATTACATCCCAATATCTGGCTTAACCATGCTGCCAAAATGGTTCCCCAGGTATATGGGTTTTATGCAGCTAGACCACCCCATTGCAGGTTACAGACCAATGTGACATAGATTAACCCAATTCGAAGGTGTCAAAGCTATTCCATCTTTATTGGTAATTGTTACTCAGTGTTTGGACCAAATTGCAGCATAATATCTCAATATTTGGCTTAGTTATGGTGGAAACATGACCACCTGTATATATGAATTACTGCAACCAGTATATTTCATCCCAAGTCGCAGAATCTCCCTGCAGCAGACTTACTGCTAGCTGTAAGTCCCAAACCTGTTGCATATTTATTGGTGCCACCCCCTCAGTCTTTGGCCCAAATTGCAGCATTACATCCCAATATTTGGCTTAACCATGCTGCCAAAATGGTTCCCCAGGTATATGGGTTTTATGCAGCTAGACCACCCCATTGCAGGTTACAGACCAATGTGACATAGATTAACCCAATTCGAAGGTGTCAAAGCTATTCCATCTTTATTGGTAATTGTTACTCAGTGTTTGGACCAAATTGCAGCATAATATCTCAATATTTGGCTTAGTTATGGTGGAAACATGACCCCCTGTATATATGAATTACTGCAACCAGTATATTTCATCCCAAGTCGCAGAATCTCCCTGCAGCGGATTTACTGCTAGCTGTAAGTCCCAAAGCTGTTGCATATTTATTGGTGCCACCCCCTCAGTCTTTGGCCCAAATTGCAGCATTACATCCCAATATTTGGCTTAGCCCTGCTGCCAAAATGGCGCACCAGGTATATGGGTTTTATGCAGCTAGACCACTTAATTGCAGGTTAGAGAGCAATGTGACCTAGATTAACCCAATTCGAAGGTGTCAAAGCTACTCCATCTTTATTGGTAATTTTTACTCAGTGTTTGGACCAAATTGCAGCATAATATCTCAATATTTGGCTTAGTTATGGTGGAAACATGACCCCCTGTATATATGAATTACTGCAACCAGTATATTTCATCCCAAGTCGCAGAATCTCCCTGCAGCGGATTTACTGCTAGCTGTAAGTCCCAAAGCTGTTGCATATTTATTGGTGCCACCCCCTCAGTCTTTGGCCCAAATTGCAGGCATTACATCCCAATATTTGGCTTAGCCCTGCTGCCAAAATGGCGCACCAGGTATATGGGTTTTATGCAGCTAGACCACTTAATTGCAGGTTAGAGAGCAATGTGACCTAGATTAACCCAATTCGAAGGTGTCAAAGCTACTCCATCTTTATTGGTAATTTTTACTCAGTGTTTGGACCAAATTGCAGCATAATATCTCAATATTTGGCTTAGTTATGGTGGAAACATGACCACCTGTATATATGAATTACTGCAACCAGTATATTTCATCCCAAGTCGCAGAATCTCCCTGCAGCAGACTTACTGCTAGCTGTAAGTCCCAAACCTGTTGCATATTTATTGGTGCCACCCCCTCAGTCTTTGGCCCAAATTGCAGCATTACATCCCAATATTTGGCTTAACCATGCTGCCAAAATGGTTCCCCAGGTATATGGGTTTTATGCAGCTAGACCACCCCATTGCAGGTTACAGACCAATGTGACATAGATTAACCCAATTCGAAGGTGTCAAAGCTATTCCATCTTTATTGGTAATTGTTACTCAGTGTTTGGACCAAATTGCAGCATAATATCTCAATATTTGGCTTAGTTATGGTGGAAACATGACCCCCTGTATATATGAATTACTGCAACCAGTATATTTCATCCCAAGTCGCAGAATCTCCCTGCAGCGGATTTACTGCTAGCTGTAAGTCCCAAAGCTGTTGCATATTTATTGGTGCCACCCCCTCAGTCTTTGGCCCAAATTGCAGCATTACATCCCAATATCTGGCTTAACCATGCTGCCAAAATGGTTCCCCAGGTATATGGGTTTTATGCAGCTAGACCACCCCATTGCAGGTTACAGACCAATGTGACATAGATTAACCCAATTCGAAGGTGTCAAAGCTATTCCATCTTTATTGGTAATTGTTACTCAGTGTTTGGACCAAATTGCAGCATAATATCTCAATATTTGGCTTAGTTATGGTGGAAACATGACCACCTGTATATATGAATTACTGCAACCAGTATATTTCATCCCAAGTCGCAGAATCTCCCTGCAGCAGACTTACTGCTAGCTGTAAGTCCCAAACCTGTTGCATATTTATTGGTGCCACCCCCTCAGTCTTTGGCCCAAATTGCAGCATTACATCCCAATATTTGGCTTAACCATGCTGCCAAAATGGTTCCCCAGGTATATGGGTTTTATGCAGCTAGACCACCCCATTGCAGGTTACAGACCAATGTGACATAGATTAACCCAATTCGAAGGTGTCAAAGCTATTCCATCTTTATTGGTAATTGTTACTCAGTGTTTGGACCAAATTGCAGCATAATATCTCAATATTTGGCTTAGTTATGGTGGAAACATGACCCCCTGTATATATGAATTACTGCAACCAGTATATTTCATCCCAAGTCGCAGAATCTCCCTGCAGCGGATTTACTGCTAGCTGTAAGTCCCAAAGCTGTTGCATATTTATTGGTGCCACCCCCTCAGTCTTTGGCCCAAATTGCAGCATTACATCCCAATATCTGGCTTAACCATGCTGCCAAAATGGTTCCCCAGGTATATGGGTTTTATGCAGCTAGACCACCCCATTGCAGGTTACAGACCAATGTGACATAGATTAACCCAATTCGAAGGTGTCAAAGCTATTCCATCTTTATTGGTAATTGTTACTCAGTGTTTGGACCAAATTGCAGCATAATATCTCAATATTTGGCTTAGTTATGGTGGAAACATGACCACCTGTATATATGAATTACTGCAACCAGTATATTTCATCCCAAGTCGCAGAATCTCCCTGCAGCAGACTTACTGCTAGCTGTAAGTCCCAAACCTGTTGCATATTTATTGGTGCCACCCCCTCAGTCTTTGGCCCAAATTGCAGCATTACATCCCAATATTTGGCTTAACCATGCTGCCAAAATGGTTCCCCAGGTATATGGGTTTTATGCAGCTAGACCACCCCATTGCAGGTTACAGACCAATGTGACATAGATTAACCCAATTCGAAGGTGTCAAAGCTATTCCATCTTTATTGGTAATTGTTACTCAGTGTTTGGACCAAATTGCAGCATAATATCTCAATATTTGGCTTAGTTATGGTGGAAACATGACCCCCTGTATATATGAATTACTGCAACCAGTATATTTCATCCCAAGTCGCAGAATCTCCCTGCAGCGGATTTACTGCTAGCTGTAAGTCCCAAAGCTGTTGCATATTTATTGGTGCCACCCCCTCAGTCTTTGGCCCAAATTGCAGCATTACATCCCAATATTTGGCTTAGCCCTGCTGCCAAAATGGCGCACCAGGTATATGGGTTTTATGCAGCTAGACCACTTAATTGCAGGTTAGAGAGCAATGTGACCTAGATTAACCCAATTCGAAGGTGTCAAAGCTACTCCATCTTTATTGGTAATTTTTACTCAGTGTTTGGACCAAATTGCAGCATAATATCTCAATATTTGGCTTAGTTATGGTGGAAACATGACCCCCTGTATATATGAATTACTGCAACCAGTATATTTCATCCCAAGTCGCAGAATCTCCCTGCAGCGGATTTACTGCTAGCTGTAAGTCCCAAAGCTGTTGCATATTTATTGGTGCCACCCCCTCAGTCTTTGGCCCAAATTGCAGGCATTACATCCCAATATTTGGCTTAGCCCTGCTGCCAAAATGGCGCACCAGGTATATGGGTTTTATGCAGCTAGACCACTTAATTGCAGGTTAGAGAGCAATGTGACCTAGATTAACCCAATTCGAAGGTGTCAAAGCTACTCCATCTTTATTGGTAATTTTTACTCAGTGTTTGGACCAAATTGCAGCATAATATCTCAATATTTGGCTTAGTTATGGTGGAAACATGACCACCTGTATATATGAATTACTGCAACCAGTATATTTCATCCCAAGTCGCAGAATCTCCCTGCAGCAGACTTACTGCTAGCTGTAAGTCCCAAACCTGTTGCATATTTATTGGTGCCACCCCCTCAGTCTTTGGCCCAAATTGCAGCATTACATCCCAATATTTGGCTTAACCATGCTGCCAAAATGGTTCCCCAGGTATATGGGTTTTATGCAGCTAGACCACCCCATTGCAGGTTACAGACCAATGTGACATAGATTAACCCAATTCGAAGGTGTCAAAGCTATTCCATCTTTATTGGTAATTGTTACTCAGTGTTTGGACCAAATTGCAGCATAATATCTCAATATTTGGCTTAGTTATGGTGGAAACATGACCCCCTGTATATATGAATTACTGCAACCAGTATATTTCATCCCAAGTCGCAGAATCTCCCTGCAGCGGATTTACTGCTAGCTGTAAGTCCCAAAGCTGTTGCATATTTATTGGTGCCACCCCCTCAGTCTTTGGCCCAAATTGCAGCATTACATCCCAATATCTGGCTTAACCATGCTGCCAAAATGGTTCCCCAGGTATATGGGTTTTATGCAGCTAGACCACCCCATTGCAGGTTACAGACCAATGTGACATAGATTAACCCAATTCGAAGGTGTCAAAGCTATTCCATCTTTATTGGTAATTGTTACTCAGTGTTTGGACCAAATTGCAGCATAATATCTCAATATTTGGCTTAGTTATGGTGGAAACATGACCACCTGTATATATGAATTACTGCAACCAGTATATTTCATCCCAAGTCGCAGAATCTCCCTGCAGCAGACTTACTGCTAGCTGTAAGTCCCAAACCTGTTGCATATTTATTGGTGCCACCCCCTCAGTCTTTGGCCCAAATTGCAGCATTACATCCCAATATTTGGCTTAACCATGCTGCCAAAATGGTTCCCCAGGTATATGGGTTTTATGCAGCTAGACCACCCCATTGCAGGTTACAGACCAATGTGACATAGATTAACCCAATTCGAAGGTGTCAAAGCTATTCCATCTTTATTGGTAATTGTTACTCAGTGTTTGGACCAAATTGCAGCATAATATCTCAATATTTGGCTTAGTTATGGTGGAAACATGACCCCCTGTATATATGAATTACTGCAACCAGTATATTTCATCCCAAGTCGCAGAATCTCCCTGCAGCGGATTTACTGCTAGCTGTAAGTCCCAAAGCTGTTGCATATTTATTGGTGCCACCCCCTCAGTCTTTGGCCCAAATTGCAGCATTACATCCCAATATTTGGCTTAGCCCTGCTGCCAAAATGGCGCACCAGGTATATGGGTTTTATGCAGCTAGACCACTTAATTGCAGGTTAGAGAGCAATGTGACCTAGATTAACCCAATTCGAAGGTGTCAAAGCTACTCCATCTTTATTGGTAATTTTTACTCAGTGTTTGGACCAAATTGCAGCATAATATCTCAATATTTGGCTTAGTTATGGTGGAAACATGACCCCCTGTATATATGAATTACTGCAACCAGTATATTTCATCCCAAGTCGCAGAATCTCCCTGCAGCGGATTTACTGCTAGCTGTAAGTCCCAAAGCTGTTGCATATTTATTGGTGCCACCCCCTCAGTCTTTGGCCCAAATTGCAGGCATTACATCCCAATATTTGGCTTAGCCCTGCTGCCAAAATGGCGCACCAGGTATATGGGTTTTATGCAGCTAGACCACTTAATTGCAGGTTAGAGAGCAATGTGACCTAGATTAACCCAATTCGAAGGTGTCAAAGCTACTCCATCTTTATTGGTAATTTTTACTCAGTGTTTGGACCAAATTGCAGCATAATATCTCAATATTTGGCTTAGTTATGGTGGAAACATGACCACCTGTATATATGAATTACTGCAACCAGTATATTTCATCCCAAGTCGCAGAATCTCCCTGCAGCAGACTTACTGCTAGCTGTAAGTCCCAAACCTGTTGCATATTTATTGGTGCCACCCCCTCAGTCTTTGGCCCAAATTGCAGCATTACATCCCAATATTTGGCTTAACCATGCTGCCAAAATGGTTCCCCAGGTATATGGGTTTTATGCAGCTAGACCACCCCATTGCAGGTTACAGACCAATGTGACATAGATTAACCCAATTCGAAGGTGTCAAAGCTATTCCATCTTTATTGGTAATTGTTACTCAGTGTTTGGACCAAATTGCAGCATAATATCTCAATATTTGGCTTAGTTATGGTGGAAACATGACCCCCTGTATATATGAATTACTGCAACCAGTATATTTCATCCCAAGTCGCAGAATCTCCCTGCAGCGGATTTACTGCTAGCTGTAAGTCCCAAAGCTGTTGCATATTTATTGGTGCCACCCCCTCAGTCTTTGGCCCAAATTGCAGCATTACATCCCAATATCTGGCTTAACCATGCTGCCAAAATGGTTCCCCAGGTATATGGGTTTTATGCAGCTAGACCACCCCATTGCAGGTTACAGACCAATGTGACATAGATTAACCCAATTCGAAGGTGTCAAAGCTATTCCATCTTTATTGGTAATTGTTACTCAGTGTTTGGACCAAATTGCAGCATAATATCTCAATATTTGGCTTAGTTATGGTGGAAACATGACCACCTGTATATATGAATTACTGCAACCAGTATATTTCATCCCAAGTCGCAGAATCTCCCTGCAGCAGACTTACTGCTAGCTGTAAGTCCCAAACCTGTTGCATATTTATTGGTGCCACCCCCTCAGTCTTTGGCCCAAATTGCAGCATTACATCCCAATATTTGGCTTAACCATGCTGCCAAAATGGTTCCCCAGGTATATGGGTTTTATGCAGCTAGACCACCCCATTGCAGGTTACAGACCAATGTGACATAGATTAACCCAATTCGAAGGTGTCAAAGCTATTCCATCTTTATTGGTAATTGTTACTCAGTGTTTGGACCAAATTGCAGCATAATATCTCAATATTTGGCTTAGTTATGGTGGAAACATGACCCCCTGTATATATGAATTACTGCAACCAGTATATTTCATCCCAAGTCGCAGAATCTCCCTGCAGCGGATTTACTGCTAGCTGTAAGTCCCAAAGCTGTTGCATATTTATTGGTGCCACCCCCTCAGTCTTTGGCCCAAATTGCAGCATTACATCCCAATATTTGGCTTAGCCCTGCTGCCAAAATGGCGCACCAGGTATATGGGTTTTATGCAGCTAGACCACTTAATTGCAGGTTAGAGAGCAATGTGACCTAGATTAACCCAATTCGAAGGTGTCAAAGCTACTCCATCTTTATTGGTAATTTTTACTCAGTGTTTGGACCAAATTGCAGCATAATATCTCAATATTTGGCTTAGTTATGGTGGAAACATGACCCCCTGTATATATGAATTACTGCAACCAGTATATTTCATCCCAAGTCGCAGAATCTCCCTGCAGCGGATTTACTGCTAGCTGTAAGTCCCAAAGCTGTTGCATATTTATTGGTGCCACCCCCTCAGTCTTTGGCCCAAATTGCAGGCATTACATCCCAATATTTGGCTTAGCCCTGCTGCCAAAATGGCGCACCAGGTATATGGGTTTTATGCAGCTAGACCACTTAATTGCAGGTTAGAGAGCAATGTGACCTAGATTAACCCAATTCGAAGGTGTCAAAGCTACTCCATCTTTATTGGTAATTTTTACTCAGTGTTTGGACCAAATTGCAGCATAATATCTCAATATTTGGCTTAGTTATGGTGGAAACATGACCACCTGTATATATGAATTACTGCAACCAGTATATTTCATCCCAAGTCGCAGAATCTCCCTGCAGCAGACTTACTGCTAGCTGTAAGTCCCAAACCTGTTGCATATTTATTGGTGCCACCCCCTCAGTCTTTGGCCCAAATTGCAGCATTACATCCCAATATTTGGCTTAACCATGCTGCCAAAATGGTTC
The DNA here is from genome assembly GCA_964017235.1 of Sabellastarte sp. h YS-2021. Taxonomy (NCBI): domain Eukaryota; kingdom Metazoa; phylum Annelida; class Polychaeta; order Sabellida; family Sabellidae; genus Sabellastarte; species Sabellastarte sp. h YS-2021. The sequence goes on along the minus strand of CAXHLB010000020.1, from coordinate 185,474 downwards.
CCCAGGTATATGGGTTTTATGCAGCTAGACCACCCCATTGCAGGTTACAGACCAATGTGACATAGATTAACCCAATTCGAAGGTGTCAAAGCTATTCCATCTTTATTGGTAATTGTTACTCAGTGTTTGGACCAAATTGCAGCATAATATCTCAATATTTGGCTTAGTTATGGTGGAAACATGACCCCCTGTATATATGAATTACTGCAACCAGTATATTTCATCCCAAGTCGCAGAATCTCCCTGCAGCGGATTTACTGCTAGCTGTAAGTCCCAAAGCTGTTGCATATTTATTGGTGCCACCCCCTCAGTCTTTGGCCCAAATTGCAGCATTACATCCCAATATCTGGCTTAACCATGCTGCCAAAATGGTTCCCCAGGTATATGGGTTTTATGCAGCTAGACCACCCCATTGCAGGTTACAGACCAATGTGACATAGATTAACCCAATTCGAAGGTGTCAAAGCTATTCCATCTTTATTGGTAATTGTTACTCAGTGTTTGGACCAAATTGCAGCATAATATCTCAATATTTGGCTTAGTTATGGTGGAAACATGACCACCTGTATATATGAATTACTGCAACCAGTATATTTCATCCCAAGTCGCAGAATCTCCCTGCAGCAGACTTACTGCTAGCTGTAAGTCCCAAACCTGTTGCATATTTATTGGTGCCACCCCCTCAGTCTTTGGCCCAAATTGCAGCATTACATCCCAATATTTGGCTTAACCATGCTGCCAAAATGGTTCCCCAGGTATATGGGTTTTATGCAGCTAGACCACCCCATTGCAGGTTACAGACCAATGTGACATAGATTAACCCAATTCGAAGGTGTCAAAGCTATTCCATCTTTATTGGTAATTGTTACTCAGTGTTTGGACCAAATTGCAGCATAATATCTCAATATTTGGCTTAGTTATGGTGGAAACATGACCACCTGTATATATGAATTACTGCAACCAGTATATTTCATCCCAAGTCGCAGAATCTCCCTGCAGCAGACTTACTGCTAGCTGTAAGTCCCAAACCTGTTGCATATTTATTGGTGCCACCCCCTCAGTCTTTGGCCCAAATTGCAGCATTACATCCCAATATTTGGCTTAACCATGCTGCCAAAATGGTTCCCCAGGTATATGGGTTTTATGCAGCTAGACCACCCCATTGCAGGTTACAGACCAATGTGACATAGATTAACCCAATTCGAAGGTGTCAAAGCTATTCCATCTTTATTGGTAATTGTTACTCAGTGTTTGGACCAAATTGCAGCATAATATCTCAATATTTGGCTTAGTTATGGTGGAAACATGACCCCCTGTATATATGAATTACTGCAACCAGTATATTTCATCCCAAGTCGCAGAATCTCCCTGCAGCGGATTTACTGCTAGCTGTAAGTCCCAAAGCTGTTGCATATTTATTGGTGCCACCCCCTCAGTCTTTGGCCCAAATTGCAGCATTACATCCCAATATTTGGCTTAGCCCTGCTGCCAAAATGGCGCACCAGGTATATGGGTTTTATGCAGCTAGACCACTTAATTGCAGGTTAGAGAGCAATGTGACCTAGATTAACCCAATTCGAAGGTGTCAAAGCTATTCCATCTTTATTGGTAATTGTTACTCAGTGTTTGGACCAAATTGCAGCATAATATCTCAATATTTGGCTTAGTTATGGTGGAAACATGACCCCCTGTATATATGAATTACTGCAACCAGTATATTTCATCCCAAGTCGCAGAATCTCCCTGCAGCGGATTTACTGCTAGCTGTAAGTCCCAAAGCTGTTGCATATTTATTGGTGCCACCCCCTCAGTCTTTGGCCCAAATTGCAGCATTACATCCCAATATTTGGCTTAGCCCTGCTGCCAAAATGGCGCACCAGGTATATGGGTTTTATGCAGCTAGACCACTTAATTGCAGGTTAGAGAGCAATGTGACCTAGATTAACCCAATTCGAAGGTGTCAAAGCTACTCCATCTTTATTGGTAATTTTTACTCAGTGTTTGGACCAAATTGCAGCATAATATCTCAATATTTGGCTTAGTTATGGTGGAAACATGACCACCTGTATATATGAATTACTGCAACCAGTATATTTCATCCCAAGTCGCAGAATCTCCCTGCAGCAGACTTACTGCTAGCTGTAAGTCCCAAACCTGTTGCATATTTATTGGTGCCACCCCCTCAGTCTTTGGCCCAAATTGCAGCATTACATCCCAATATTTGGCTTAACCATGCTGCCAAAATGGTTCCCCAGGTATATGGGTTTTATGCAGCTAGACCACCCCATTGCAGGTTACAGACCAATGTGACATAGATTAACCCAATTCGAAGGTGTCAAAGCTATTCCATCTTTATTGGTAATTGTTACTCAGTGTTTGGACCAAATTGCAGCATAATATCTCAATATTTGGCTTAGTTATGGTGGAAACATGACCCCCTGTATATATGAATTACTGCAACCAGTATATTTCATCCCAAGTCGCAGAATCTCCCTGCAGCGGATTTACTGCTAGCTGTAAGTCCCAAAGCTGTTGCATATTTATTGGTGCCACCCCCTCAGTCTTTGGCCCAAATTGCAGCATTACATCCCAATATTTGGCTTAACCATGCTGCCAAAATGGTTCCCCAGGTATATGGGTTTTATGCAGCTAGACCACCCCATTGCAGGTTACAGACCAATGTGACATGGATTAACCCAATTCGAAGGTGTCAAAGCTACTCCATCTTTATTGGTAATTTTTACTCAGTGTTTGGACCAAATTGCAGCATAATATCTCAATATTTGGCTTAGTTCTGGTGGAAACATGACCCCCTGTATATATGAATTACTGCAACCAGTATATTTCATCCCAAGTCGCAGAATCTCCCTGCAGCGGATTTACTGCTAGCTGTAAGTCCCAAAGCTGTTGCATATTTATTGGTGCCACCCCCTCAGTCTTTGGCCCAAATTGCAGCATTACATCCCAATATTTGGCTTAACCATGCTGCCAAAATGGTTCCCCAGGTATATGGGTTTTATGCAGCTAGACCACCCCATTGCAGGTTACAGACCAATGTGACATAGATTAACCCAATTCGAAGGTGTCAAAGCTATTCCATCTTTATTGGTAATTGTTACTCAGTGTTTGGACCAAATTGCAGCATAATATCTCAATATTTGGCTTAGTTATGGTGGAAACATGACCCCCTGTATATATGAATTACTGCAACCAGTATATTTCATCCCAAGTCGCAGAATCTCCCTGCAGCGGATTTACTGCTAGCTGTAAGTCCCAAAGCTGTTGCATATTTATTGGTGCCACCCCCTCAGTCTTTGGCCCAAATTGCAGCATTACATCCCAATATTTGGCTTAGCCCTGCTGCCAAAATGGCGCACCAGGTATATGGGTTTTATGCAGCTAGACCACTTAATTGCAGGTTAGAGAGCAATGTGACCTAGATTAACCCAATTCGAAGGTGTCAAAGCTACTCCATCTTTATTGGTAATTTTTACTCAGTGTTTGGACCAAATTGCAGCATAATATCTCAATATTTGGCTTAGTTATGGTGGAAACATGACCCCCTGTATATATGAATTACTGCAACCAGTATATTTCATCCCAAGTCGCAGAATCTCCCTGCAGCGGATTTACTGCTAGCTGTAAGTCCCAAAGCTGTTGCATATTTATTGGTGCCACCCCCTCAGTCTTTGGCCCAAATTGCAGCATTACATCCCAATATTTGGCTTAGCCCTGCTGCCAAAATGGCGCACCAGGTATATGGGTTTTATGCAGCTAGACCACTTAATTGCAGGTTAGAGAGCAATGTGACCTAGATTAACCCAATTCGAAGGTGTCAAAGCTATTCCATCTTTATTGGTAATTGTTACTCAGTGTTTGGACCAAATTGCAGCATAATATCTCAATATTTGGCTTAGTTATGATGGAAACATGACCCCCTGTATATATGAATTACTGCAACCAGTATATTTCATCCCAAGTCGCAGAATCTCCCTGCAGCGGATTTACTGCTAGCTGTAAGTCCCAAAGCTGTTGCATATTTATTGGTGCCACCCCCTCAGTCTTTGGCCCAAATTGCAGCATTACATCCCAATATTTGGCTTAACCATGCTGCCAAAATGGTTCCCCAGGTATATGGGTTTTATGCAGCTAGACCACCCCATTGCAGGTTACAGACCAATGTGACATAGATTAACCCAATTCGAAGGTGTCAAAGCTATTCCATCTTTATTGGTAATTGTTACTCAGTGTTTGGACCAAATTGCAGCATAATATCTCAATATTTGGCTTAGTTATGGTGGAAACATGACCCCCTGTATATATGAATTACTGCAACCAGTATATTTCATCCCAAGTCGCAGAATCTCCCTGCAGCGGATTTACTGCTAGCTGTAAGTCCCAAAGCTGTTGCATATTTATTGGTGCCACCCCCTCAGTCTTTGGCCCAAATTGCAGCATTACATCCCAATATTTGGCTTAGCCCTGCTGCCAAAATGGCGCACCAGGTATATGGGTTTTATGCAGCTAGACCACTTAATTGCAGGTTAGAGAGCAATGTGACCTAGATTAACCCAATTCGAAGGTGTCAAAGCTACTCCATCTTTATTGGTAATTTTTACTCAGTGTTTGGACCAAATTGCAGCATAATATCTCAATATTTGGCTTAGTTATGGTGGAAACATGACCACCTGTATATATGAATTACTGCAACCAGTATATTTCATCCCAAGTCGCAGAATCTCCCTGCAGCAGACTTACTGCTAGCTGTAAGTCCCAAACCTGTTGCATATTTATTGGTGCCACCCCCTCAGTCTTTGGCCCAAATTGCAGCATTACATCCCAATATTTGGCTTAACCATGCTGCCAAAATGGTTCCCCAGGTATATGGGTTTTATGCAGCTAGACCACCCCATTGCAGGTTACAGACCAATGTGACATAGATTAACCCAATTCGAAGGTGTCAAAGCTATTCCATCTTTATTGGTAATTGTTACTCAGTGTTTGGACCAAATTGCAGCATAATATCTCAATATTTGGCTTAGTTATGGTGGAAACATGACCCCCTGTATATATGAATTACTGCAACCAGTATATTTCATCCCAAGTCGCAGAATCTCCCTGCAGCGGATTTACTGCTAGCTGTAAGTCCCAAAGCTGTTGCATATTTATTGGTGCCACCCCCTCAGTCTTTGGCCCAAATTGCAGCATTACATCCCAATATTTGGCTTAGCCCTGCTGCCAAAATGGCGCACCAGGTATATGGGTTTTATGCAGCTAGACCACTTAATTGCAGGTTAGAGAGCAATGTGACCTAGATTAACCCAATTCGAAGGTGTCAAAGCTATTCCATCTTTATTGGTAATTGTTACTCAGTGTTTGGACCAAATTGCAGCATAATATCTCAATATTTGGCTTAGTTATGGTGGAAACATGACCCCCTGTATATATGAATTACTGCAACCAGTATATTTCATCCCAAGTCGCAGAATCTCCCTGCAGCGGATTTACTGCTAGCTGTAAGTCCCAAAGCTGTTGCATATTTATTGGTGCCACCCCCTCAGTCTTTGGCCCAAATTGCAGCATTACATCCCAATATTTGGCTTAGCCCTGCTGCCAAAATGGCGCACCAGGTATATGGGTTTTATGCAGCTAGACCACTTAATTGCAGGTTAGAGAGCAATGTGACCTAGATTAACCCAATTCGAAGGTGTCAAAGCTACTCCATCTTTATTGGTAATTTTTACTCAGTGTTTGGACCAAATTGCAGCATAATATCTCAATATTTGGCTTAGTTATGGTGGAAACATGACCACCTGTATATATGAATTACTGCAACCAGTATATTTCATCCCAAGTCGCAGAATCTCCCTGCAGCAGACTTACTGCTAGCTGTAAGTCCCAAACCTGTTGCATATTTATTGGTGCCACCCCCTCAGTCTTTGGCCCAAATTGCAGCATTACATCCCAATATTTGGCTTAACCATGCTGCCAAAATGGTTCCCCAGGTATATGGGTTTTATGCAGCTAGACCACCCCATTGCAGGTTACAGACCAATGTGACATAGATTAACCCAATTCGAAGGTGTCAAAGCTATTCCATCTTTATTGGTAATTGTTACTCAGTGTTTGGACCAAATTGCAGCATAATATCTCAATATTTGGCTTAGTTATGGTGGAAACATGACCCCCTGTATATATGAATTACTGCAACCAGTATATTTCATCCCAAGTCGCAGAATCTCCCTGCAGCGGATTTACTGCTAGCTGTAAGTCCCAAAGCTGTTGCATATTTATTGGTGCCACCCCCTCAGTCTTTGGCCCAAATTGCAGCATTACATCCCAATATTTGGCTTAGCCCTGCTGCCAAAATGGCGCACCAGGTATATGGGTTTTATGCAGCTAGACCACTTAATTGCAGGTTAGAGAGCAATGTGACCTAGATTAACCCAATTCGAAGGTGTCAAAGCTATTCCATCTTTATTGGTAATTGTTACTCAGTGTTTGGACCAAATTGCAGCATAATATCTCAATATTTGGCTTAGTTATGGTGGAAACATGACCCCCTGTATATATGAATTACTGCAACCAGTATATTTCATCCCAAGTCGCAGAATCTCCCTGCAGCGGATTTACTGCTAGCTGTAAGTCCCAAAGCTGTTGCATATTTATTGGTGCCACCCCCTCAGTCTTTGGCCCAAATTGCAGCATTACATCCCAATATTTGGCTTAACCATGCTGCCAAAATGGTTCCCCAGGTATATGGGTTTTATGCAGCTAGACCACCCCATTGCAGGTTACAGACCAATGTGACATAGATTAACCCAATTCGAAGGTGTCAAAGCTATTCCATCTTTATTGGTAATTGTTACTCAGTGTTTGGACCAAATTGCAGCATAATATCTCAATATTTGGCTTAGTTATGGTGGAAACATGACCCCCTGTATATATGAATTACTGCAACCAGTATATTTCATCCCAAGTCGCAGAATCTCCCTGCAGCGGATTTACTGCTAGCTGTAAGTCCCAAAGCTGTTGCATATTTATTGGTGCCACCCCCTCAGTCTTTGGCCCAAATTGCAGCATTACATCCCAATATTTGGCTTAGCCCTGCTGCCAAAATGGCGCACCAGGTATATGGGTTTTATGCAGCTAGACCACTTAATTGCAGGTTAGAGAGCAATGTGACCTAGATTAACCCAATTCGAAGGTGTCAAAGCTACTCCATCTTTATTGGTAATTTTTACTCAGTGTTTGGACCAAATTGCAGCATAATATCTCAATATTTGGCTTAGTTATGGTGGAAACATGACCACCTGTATATATGAATTACTGCAACCAGTATATTTCATCCCAAGTCGCAGAATCTCCCTGCAGCAGACTTACTGCTAGCTGTAAGTCCCAAACCTGTTGCATATTTATTGGTGCCACCCCCTCAGTCTTTGGCCCAAATTGCAGCATTACATCCCAATATTTGGCTTAACCATGCTGCCAAAATGGTTCCCCAGGTATATGGGTTTTATGCAGCTAGACCACCCCATTGCAGGTTACAGACCAATGTGACATAGATTAACCCAATTCGAAGGTGTCAAAGCTATTCCATCTTTATTGGTAATTGTTACTCAGTGTTTGGACCAAATTGCAGCATAATATCTCAATATTTGGCTTAGTTATGGTGGAAACATGACCCCCTGTATATATGAATTACTGCAACCAGTATATTTCATCCCAAGTCGCAGAATCTCCCTGCAGCGGATTTACTGCTAGCTGTAAGTCCCAAAGCTGTTGCATATTTATTGGTGCCACCCCCTCAGTCTTTGGCCCAAATTGCAGCATTACATCCCAATATTTGGCTTAGCCCTGCTGCCAAAATGGCGCACCAGGTATATGGGTTTTATGCAGCTAGACCACTTAATTGCAGGTTAGAGAGCAATGTGACCTAGATTAACCCAATTCGAAGGTGTCAAAGCTATTCCATCTTTATTGGTAATTGTTACTCAGTGTTTGGACCAAATTGCAGCATAATATCTCAATATTTGGCTTAGTTATGGTGGAAACATGACCCCCTGTATATATGAATTACTGCAACCAGTATATTTCATCCCAAGTCGCAGAATCTCCCTGCAGCGGATTTACTGCTAGCTGTAAGTCCCAAAGCTGTTGCATATTTATTGGTGCCACCCCCTCAGTCTTTGGCCCAAATTGCAGCATTACATCCCAATATTTGGCTTAACCATGCTGCCAAAATGGTTCCCCAGGTATATGGGTTTTATGCAGCTAGACCACCCCATTGCAGGTTACAGACCAATGTGACATAGATTAACCCAATTCGAAGGTGTCAAAGCTATTCCATCTTTATTGGTAATTGTTACTCAGTGTTTGGACCAAATTGCAGCATAATATCTCAATATTTGGCTTAGTTATGGTGGAAACATGACCCCCTGTATATATGAATTACTGCAACCAGTATATTTCATCCCAAGTCGCAGAATCTCCCTGCAGCGGATTTACTGCTAGCTGTAAGTCCCAAAGCTGTTGCATATTTATTGGTGCCACCCCCTCAGTCTTTGGCCCAAATTGCAGCATTACATCCCAATATTTGGCTTAGCCCTGCTGCCAAAATGGCGCACCAGGTATATGGGTTTTATGCAGCTAGACCACTTAATTGCAGGTTAGAGAGCAATGTGACCTAGATTAACCCAATTCGAAGGTGTCAAAGCTACTCCATCTTTATTGGTAATTTTTACTCAGTGTTTGGACCAAATTGCAGCATAATATCTCAATATTTGGCTTAGTTATGGTGGAAACATGACCCCCTGTATATATGAATTACTGCAACCAGTATATTTCATCCCAAGTCGCAGAATCTCCCTGCAGCGGATTTACTGCTAGCTGTAAGTCCCAAAGCTGTTGCATATTTATTGGTGCCACCCCCTCAGTCTTTGGCCCAAATTGCAGGCATTACATCCCAATATTTGGCTTAGCCCTGCTGCCAAAATGGCTCACCAGGTATATGGGTTTTATGCAGCTAGACCACTTAATTGCAGGTTAGAGAGCAATGTGACCTAGATTAACCCAATTCGAAGGTGTCAAAGCTACTCCATCTTTATTGGTAATTTTTACTCAGTGTTTGGACCAAATTGCAGCATAATATCTCAATATTTGGCTTAGTTATGGTGGAAACATGACCACCTGTATATATGAATTACTGCAACCAGTATATTTCATCCCAAGTCGCAGAATCTCCCTGCAGCAGACTTACTGCTAGCTGTAAGTCCCAAACCTGTTGCATATTTATTGGTGCCACCCCCTCAGTCTTTGGCCCAAATTGCAGCATTACATCCCAATATTTGGCTTAACCATGCTGCCAAAATGGTTCCCCAGGTATATGGGTTTTATGCAGCTAGACCACCCCATTGCAGGTTACAGACCAATGTGACATAGATTAACCCAATTCGAAGGTGTCAAAGCTATTCCATCTTTATTGGTAATTGTTACTCAGTGTTTGGACCAAATTGCAGCATAATATCTCAATATTTGGCTTAGTTATGGTGGAAACATGACCCCCTGTATATATGAATTACTGCAACCAGTATATTTCATCCCAAGTCGCAGAATCTCCCTGCAGCGGATTTACTGCTAGCTGTAAGTCCCAAAGCTGTTGCATATTTATTGGTGCCACCCCCTCAGTCTTTGGCCCAAATTGCAGCATTACATCCCAATATCTGGCTTAACCATGCTGCCAAAATGGTTCCCCAGGTATATGGGTTTTATGCAGCTAGACCACCCCATTGCAGGTTACAGACCAATGTGACATAGATTAACCCAATTCGAAGGTGTCAAAGCTACTCCATCTTTATTGGTAATTTTTACTCAGTGTTTGGACCAAATTGCAGCATAATATCTCAATATTTGGCTTAGTTATGGTGGAAACATGACCACCTGTATATATGAATTACTGCAACCAGTATATTTCATCCCAAGTCGCAGAATCTCCCTGCAGCAGACTTACTGCTAGCTGTAAGTCCCAAACCTGTTGCATATTTATTGGTGCCACCCCCTCAGTCTTTGGCCCAAATTGCAGCATTACATCCCAATATTTGGCTTAACCATGCTGCCAAAATGGTTCCCCAGGTATATGGGTTTTATGCAGCTAGACCACCCCATTGCAGGTTACAGACCAATGTGACATAGATTAACCCAATTCGAAGGTGTCAAAGCTATTCCATCTTTATTGGTAATTGTTACTCAGTGTTTGGACCAAATTGCAGCATAATATCTCAATATTTGGCTTAGTTATGGTGGAAACATGACCCCCTGTATATATGAATTACTGCAACCAGTATATTTCATCCCAAGTCGCAGAATCTCCCTGCAGCGGATTTACTGCTAGCTGTAAGTCCCAAAGCTGTTGCATATTTATTGGTGCCACCCCCTCAGTCTTTGGCCCAAATTGCAGCATTACATCCCAATATCTGGCTTAACCATGCTGCCAAAATGGTTCCCCAGGTATATGGGTTTTATGCAGCTAGACCACCCCATTGCAGGTTACAGACCAATGTGACATAGATTAACCCAATTCGAAGGTGTCAAAGCTATTCCATCTTTATTGGTAATTGTTACTCAGTGTTTGGACCAAATTGCAGCATAATATCTCAATATTTGGCTTAGTTATGGTGGAAACATGACCACCTGTATATATGAATTACTGCAACCAGTATATTTCATCCCAAGTCGCAGAATCTCCCTGCAGCGGATTTACTGCTAGCTGTAAGTCCCAAAGCTGTTGCATATTTATTGGTGCCACCCCCTCAGTCTTTGGCCCAAATTGCAGCATTACATCCCAATATTTGGCTTAGTTATCCTGCCAAAATGGCGTCCCAGGTATATGGGTTTTATGCAGCTAGACTACCCCATCGCAGGTTACAGAGCAATGTGACATGGATTAACCCAATTCGAAGGTGTCAAAGCTACTCCATCTTTATTGGTAATTTTTACTCAGTGTTTGGACCAAATTGCAGCATAATATCTCAATATTTGGCTTAGTTCTGGTGGAAACATGACCCCCTGTATATATGAATTACTGCAACCAGTATATTTCATCCCAAGTCGCAGAATCTCCCTGCAGCGGATTTACTGCCAGCTGTAAGTCCCAAAGCTGTTGCATATTTATTGGTGCCACCCCCTCAGTCTTTGGCCCAAATTGCAGCATTACATCCCAATATTTGGCTTAGTTATCCTGCCAAAATGGCGTCCCAGGTATATGGGTTTTATGCAGCTAGACTACCCCATCGCAGGTTACAGAGCAATGTGACATGGATTAACCCAATTCGAAGGTGTCAAAGCTACTCCATCTTTATTGGTAATTTTTACTCAGTGTTTGGACCAAATTGCAGCATAATATCTCAATATTTGGCTTAGTTCTGGTGGAAACATGACCCCCTGTATATATGAATTACTGCAACCAGTATATTTCATCCCAAGTCGCAGAATCTCCCTGCAGCAGATTTACTGCTAGCTGTAAGTCCCAAAGCTGTTGCATATTTATTGGTGCCACCCCCTCAGTCTTTGGCCCAAATTGCAGCATTACATCCCAATATTTGGCTTAGTTATCCTGCCAAAATGGCGTCCCAGGTATATGGGTTTTATGCAGCTAGACTACCCCATCGCAGGTTACAGAGCAATGTGACATGGATTAACCCAATTCGAAGGTGTCAAAGCTACTCCATCTTTATTGGTAATTTTTACTCAGTGTTTGGACCAAATTGCAGCATAATATCTCAATATTTGGCTTAGTTCTGGTGGAAACATGACCCCCTGTATATATGAATTACTGCAACCAGTATATTTCATCCCAAGTCGCAGAATCTCCCTGCAGCGGATTTACTGCCAGCTGTAAGTCCCAAAGCTGTTGCATATTTATTGGTGCCACCCCCTCAGTCTTTGGCCCAAATTGCAGCATTACATCCCAATATTTGGCTTAGTTATCCTGCCAAAATGGCGTCCCAGGTATATGGGTTTTATGCAGCTAGACTACCCCATCGCAGGTTACAGAGCAATGTGACATGGATTAACCCAATTCGAAGGTGTCAAAGCTACTCCATCTTTATTGGTAATTTTTACTCAGTGTTTGGACCAAATTGCAGCATAATATCTCAATATTTGGCTTAGTTCTGGTGGAAACATGACCCCCTGTATATATGAATTACTGCAACCAGTATATTTCATCCCAAGTCGCAGAATCTCCCCCTGCAGCGGATTTACTGCCAGCTGTAAGTCCCAAAGCTGTTGCATATTTATTGGTGCCACCCCCTCAGTCTTTGGCCCAAATTGCAGCATTACATCCCAATATTTGGCTTAGTTATCCTGCCAAAATGGCGTCCCAGGTATATGGGTTTTATGCAGCTAGACTACCCCATCGCAGGTTACAGAGCAATGTGACATGGATTAACCCAATTCGAAGGTGTCAAAGCTACTCCATCTTTATTGGTAATTTTTACTCAGTGTTTGGACCAAATTGCAGCATAATATCTCAATATTTGGCTTAGTTCTGGTGGAAACATGACCCCCTGTATATATGAATTACTGCAACCAGTATATTTCATCCCAAGTCGCAGAATCTCCCTGCAGCGGATTTACTGCCAGCTGTAAGTCCCAAAGCTGTTGCATATTTATTGGTGCCACCCCCTCAGTCTTTGGCCCAAATTGCAGCATTACATCCCAATATTTGGCTTAGTTATCCTGCCAAAATGGCGTCCCAGGTATATGGGTTTTATGCAGCTAGACTACCCCATCGCAGGTTACAGAGCAATGTGACATGGATTAACCCAATTCGAAGGTGTCAAAGCTACTCCATCTTTATTGGTAATTTTTACTCAGTGTTTGGACCAAATTGCAGCATAATATCTCAATATTTGGCTTAGTTCTGGTGGAAACATGACCCCCTGTATATATGAATTACTGCAACCAGTATATTTCATCCCAAGTCGCAGAATCTCCCTGCAGCGGATTTACTGCCAGCTGTAAGTCCCAAAGCTGTTGCATATTTATTGGTGCCACCCCCTCAGTCTTTGGCCCAAATTGCAGCATTACATCCCAATATTTGGCTTAGTTATCCTGCCAAAATGGCGTCCCAGGTATATGGGTTTTATGCAGCTAGACTACCCCATCGCAGGTTACAGAGCAATGTGACATGGATTAACCCAATTCGAAGGTGTCAAAGCTACTCCATCTTTATTGGTAATTTTTACTCAGTGTTTGGACCAAATTGCAGCATAATATCTCAATATTTGGCTTAGTTCTGGTGGAAACATGACCCCCTGTATATATGAATTACTGCAACCAGTATATTTCATCCCAAGTCGCAGAATCTCCCTGCAGCGGATTTACTGCCAGCTGTAAGTCCCAAAGCTGTTGCATATTTATTGGTGCCACCCCCTCAGTCTTTGGCCCAAATTGCAGCATTACATCCCAATATTTGGCTTAGTTATCCTGCCAAAATGGCGTCCCAGGTATATGGGTTTTATGCAGCTAGACTACCCCATCGCAGGTTACAGAGCAATGTGACATGGATTAACCCAATTCGAAGGTGTCAAAGCTACTCCATCTTTATTGGTAATTTTTACTCAGTGTTTGGACCAAATTGCAGCATAATATCTCAATATTTGGCTTAGTTCTGGTGGAAACATGACCCCCTGTATATATGAATTACTGCAACCAGTATATTTCATCCCAAGTCGCAGAATCTCCCTGCAGCGGATTTACTGCCAGCTGTAAGTCCCAAAGCTGTTGCATATTTATTGGTGCCACCCCCTCAGTCTTTGGCCCAAATTGCAGCATTACATCCCAATATTTGGCTTAGTTATCCTGCCAAAATGGCGTCCCAGGTATATGGGTTTTATGCAGCTAGACTACCCCATCGCAGGTTACAGAGCAATGTGACATGGATTAACCCAATTCGAAGGTGTCAAAGCTACTCCATCTTTATTGGTAATTTTTACTCAGTGTTTGGACCAAATTGCAGCATAATATCTCAATATTTGGCTTAGTTCTGGTGGAAACATGACCCCCTGTATATATGAATTACTGCAACCAGTATATTTCATCCCAAGTCGCAGAATCTCCCTGCAGCGGATTTACTGCCAGCTGTAAGTCCCAAAGCTGTTGCATATTTATTGGTGCCACCCCCTCAGTCTTTGGCCCAAATTGCAGCATTACATCCCAATATTTGGCTTAGTTATCCTGCCAAAATGGCGTCCCAGGTATATGGGTTTTATGCAGCTAGACTACCCCATCGCAGGTTACAGAGCAATGTGACATGGATTAACCCAATTCGAAGGTGTCAAAGCTACTCCATCTTTATTGGTAATTTTTACTCAGTGTTTGGACCAAATTGCAGCATAATATCTCAATATTTGGCTTAGTTCTGGTGGAAACATGACCCCCTGTATATATGAATTACTGCAACCAGTATATTTCATCCCAAGTCGCAGAATCTCCCTGCAGCGGATTTACTGCCAGCTGTAAGTCCCAAAGCTGTTGCATATTTATTGGTGCCACCCCCTCAGTCTTTGGCCCAAATTGCAGCATTACATCCCAATATTTGGCTTAGTTATCCTGCCAAAATGGCGTCCCAGGTATATGGGTTTTATGCAGCTAGACTACCCCATCGCAGGTTACAGAGCAATGTGACATGGATTAACCCAATTCGAAGGTGTCAAAGCTACTCCATCTTTATTGGTAATTTTTACTCAGTGTTTGGACCAAATTGCAGCATAATATCTCAATATTTGGCTTAGTTCTGGTGGAAACATGACCCCCTGTATATATGAATTACTGCAACCAGTATATTTCATCCCAAGTCGCAGAATCTCCCTGCAGCGGATTTACTGCCAGCTGTAAGTCCCAAAGCTGTTGCATATTTATTGGTGCCACCCCCTCAGTCTTTGGCCCAAATTGCAGCATTACATCCCAATATTTGGCTTAGTTATCCTGCCAAAATGGCGTCCCAGGTATATGGGTTTTATGCAGCTAGACTACCCCATCGCAGGTTACAGAGCAATGTGACATGGATTAACCCAATTCGAAGGTGTCAAAGCTACTCCATCTTTATTGGTAATTTTTACTCAGTGTTTGGACCAAATTGCAGCATAATATCTCAATATTTGGCTTAGTTCTGGTGGAAACATGACCCCCTGTATATATGAATTACTGCAACCAGTATATTTCATCCCAAGTCGCAGAATCTCCCTGCAGCGGATTTACTGCCAGCTGTAAGTCCCAAAGCTGTTCCATATTTATTGGTGCCACCCCCTCAGTCTTTGGCCCAAATTGCAGCATTACATCCCAATATTTGGCTTAGTTATCCTGCCAAAATGGCGTCCCAGGTATATGGGTTTTATGCAGCTAGACTACCCCATCGCAGGTTACAGAGCAATGTGACATGGATTAACCCAATTCGAAGGTGTCAAAGCTACTCCATCTTTATTGGTAATTTTTACTCAGTGTTTGGACCAAATTGCAGCATAATATCTCAATATTTGGCTTAGTTCTGGTGGAAACATGACCCCCTGTATATATGAATTACTGCAACCAGTATATTTCATCCCAAGTCGCAGAATCTCCCTGCAGCGGATTTACTGCCAGCTGTAAGTCCCAAAGCTGTTGCATATTTATTGGTGCCACCCCCTCAGTCTTTGGCCCAAATTGCAGCATTACATCCCAATATTTGGCTTAGTTATCCTGCCAAAATGGCGTCCCAGGTATATGGGTTTTATGCAGCTAGACTACCCCATCGCAGGTTACAGAGCAATGTGACATGGATTAACCCAATTCGAAGGTGTCAAAGCTACTCCATCTTTATTGGTAATTTTTACTCAGTGTTTGGACCAAATTGCAGCATAATATCTCAATATTTGGCTTAGTTCTGGTGGAAACATGACCCCCTGTATATATGAATTACTGCAACCAGTATATTTCATCCCAAGTCGCAGAATCTCCCTGCAGCGGATTTACTGCCAGCTGTAAGTCCCAAAGCTGTTGCATATTTATTGGTGCCACCCCCTCAGTCTTTGGCCCAAATTGCAGCATTACATCCCAATATTTGGCTTAGTTATCCTGCCAAAATGGCGTCCCAGGTATATGGGTTTTATGCAGCTAGACTACCCCATCGCAGGTTACAGAGCAATGTGACATGGATTAACCCAATTCGAAGGTGTCAAAGCTACTCCATCTTTATTGGTAATTTTTACTCAGTGTTTGGACCAAATTGCAGCATAATATCTCAATATTTGGCTTAGTTCTGGTGGAAACATGACCCCCTGTATATATGAATTACTGCAACCAGTATATTTCATCCCAAGTCGCAGAATCTCCCTGCAGCGGATTTACTGCCAGCTGTAAGTCCCAAAGCTGTTCCATATTTATTGGTGCCACCCCCTCAGTCTTTGGCCCAAATTGCAGCATTACATCCCAATATTTGGCTTAGTTATCCTGCCAAAATGGCGTCCCAGGTATATGGGTTTTATGCAGCTAGACTACCCCATCGCAGGTTACAGAGCAATGTGACATGGATTAACCCAATTCGAAGGTGTCAAAGCTACTCCATCTTTATTGGTAATTTTTACTCAGTGTTTGGACCAAATTGCAGCATAATATCTCAATATTTGGCTTAGTTCTGGTGGAAACATGACCCCCTGTATATATGAATTACTGCAACCAGTATATTTCATCCCAAGTCGCAGAATCTCCCTGCAGCGGATTTACTGCCAGCTGTAAGTCCCAAAGCTGTTGCATATTTATTGGTGCCACCCCCTCAGTCTTTGGCCCAAATTGCAGCATTACATCCCAATATTTGGCTTAGTTATCCTGCCAAAATGGCGTCCCAGGTATATGGGTTTTATGCAGCTAGACTACCCCATCGCAGGTTACAGAGCAATGTGACATGGATTAACCCAATTCGAAGGTGTCAAAGCTACTCCATCTTTATTGGTAATTTTTACTCAGTGTTTGGACCAAATTGCAGCATAATATCTCAATATTTGGCTTAGTTCTGGTGGAAACATGACCCCCTGTATATATGAATTACTGCAACCAGTATATTTCATCCCAAGTCGCAGAATCTCCCTGCAGCGGATTTACTGCCAGCTGTAAGTCCCAAAGCTGTTGCATATTTATTGGTGCCACCCCCTCAGTCTTTGGCCCAAATTGCAGCATTACATCCCAATATTTGGCTTAGTTATCCTGCCAAAATGGCGTCCCAGGTATATGGGTTTTATGCAGCTAGACTACCCCATCGCAGGTTACAGAGCAATGTGACATGGATTAACCCAATTCGAAGGTGTCAAAGCTACTCCATCTTTATTGGTAATTTTTACTCAGTGTTTGGACCAAATTGCAGCATAATATCTCAATATTTGGCTTAGTTCTGGTGGAAACATGACCCCCTGTATATATGAATTACTGCAACCAGTATATTTCATCCCAAGTCGCAGAATCTCCCTGCAGCGGATTTACTGCCAGCTGTAAGTCCCAAAGCTGTTGCATATTTATTGGTGCCACCCCCTCAGTCTTTGGCCCAAATTGCAGCATTACATCCCAATATTTGGCTTAGTTATCCTGCCAAAATGGCGTCCCAGGTATATGGGTTTTATGCAGCTAGACTACCCCATCGCAGGTTACAGAGCAATGTGACATGGATTAACCCAATTCGAAGGTGTCAAAGCTACTCCATCTTTATTGGTAATTTTTACTCAGTGTTTGGACCAAATTGCAGCATAATATCTCAATATTTGGCTTAGTTCTGGTGGAAACATGACCCCCTGTATATATGAATTACTGCAACCAGTATATTTCATCCCAAGTCGCAGAATCTCCCTGCAGCGGATTTACTGCCAGCTGTAAGTCCCAAAGCTGTTGCATATTTATTGGTGCCACCCCCTCAGTCTTTGGCCCAAATTGCAGCATTACATCCCAATATTTGGCTTAGTTATCCTGCCAAAATGGCGTCCCAGGTATATGGGTTTTATGCAGCTAGACTACCCCATCGCAGGTTACAGAGCAATGTGACATGGATTAACCCAATTCGAAGGTGTCAAAGCTACTCCATCTTTATTGGTAATTTTTACTCAGTGTTTGGACCAAATTGCAGCATAATATCTCAATATTTGGCTTAGTTCTGGTGGAAACATGACCCCCTGTATATATGAATTACTGCAACCAGTATATTTCATCCCAAGTCGCAGAATCTCCCTGCAGCGGATTTACTGCCAGCTGTAAGTCCCAAAGCTGTTCCATATTTATTGGTGCCACCCCCTCAGTCTTTGGCCCAAATTGCAGCATTACATCCCAATATTTGGCTTAGTTATCCTGCCAAAATGGCGTCCCAGGTATATGGGTTTTATGCAGCTAGACTACCCCATCGCAGGTTACAGAGCAATGTGACATGGATTAACCCAATTCGAAGGTGTCAAAGCTACTCCATCTTTATTGGTAATTTTTACTCAGTGTTTGGACCAAATTGCAGCATAATATCTCAATATTTGGCTTAGTTCTGGTGGAAACATGACCCCCTGTATATATGAATTACTGCAACCAGTATATTTCATCCCAAGTCGCAGAATCTCCCTGCAGCGGATTTACTGCCAGCTGTAAGTCCCAAAGCTGTTGCATATTTATTGGTGCCACCCCCTCAGTCTTTGGCCCAAATTGCAGCATTACATCCCAATATTTGGCTTAGTTATCCTGCCAAAATGGCGTCCCAGGTATATGGGTTTTATGCAGCTAGACTACCCCATCGCAGGTTACAGAGCAATGTGACATGGATTAACCCAATTCGAAGGTGTCAAAGCTACTCCATCTTTATTGGTAATTTTTACTCAGTGTTTGGACCAAATTGCAGCATAATATCTCAATATTTGGCTTAGTTCTGGTGGAAACATGACCCCCTGTATATATGAATTACTGCAACCAGTATATTTCATCCCAAGTCGCAGAATCTCCCTGCAGCGGATTTACTGCCAGCTGTAAGTCCCAAAGCTGTTGCATATTTATTGGTGCCACCCCCTCAGTCTTTGGCCCAAATTGCAGCATTACATCCCAATATTTGGCTTAGTTATCCTGCCAAAATGGCGTCCCAGGTATATGGGTTTTATGCAGCTAGACTACCCCATCGCAGGTTACAGAGCAATGTGACATGGATTAACCCAATTCGAAGGTGTCAAAGCTACTCCATCTTTATTGGTAATTTTTACTCAGTGTTTGGACCAAATTGCAGCATAATATCTCAATATTTGGCTTAGTTCTGGTGGAAACATGACCCCCTGTATATATGAATTACTGCAACCAGTATATTTCATCCCAAGTCGCAGAATCTCCCTGCAGCGGATTTACTGCCAGCTGTAAGTCCCAAAGCTGTTGCATATTTATTGGTGCCACCCCCTCAGTCTTTGGCCCAAATTGCAGCATTACATCCCAATATTTGGCTTAGTTATCCTGCCAAAATGGCGTCCCAGGTATATGGGTTTTATGCAGCTAGACTACCCCATCGCAGGTTACAGAGCAATGTGACATGGATTAACCCAATTCGAAGGTGTCAAAGCTACTCCATCTTTATTGGTAATTTTTACTCAGTGTTTGGACCAAATTGCAGCATAATATCTCAATATTTGGCTTAGTTCTGGTGGAAACATGACCCCCTGTATATATGAATTACTGCAACCAGTATATTTCATCCCAAGTCGCAGAATCTCCCTGCAGCGGATTTACTGCCAGCTGTAAGTCCCAAAGCTGTTGCATATTTATTGGTGCCACCCCCTCAGTCTTTGGCCCAAATTGCAGCATTACATCCCAATATTTGGCTTAGTTATCCTGCCAAAATGGCGTCCCAGGTATATGGGTTTTATGCAGCTAGACTACCCCATCGCAGGTTACAGAGCAATGTGACATGGATTAACCCAATTCGAAGGTGTCAAAGCTACTCCATCTTTATTGGTAATTTTTACTCAGTGTTTGGACCAAATTGCAGCATAATATCTCAATATTTGGCTTAGTTCTGGTGGAAACATGACCCCCTGTATATATGAATTACTGCAACCAGTATATTTCATCCCAAGTCGCAGAATCTCCCTGCAGCGGATTTACTGCTAGCTGTAAGTCCCAAAGCTGTTGCATATTTATTGGTGCCACCCCCTCAGTCTTTGGCCCAAATTGCAGCATTACATCCCAATATTTGGCTTAGTTATCCTGCCAAAATGGCGTCCCAGGTATATGGGTTTTATGCAGCTAGACTACCCCATCGCAGGTTACAGAGCAATGTGACATGGATTAACCCAATTCGAAGGTGTCAAAGCTACTCCATCTTTATTGGTAATTTTTACTCAGTGTTTGGACCAAATTGCAGCATAATATCTCAATATTTGGCTTAGTTCTGGTGGAAACATGACCCCCTGTATATATGAATTACTGCAACCAGTATATTTCATCCCAAGTCGCAGAATCTCCCTGCAGCGGATTTACTGCCAGCTGTAAGTCCCAAAGCTGTTGCATATTTATTGGTGCCACCCCCTCAGTCTTTGGCCCAAATTGCAGCATTACATCCCAATATTTGGCTTAGTTATCCTGCCAAAATGGCGTCCCAGGTATATGGGTTTTATGCAGCTAGACTACCCCATCGCAGGTTACAGAGCAATGTGACATGGATTAACCCAATTCGAAGGTGTCAAAGCTACTCCATCTTTATTGGTAATTTTTACTCAGTGTTTGGACCAAATTGCAGCATAATATCTCAATATTTGGCTTAGTTCTGGTGGAAACATGACCCCCTGTATATATGAATTACTGCAACCAGTATATTTCATCCCAAGTCGCAGAATCTCCCTGCAGCGGATTTACTGCTAGCTGTAAGTCCCAAAGCTGTTGCATATTTATTGGTGCCACCCCCTCAGTCTTTGGCCCAAATTGCAGCATTACATCCCAATATTTGGCTTAGTTATCCTGCCAAAATGGCGTCCCAGGTATATGGGTTTTATGCAGCTAGACTACCCCATCGCAGGTTACAGAGCAATGTGACATGGATTAACCCAATTCGAAGGTGTCAAAGCTACTCCATCTTTATTGGTAATTTTTACTCAGTGTTTGGACCAAATTGCAGCATAATATCTCAATATTTGGCTTAGTTCTGGTGGAAACATGACCCCCTGTATATATGAATTACTGCAACCAGTATATTTCATCCCAAGTCGCAGAATCTCCCTGCAGCGGATTTACTGCCAGCTGTAAGTCCCAAAGCTGTTGCATATTTATTGGTGCCACCCCCTCAGTCTTTGGCCCAAATTGCAGCATTACATCCCAATATTTGGCTTAGTTATCCTGCCAAAATGGCGTCCCAGGTATATGGGTTTTATGCAGCTAGACTACCCCATCGCAGGTTACAGAGCAATGTGACATGGATTAACCCAATTCGAAGGTGTCAAAGCTACTCCATCTTTATTGGTAATTTTTACTCAGTGTTTGGACCAAATTGCAGCATAATATCTCAATATTTGGCTTAGTTCTGGTGGAAACATGACCCCCTGTATATATGAATTACTGCAACCAGTATATTTCATCCCAAGTCGCAGAATCTCCCTGCAGCGGATTTACTGCTAGCTGTAAGTCCCAAAGCTGTTGCATATTTATTGGTGCCACCCCCTCAGTCTTTGGCCCAAATTGCAGCATTACATCCCAATATTTGGCTTAGTTATCCTGCCAAAATGGCGTCCCAGGTATATGGGTTTTATGCAGCTAGACTACCCCATCGCAGGTTACAGAGCAATGTGACATGGATTAACCCAATTCGAAGGTGTCAAAGCTACTCCATCTTTATTGGTAATTTTTACTCAGTGTTTGGACCAAATTGCAGCATAATATCTCAATATTTGGCTTAGTTCTGGTGGAAACATGACCCCCTGTATATATGAATTACTGCAACCAGTATATTTCATCCCAAGTCGCAGAATCTCCCTGCAGCGGATTTACTGCCAGCTGTAAGTCCCAAAGCTGTTGCATATTTATTGGTGCCACCCCCTCAGTCTTTGGCCCAAATTGCAGCATTACATCCCAATATTTGGCTTAGTTATCCTGCCAAAATGGCGTCCCAGGTATATGGGTTTTATGCAGCTAGACTACCCCATCGCAGGTTACAGAGCAATGTGACATGGATTAACCCAATTCGAAGGTGTCAAAGCTACTCCATCTTTATTGGTAATTTTTACTCAGTGTTTGGACCAAATTGCAGCATAATATCTCAATATTTGGCTTAGTTCTGGTGGAAACATGACCCCCTGTATATATGAATTACTGCAACCAGTATATTTCATCCCAAGTCGCAGAATCTCCCTGCAGCGGATTTACTGCTAGCTGTAAGTCCCAAAGCTGTTGCATATTTATTGGTGCCACCCCCTCAGTCTTTGGCCCAAATTGCAGCATTACATCCCAATATTTGGCTTAGTTATCCTGCCAAAATGGCGTCCCAGGTATATGGGTTTTATGCAGCTAGACTACCCCATCGCAGGTTACAGAGCAATGTGACATAGATTAACCCAATTCGAAGGTGTCAAAGCTACTCCATCTTTATTGGTAATTTTTACTCAGTGTTTGGACCAAATTGCAGCATAATATCTCAATATTTGGCTTAGTTATGGTGGAAACATGACCCCCTGTATATATGAATTACTGCAACCAGTATATTTCATCCCAAGTCGCAGAATCTCCCTGCAGCGGATTTACTGCTAGCTGTAAGTCCCAAAGCTGTTGCATATTTATTGGTGCCACCCCCTCAGTCTTTGGCCCAAATTGCAGCATTACATCCCAATATCTGGCTTAACCATGCTGCCAAAATGGTTCCCCAGGTATATGGGTTTTATGCAGCTAGACCACCCCATTGCAGGTTACAGAGCAATGTGACATAGATTAACCCAATTCGAAGGTGTCAAAGCTACTCCATCTTTATTGGTAATTTTTACTCAGTGTTTGGACCAAATTGCAGCATAATATCTCAATATTTGGCTTAGTTATGGTGGAAACATGACCCCCTGTATATATGAATTACTGCAACCAGTATATTTCATCCCAAGTCGCAGAATCTCCCTGCAGCGGACTTACTGCTAGCTGTAAGTCCCAAAGCTGTTGCATATTTATTGGTGCCACCCCCTCAGTCTTTGGCCCAAATTGCAGCATTACATCCCAATATTTGGCTTAGTTATCCTGCCAAAATGGCGTCCCAGGTATATGGGTTTTATGCAGCTAGACCACCCCATCGCAGGTTACAGAGCAATGTGACATAGATTAACCCAATTCGAAGGTGTCAAAGCTACTCCATCTTTATTGGTAATTTTTACTCAGTGTTTGGACCAAATTGCAGCATAATATCTCAATATTTGGCTTAGTTATGGTGGAAACATGACCCACTGTATATATGAATTACTGAAACCAGGATATTTCATCCCAAGTCGCAGAATCTCCCTGCAGCGGATTTACTGCTAGCTGTAAGTCCCAAAGCTGTTGCATATTTATTGGTGCCACCCCCTCAGTCTTTGGCCCAAATTGCAGCATTACATCCCAATATTTGGCTTAGTTATCCTGCCAAAATGGCGTCCCAGGTATATGGGTTTTATGCAGCTAGACTACCCCATCGCAGGTTACAGAGCAATGTGACATAGATTAACCCAATTCGAAGGTGTCAAAGCTACTCCATCTTTATTGGTAATTTTTACTCAGTGTTTGGACCAAATTGCAGCATAATATCTCAATATTTGGCTTAGTTATGGTGGAAACATGACCCCCTGTATATATGAATTACTGCAACCAGTATATTTCATCCCAAGTCGCAGAATCTCCCTGCAGCGGATTTACTGCTAGCTGTAAGTCCCAAAGCTGTTGCATATTTATTGGTGCCACCCCCTCAGTCTTTGGCCCAAATTGCAGCATTACATCCCAATATCTGGCTTAACCATGCTGCCAAAATGGTTCCCCAGGTATATGGGTTTTATGCAGCTAGACCACCCCATTGCAGGTTACAGAGCAATGTGACATAGATTAACCCAATTCGAAGGTGTCAAAGCTACTCCATCTTTATTGGTAATTTTTACTCAGTGTTTGGACCAAATTGCAGCATAATATCTCAATATTTGGCTTAGTTATGGTGGAAACATGACCCCCTGTATATATGAATTACTGCAACCAGTATATTTCATCCCAAGTCGCAGAATCTCCCTGCAGCGGACTTACTGCTAGCTGTAAGTCCCAAAGCTGTTGCATATTTATTGGTGCCACCCCCTCAGTCTTTGGCCCAAATTGCAGCATTACATCCCAATATTTGGCTTAGTTATCCTGCCAAAATGGCGTCCCAGGTATATGGGTTTTATGCAGCTAGACCACCCCATCGCAGGTTACAGAGCAATGTGACATAGATTAACCCAATTCGAAGGTGTCAAAGCTACTCCATCTTTATTGGTAATTTTTACTCAGTGTTTGGACCAAATTGCAGCATAATATCTCAATATTTGGCTTAGTTATGGTGGAAACATGACCCCCTGTATATATGAATTACTGAAACCAGGATATTTCATCCCAAGTCGCAGAATCTCCCTGCAGCGGATTTACTGCTAGCTGTAAGTCCCAAAGCTGTTGCATATTTATTGGTGCCACCCCCTCAGTCTTTGGCCCAAATTGCAGCATTACATCCCAATATTTGGCTTAGCCCTGCTGCCAAAATGGCGCACCAGGTATATGGGTTTTATGCAGCTAGACCACTTAATTGCAGGTTAGAGAGCAATGTGACCTAGATTAACCCAATTCGAAGGTGTCAAAGCTACTCCATCTTTATTGGTAATTTTTACTCAGTGTTTGGACCAAATTGCAGCATAATATCTCAATATTTGGCTTAGTTATGGTGGAAACATGACCCCCTGTATATATGAATTACTGCAACCAGTATATTTCATCCCAAGTCGCAGAATCTCCCTGCAGCGGATTTACTGCTAGCTGTAAGTCCCAAAGCTGTTGCATATTTATTGGTGCCACCCCCTCAGTCTTTGGCCCAAATTGCAGCATTACATCCCAATATTTGGCTTAGCCCTGCTGCCAAAATGGCGCACCAGGTATATGGGTTTTATGCAGCTAGACCACTTAATTGCAGGTTAGAGAGCAATGTGACCTAGATTAACCCAATTCGAAGGTGTCAAAGCTATTCCATCTTTATTGGTAATTGTTACTCAGTGTTTGGACCAAATTGCAGCATAATATCTCAATATTTGGCTTAGTTATGGTGGAAACATGACCCCCTGTATATATGAATTACTGCAACCAGTATATTTCATCCCAAGTCGCAGAATCTCCCTGCAGCGGATTTACTGCTAGCTGTAAGTCCCAAAGCTGTTGCATATTTATTGGTGCCACCCCCTCAGTCTTTGGCCCAAATTGCAGCATTACATCCCAATATTTGGCTTAGCCCTGCTGCCAAAATGGCGCACCAGGTATATGGGTTTTATGCAGCTAGACCACTTAATTGCAGGTTAGAGAGCAATGTGACCTAGATTAACCCAATTCGAAGGTGTCAAAGCTACTCCATCTTTATTGGTAATTTTTACTCAGTGTTTGGACCAAATTGCAGCATAATATCTCAATATTTGGCTTAGTTATGGTGGAAACATGACCCCCTGTATATATGAATTACTGCAACCAGTATATTTCATCCCAAGTCGCAGAATCTCCCTGCAGCGGATTTACTGCTAGCTGTAAGTCCCAAAGCTGTTGCATATTTATTGGTGCCACCCCCTCAGTCTTTGGCCCAAATTGCAGCATTACATCCCAATATTTGGCTTAACCATGCTGCCAAAATGGTTCCCCAGGTATATGGGTTTTATGCAGCTAGACCACCCCATTGCAGGTTACAGACCAATGTGACATAGATTAACCCAATTCGAAGGTGTCAAAGCTATTCCATCTTTATTGGTAATTGTTACTCAGTGTTTGGACCAAATTGCAGCATAATATCTCAATATTTGGCTTAGTTATGGTGGAAACATGACCACCTGTATATATGAATTACTGCAACCAGTATATTTCATCCCAAGTCGCAGAATCTCCCTCCAGCAGACTTACTGCTAGCTGTAAGTCCCAAACCTGTTGCATATTTATTGGTGCCACCCCCTCAGTCTTTGGCCCAAATTGCAGCATTACATCCCAATATTTGGCTTAACCATGCTGCCAAAATGGTTCCCCAGGTATATGGGTTTTATGCAGCTAGACCACCCCATTGCAGGTTACAGACCAATGTGACATAGATTAACCCAATTCGAAGGTGTCAAAGCTATTCCATCTTTATTGGTAATTGTTACTCAGTGTTTGGACCAAATTGCAGCATAATATCTCAATATTTGGCTTAGTTATGGTGGAAACATGACCCCCTGTATATATGAATTACTGCAACCAGTATATTTCATCCCAAGTCGCAGAATCTCCCTGCAGCGGATTTACTGCTAGCTGTAAGTCCCAAAGCTGTTGCATATTTATTGGTGCCACCCCCTCAGTCTTTGGCCCAAATTGCAGCATTACATCCCAATATCTGGCTTAACCATGCTGCCAAAATGGTTCCCCAGGTATATGGGTTTTATGCAGCTAGACCACCCCATTGCAGGTTACAGAGCAATGTGACATAGATTAACCCAATTCGAAGGTGTCAAAGCTACTCCATCTTTATTGGTAATTTTTACTCAGTGTTTGGACCAAATTGCAGCATAATATCTCAATATTTGGCTTAGTTATGGTGGAAACATGACCCCCTGTATATATGAATTACTGCAACCAGTATATTTCATCCCAAGTCGCAGAATCTCCCTGCAGCGGACTTACTGCTAGCTGTAAGTCCCAAAGCTGTTGCATATTTATTGGTGCCACCCCCTCAGTCTTTGGCCCAAATTGCAGCATTACATCCCAATATTTGGCTTAGTTATCCTGCCAAAATGGCGTCCCAGGTATATGGGTTTTATGCAGCTAGACCACCCCATCGCAGGTTACAGAGCAATGTGACATAGATTAACCCAATTCGAAGGTGTCAAAGCTACTCCATCTTTATTGGTAATTTTTACTCAGTGTTTGGACCAAATTGCAGCATAATATCTCAATATTTGGCTTAGTTATGGTGGAAACATGACCCCCTGTATATATGAATTACTGAAACCAGGATATTTCATCCCAAGTCGCAGAATCTCCCTGCAGCGGATTTACTGCTAGCTGTAAGTCCCAAAGCTGTTGCATATTTATTGGTGCCACCCCCTCAGTCTTTGGCCCAAATTGCAGCATTACATCCCAATATTTGGCTTAGCCCTGCTGCCAAAATGGCGCACCAGGTATATGGGTTTTATGCAGCTAGACCACTTAATTGCAGGTTAGAGAGCAATGTGACCTAGATTAACCCAATTCGAAGGTGTCAAAGCTACTCCATCTTTATTGGTAATTTTTACTCAGTGTTTGGACCAAATTGCAGCATAATATCTCAATATTTGGCTTAGTTATGGTGGAAACATGACCCCCTGTATATATGAATTACTGCAACCAGTATATTTCATCCCAAGTCGCAGAATCTCCCTGCAGCGGATTTACTGCTAGCTGTAAGTCCCAAAGCTGTTGCATATTTATTGGTGCCACCCCCTCAGTCTTTGGCCCAAATTGCAGCATTACATCCCAATATTTGGCTTAGCCCTGCTGCCAAAATGGCGCACCAGGTATATGGGTTTTATGCAGCTAGACCACTTAATTGCAGGTTAGAGAGCAATGTGACCTAGATTAACCCAATTCGAAGGTGTCAAAGCTATTCCATCTTTATTGGTAATTGTTACTCAGTGTTTGGACCAAATTGCAGCATAATATCTCAATATTTGGCTTAGTTATGGTGGAAACATGACCCCCTGTATATATGAATTACTGCAACCAGTATATTTCATCCCAAGTCGCAGA
Organism: Sabellastarte sp. h YS-2021; assembly: GCA_964017235.1. Lineage (NCBI taxonomy): Eukaryota > Metazoa > Annelida > Polychaeta > Sabellida > Sabellidae > Sabellastarte > Sabellastarte sp. h YS-2021. The sequence goes on along the minus strand of CAXHLB010000020.1, from coordinate 157,484 downwards.
ATCTCCCTGCAGCGGATTTACTGCTAGCTGTAAGTCCCAAAGCTGTTGCATATTTATTGGTGCCACCCCCTCAGTCTTTGGCCCAAATTGCAGCATTACATCCCAATATTTGGCTTAGCCCTGCTGCCAAAATGGCGCACCAGGTATATGGGTTTTATGCAGCTAGACCACTTAATTGCAGGTTAGAGAGCAATGTGACCTAGATTAACCCAATTCGAAGGTGTCAAAGCTACTCCATCTTTATTGGTAATTTTTACTCAGTGTTTGGACCAAATTGCAGCATAATATCTCAATATTTGGCTTAGTTATGGTGGAAACATGACCCCCTGTATATATGAATTACTGCAACCAGTATATTTCATCCCAAGTCGCAGAATCTCCCTGCAGCGGATTTACTGCTAGCTGTAAGTCCCAAAGCTGTTGCATATTTATTGGTGCCACCCCCTCAGTCTTTGGCCCAAATTGCAGCATTACATCCCAATATTTGGCTTAACCATGCTGCCAAAATGGTTCCCCAGGTATATGGGTTTTATGCAGCTAGACCACCCCATTGCAGGTTACAGACCAATGTGACATAGATTAACCCAATTCGAAGGTGTCAAAGCTATTCCATCTTTATTGGTAATTGTTACTCAGTGTTTGGACCAAATTGCAGCATAATATCTCAATATTTGGCTTAGTTATGGTGGAAACATGACCACCTGTATATATGAATTACTGCAACCAGTATATTTCATCCCAAGTCGCAGAATCTCCCTCCAGCAGACTTACTGCTAGCTGTAAGTCCCAAACCTGTTGCATATTTATTGGTGCCACCCCCTCAGTCTTTGGCCCAAATTGCAGCATTACATCCCAATATTTGGCTTAACCATGCTGCCAAAATGGTTCCCCAGGTATATGGGTTTTATGCAGCTAGACCACCCCATTGCAGGTTACAGACCAATGTGACATAGATTAACCCAATTCGAAGGTGTCAAAGCTATTCCATCTTTATTGGTAATTGTTACTCAGTGTTTGGACCAAATTGCAGCATAATATCTCAATATTTGGCTTAGTTATGGTGGAAACATGACCCCCTGTATATATGAATTACTGCAACCAGTATATTTCATCCCAAGTCGCAGAATCTCCCTGCAGCGGATTTACTGCTAGCTGTAAGTCCCAAAGCTGTTGCATATTTATTGGTGCCACCCCCTCAGTCTTTGGCCCAAATTGCAGCATTACTTCCCAATATTTGGCTTAGCCCTGCTGCCAAAATGGCGCACCAGGTATATGGGTTTTATGCAGCTAGACCACTTAATTGCAGGTTAGAGAGCAATGTGACCTAGATTAACCCAATTCGAAGGTGTCAAAGCTACTCCATCTTTATTGGTAATTTTTACTCAGTGTTTGGACCAAATTGCAGCATAATATCTCAATATTTGGCTTAGTTATGGTGGAAACATGACCCCCTGTATATATGAATTACTGCAACCAGTATATTTCATCCCAAGTCGCAGAATCTCCCTGCAGCGGATTTACTGCTAGCTGTAAGTCCCAAAGCTGTTGCATATTTATTGGTGCCACCCCCTCAGTCTTTGGCCCAAATTGCAGCATTACATCCCAATATTTGGCTTAGCCCTGCTGCCAAAATGGCGCACCAGGTATATGGGTTTTATGCAGCTAGACCACTTAATTGCAGGTTAGAGAGCAATGTGACCTAGATTAACCCAATTCGAAGGTGTCAAAGCTATTCCATCTTTATTGGTAATTGTTACTCAGTGTTTGGACCAAATTGCAGCATAATATCTCAATATTTGGCTTAGTTATGGTGGAAACATGACCCCCTGTATATATGAATTACTGCAACCAGTATATTTCATCCCAAGTCGCAGAATCTCCCTGCAGCGGATTTACTGCTAGCTGTAAGTCCCAAAGCTGTTGCATATTTATTGGTGCCACCCCCTCAGTCTTTGGCCCAAATTGCAGCATTACATCCCAATATTTGGCTTAGCCCTGCTGCCAAAATGGCGCACCAGGTATATGGGTTTTATGCAGCTAGACCACTTAATTGCAGGTTAGAGAGCAATGTGACCTAGATTAACCCAATTCGAAGGTGTCAAAGCTATTCCATCTTTATTGGTAATTGTTACTCAGTGTTTGGACCAAATTGCAGCATAATATCTCAATATTTGGCTTAGTTATGGTGGAAACATGACCCCCTGTATATATGAATTACTGCAACCAGTATATTTCATCCCAAGTCGCAGAATCTCCCTGCAGCGGATTTACTGCTAGCTGTAAGTCCCAAAGCTGTTGCATATTTATTGGTGCCACCCCCTCAGTCTTTGGCCCAAATTGCAGCATTACATCCCAATATTTGGCTTAGCCCTGCTGCCAAAATGGCGCACCAGGTATATGGGTTTTATGCAGCTAGACCACTTAATTGCAGGTTAGAGAGCAATGTGACATAGATTAACCCAATTCGAAGGTGTCAAAGCTACTCCATCTTTATTGGTAATTTTTACTCAGTGTTTGGACCAAATTGCAGCATAATATCTCAATATTTGGCTTAGTTATGGTGGAAACATGACCCCCTGTATATATGAATTACTGCAACCAGTATATTTCATCCCAAGTCGCAGAATCTCCCTGCAGCGGACTTACTGCTAGCTGTAAGTCCCAAAGCTGTTGCATATTTATTGGTGCCACCCCCTCAGTCTTTGGCCCAAATTGCAGCATTACATCCCAATATTTGGCTTAGTTATCCTGCCAAAATGGCGTCCCAGGTATATGGGTTTTATGCAGCTAGACCACCCCATCGCAGGTTACAGAGCAATGTGACATAGATTAACCCAATTCGAAGGTGTCAAAGCTACTCCATCTTTATTGGTAATTTTTACTCAGTGTTTGGACCAAATTGCAGCATAATATCTCAATATTTGGCTTAGTTATGGTGGAAACATGACCCACTGTATATATGAATTACTGAAACCAGGATATTTCATCCCAAGTCGCAGAATCTCCCTGCAGCGGATTTACTGCTAGCTGTAAGTCCCAAAGCTGTTGCATATTTATTGGTGCCACCCCCTCAGTCTTTGGCCCAAATTGCAGCATTACATCCCAATATTTGGCTTAGTTATCCTGCCAAAATGGCGTCCCAGGTATATGGGTTTTATGCAGCTAGACTACCCCATCGCAGGTTACAGAGCAATGTGACATAGATTAACCCAATTCGAAGGTGTCAAAGCTACTCCATCTTTATTGGTAATTTTTACTCAGTGTTTGGACCAAATTGCAGCATAATATCTCAATATTTGGCTTAGTTATGGTGGAAACATGACCCCCTGTATATATGAATTACTGCAACCAGTATATTTCATCCCAAGTCGCAGAATCTCCCTGCAGCGGATTTACTGCTAGCTGTAAGTCCCAAAGCTGTTGCATATTTATTGGTGCCACCCCCTCAGTCTTTGGCCCAAATTGCAGCATTACATCCCAATATCTGGCTTAACCATGCTGCCAAAATGGTTCCCCAGGTATATGGGTTTTATGCAGCTAGACCACCCCATTGCAGGTTACAGAGCAATGTGACATAGATTAACCCAATTCGAAGGTGTCAAAGCTACTCCATCTTTATTGGTAATTTTTACTCAGTGTTTGGACCAAATTGCAGCATAATATCTCAATATTTGGCTTAGTTATGGTGGAAACATGACCCCCTGTATATATGAATTACTGCAACCAGTATATTTCATCCCAAGTCGCAGAATCTCCCTGCAGCGGACTTACTGCTAGCTGTAAGTCCCAAAGCTGTTGCATATTTATTGGTGCCACCCCCTCAGTCTTTGGCCCAAATTGCAGCATTACATCCCAATATTTGGCTTAGTTATCCTGCCAAAATGGCGTCCCAGGTATATGGGTTTTATGCAGCTAGACCACCCCATCGCAGGTTACAGAGCAATGTGACATAGATTAACCCAATTCGAAGGTGTCAAAGCTACTCCATCTTTATTGGTAATTTTTACTCAGTGTTTGGACCAAATTGCAGCATAATATCTCAATATTTGGCTTAGTTATGGTGGAAACATGACCCCCTGTATATATGAATTACTGAAACCAGGATATTTCATCCCAAGTCGCAGAATCTCCCTGCAGCGGATTTACTGCTAGCTGTAAGTCCCAAAGCTGTTGCATATTTATTGGTGCCACCCCCTCAGTCTTTGGCCCAAATTGCAGCATTACTTCCCAATATTTGGCTTAGCCCTGCTGCCAAAATGGCGCACCAGGTATATGGGTTTTATGCAGCTAGACCACTTAATTGCAGGTTAGAGAGCAATGTGACCTAGATTAACCCAATTCGAAGGTGTCAAAGCTACTCCATCTTTATTGGTAATTTTTACTCAGTGTTTGGACCAAATTGCAGCATAATATCTCAATATTTGGCTTAGTTATGGTGGAAACATGACCCCCTGTATATATGAATTACTGCAACCAGTATATTTCATCCCAAGTCGCAGAATCTCCCTGCAGCGGATTTACTGCTAGCTGTAAGTCCCAAAGCTGTTGCATATTTATTGGTGCCACCCCCTCAGTCTTTGGCCCAAATTGCAGCATTACATCCCAATATTTGGCTTAGCCCTGCTGCCAAAATGGCGCACCAGGTATATGGGTTTTATGCAGCTAGACCACTTAATTGCAGGTTAGAGAGCAATGTGACCTAGATTAACCCAATTCGAAGGTGTCAAAGCTATTCCATCTTTATTGGTAATTGTTACTCAGTGTTTGGACCAAATTGCAGCATAATATCTCAATATTTGGCTTAGTTATGGTGGAAACATGACCCCCTGTATATATGAATTACTGCAACCAGTATATTTCATCCCAAGTCGCAGAATCTCCCTGCAGCGGATTTACTGCTAGCTGTAAGTCCCAAAGCTGTTGCATATTTATTGGTGCCACCCCCTCAGTCTTTGGCCCAAATTGCAGCATTACATCCCAATATTTGGCTTAGCCCTGCTGCCAAAATGGCGCACCAGGTATATGGGTTTTATGCAGCTAGACCACTTAATTGCAGGTTAGAGAGCAATGTGACCTAGATTAACCCAATTCGAAGGTGTCAAAGCTATTCCATCTTTATTGGTAATTGTTACTCAGTGTTTGGACCAAATTGCAGCATAATATCTCAATATTTGGCTTAGTTATGGTGGAAACATGACCCCCTGTATATATGAATTACTGCAACCAGTATATTTCATCCCAAGTCGCAGAATCTCCCTGCAGCGGATTTACTGCTAGCTGTAAGTCCCAAAGCTGTTGCATATTTATTGGTGCCACCCCCTCAGTCTTTGGCCCAAATTGCAGCATTACATCCCAATATTTGGCTTAGCCCTGCTGCCAAAATGGCGCACCAGGTATATGGGTTTTATGCAGCTAGACCACTTAATTGCAGGTTAGAGAGCAATGTGACATAGATTAACCCAATTCGAAGGTGTCAAAGCTACTCCATCTTTATTGGTAATTTTTACTCAGTGTTTGGACCAAATTGCAGCATAATATCTCAATATTTGGCTTAGTTATGGTGGAAACATGACCCCCTGTATATATGAATTACTGCAACCAGTATATTTCATCCCAAGTCGCAGAATCTCCCTGCAGCGGACTTACTGCTAGCTGTAAGTCCCAAAGCTGTTGCATATTTATTGGTGCCACCCCCTCAGTCTTTGGCCCAAATTGCAGCATTACATCCCAATATTTGGCTTAGTTATCCTGCCAAAATGGCGTCCCAGGTATATGGGTTTTATGCAGCTAGACCACCCCATCGCAGGTTACAGAGCAATGTGACATAGATTAACCCAATTCGAAGGTGTCAAAGCTACTCCATCTTTATTGGTAATTTTTACTCAGTGTTTGGACCAAATTGCAGCATAATATCTCAATATTTGGCTTAGTTATGGTGGAAACATGACCCACTGTATATATGAATTACTGAAACCAGGATATTTCATCCCAAGTCGCAGAATCTCCCTGCAGCGGATTTACTGCTAGCTGTAAGTCCCAAAGCTGTTGCATATTTATTGGTGCCACCCCCTCAGTCTTTGGCCCAAATTGCAGCATTACATCCCAATATTTGGCTTAGTTATCCTGCCAAAATGGCGTCCCAGGTATATGGGTTTTATGCAGCTAGACTACCCCATCGCAGGTTACAGAGCAATGTGACATAGATTAACCCAATTCGAAGGTGTCAAAGCTACTCCATCTTTATTGGTAATTTTTACTCAGTGTTTGGACCAAATTGCAGCATAATATCTCAATATTTGGCTTAGTTATGGTGGAAACATGACCCCCTGTATATATGAATTACTGCAACCAGTATATTTCATCCCAAGTCGCAGAATCTCCCTGCAGCGGATTTACTGCTAGCTGTAAGTCCCAAAGCTGTTGCATATTTATTGGTGCCACCCCCTCAGTCTTTGGCCCAAATTGCAGCATTACATCCCAATATCTGGCTTAACCATGCTGCCAAAATGGTTCCCCAGGTATATGGGTTTTATGCAGCTAGACCACCCCATTGCAGGTTACAGAGCAATGTGACATAGATTAACCCAATTCGAAGGTGTCAAAGCTACTCCATCTTTATTGGTAATTTTTACTCAGTGTTTGGACCAAATTGCAGCATAATATCTCAATATTTGGCTTAGTTATGGTGGAAACATGACCCCCTGTATATATGAATTACTGCAACCAGTATATTTCATCCCAAGTCGCAGAATCTCCCTGCAGCGGACTTACTGCTAGCTGTAAGTCCCAAAGCTGTTGCATATTTATTGGTGCCACCCCCTCAGTCTTTGGCCCAAATTGCAGCATTACATCCCAATATTTGGCTTAGTTATCCTGCCAAAATGGCGTCCCAGGTATATGGGTTTTATGCAGCTAGACCACCCCATCGCAGGTTACAGAGCAATGTGACATAGATTAACCCAATTCGAAGGTGTCAAAGCTACTCCATCTTTATTGGTAATTTTTACTCAGTGTTTGGACCAAATTGCAGCATAATATCTCAATATTTGGCTTAGTTATGGTGGAAACATGACCCCCTGTATATATGAATTACTGAAACCAGGATATTTCATCCCAAGTCGCAGAATCTCCCTGCAGCGGATTTACTGCTAGCTGTAAGTCCCAAAGCTGTTGCATATTTATTGGTGCCACCCCCTCAGTCTTTGGCCCAAATTGCAGCATTACATCCCAATATTTGGCTTAGCCCTGCTGCCAAAATGGCGCACCAGGTATATGGGTTTTATGCAGCTAGACCACTTAATTGCAGGTTAGAGAGCAATGTGACCTAGATTAACCCAATTCGAAGGTGTCAAAGCTACTCCATCTTTATTGGTAATTTTTACTCAGTGTTTGGACCAAATTGCAGCATAATATCTCAATATTTGGCTTAGTTATGGTGGAAACATGACCCCCTGTATATATGAATTACTGCAACCAGTATATTTCATCCCAAGTCGCAGAATCTCCCTGCAGCGGATTTACTGCTAGCTGTAAGTCCCAAAGCTGTTGCATATTTATTGGTGCCACCCCCTCAGTCTTTGGCCCAAATTGCAGCATTACATCCCAATATTTGGCTTAGCCCTGCTGCCAAAATGGCGCACCAGGTATATGGGTTTTATGCAGCTAGACCACTTAATTGCAGGTTAGAGAGCAATGTGACCTAGATTAACCCAATTCGAAGGTGTCAAAGCTATTCCATCTTTATTGGTAATTGTTACTCAGTGTTTGGACCAAATTGCAGCATAATATCTCAATATTTGGCTTAGTTATGGTGGAAACATGACCCCCTGTATATATGAATTACTGCAACCAGTATATTTCATCCCAAGTCGCAGAATCTCCCTGCAGCGGATTTACTGCTAGCTGTAAGTCCCAAAGCTGTTGCATATTTATTGGTGCCACCCCCTCAGTCTTTGGCCCAAATTGCAGCATTACATCCCAATATTTGGCTTAGCCCTGCTGCCAAAATGGCGCACCAGGTATATGGGTTTTATGCAGCTAGACCACTTAATTGCAGGTTAGAGAGCAATGTGACCTAGATTAACCCAATTCGAAGGTGTCAAAGCTACTCCATCTTTATTGGTAATTTTTACTCAGTGTTTGGACCAAATTGCAGCATAATATCTCAATATTTGGCTTAGTTATGGTGGAAACATGACCCCCTGTATATATGAATTACTGCAACCAGTATATTTCATCCCAAGTCGCAGAATCTCCCTGCAGCGGATTTACTGCTAGCTGTAAGTCCCAAAGCTGTTGCATATTTATTGGTGCCACCCCCTCAGTCTTTGGCCCAAATTGCAGCATTACATCCCAATATTTGGCTTAACCATGCTGCCAAAATGGTTCCCCAGGTATATGGGTTTTATGCAGCTAGACCACCCCATTGCAGGTTACAGACCAATGTGACATAGATTAACCCAATTCGAAGGTGTCAAAGCTATTCCATCTTTATTGGTAATTGTTACTCAGTGTTTGGACCAAATTGCAGCATAATATCTCAATATTTGGCTTAGTTATGGTGGAAACATGACCACCTGTATATATGAATTACTGCAACCAGTATATTTCATCCCAAGTCGCAGAATCTCCCTCCAGCAGACTTACTGCTAGCTGTAAGTCCCAAACCTGTTGCATATTTATTGGTGCCACCCCCTCAGTCTTTGGCCCAAATTGCAGCATTACATCCCAATATTTGGCTTAACCATGCTGCCAAAATGGTTCCCCAGGTATATGGGTTTTATGCAGCTAGACCACCCCATTGCAGGTTACAGACCAATGTGACATAGATTAACCCAATTCGAAGGTGTCAAAGCTATTCCATCTTTATTGGTAATTGTTACTCAGTGTTTGGACCAAATTGCAGCATAATATCTCAATATTTGGCTTAGTTATGGTGGAAACATGACCCCCTGTATATATGAATTACTGCAACCAGTATATTTCATCCCAAGTCGCAGAATCTCCCTGCAGCGGATTTACTGCTAGCTGTAAGTCCCAAAGCTGTTGCATATTTATTGGTGCCACCCCCTCAGTCTTTGGCCCAAATTGCAGCATTACATCCCAATATCTGGCTTAACCATGCTGCCAAAATGGTTCCCCAGGTATATGGGTTTTATGCAGCTAGACCACCCCATTGCAGGTTACAGAGCAATGTGACATAGATTAACCCAATTCGAAGGTGTCAAAGCTACTCCATCTTTATTGGTAATTTTTACTCAGTGTTTGGACCAAATTGCAGCATAATATCTCAATATTTGGCTTAGTTATGGTGGAAACATGACCCCCTGTATATATGAATTACTGCAACCAGTATATTTCATCCCAAGTCGCAGAATCTCCCTGCAGCGGACTTACTGCTAGCTGTAAGTCCCAAAGCTGTTGCATATTTATTGGTGCCACCCCCTCAGTCTTTGGCCCAAATTGCAGCATTACATCCCAATATTTGGCTTAGTTATCCTGCCAAAATGGCGTCCCAGGTATATGGGTTTTATGCAGCTAGACCACCCCATCGCAGGTTACAGAGCAATGTGACATAGATTAACCCAATTCGAAGGTGTCAAAGCTACTCCATCTTTATTGGTAATTTTTACTCAGTGTTTGGACCAAATTGCAGCATAATATCTCAATATTTGGCTTAGTTATGGTGGAAACATGACCCCCTGTATATATGAATTACTGAAACCAGGATATTTCATCCCAAGTCGCAGAATCTCCCTGCAGCGGATTTACTGCTAGCTGTAAGTCCCAAAGCTGTTGCATATTTATTGGTGCCACCCCCTCAGTCTTTGGCCCAAATTGCAGCATTACATCCCAATATTTGGCTTAGCCCTGCTGCCAAAATGGCGCACCAGGTATATGGGTTTTATGCAGCTAGACCACTTAATTGCAGGTTAGAGAGCAATGTGACCTAGATTAACCCAATTCGAAGGTGTCAAAGCTACTCCATCTTTATTGGTAATTTTTACTCAGTGTTTGGACCAAATTGCAGCATAATATCTCAATATTTGGCTTAGTTATGGTGGAAACATGACCCCCTGTATATATGAATTACTGCAACCAGTATATTTCATCCCAAGTCGCAGAATCTCCCTGCAGCGGATTTACTGCTAGCTGTAAGTCCCAAAGCTGTTGCATATTTATTGGTGCCACCCCCTCAGTCTTTGGCCCAAATTGCAGCATTACATCCCAATATTTGGCTTAGCCCTGCTGCCAAAATGGCGCACCAGGTATATGGGTTTTATGCAGCTAGACCACTTAATTGCAGGTTAGAGAGCAATGTGACCTAGATTAACCCAATTCGAAGGTGTCAAAGCTATTCCATCTTTATTGGTAATTGTTACTCAGTGTTTGGACCAAATTGCAGCATAATATCTCAATATTTGGCTTAGTTATGGTGGAAACATGACCCCCTGTATATATGAATTACTGCAACCAGTATATTTCATCCCAAGTCGCAGAATCTCCCTGCAGCGGATTTACTGCTAGCTGTAAGTCCCAAAGCTGTTGCATATTTATTGGTGCCACCCCCTCAGTCTTTGGCCCAAATTGCAGCATTACATCCCAATATTTGGCTTAGCCCTGCTGCCAAAATGGCGCACCAGGTATATGGGTTTTATGCAGCTAGACCACTTAATTGCAGGTTAGAGAGCAATGTGACCTAGATTAACCCAATTCGAAGGTGTCAAAGCTACTCCATCTTTATTGGTAATTTTTACTCAGTGTTTGGACCAAATTGCAGCATAATATCTCAATATTTGGCTTAGTTATGGTGGAAACATGACCCCCTGTATATATGAATTACTGCAACCAGTATATTTCATCCCAAGTCGCAGAATCTCCCTGCAGCGGATTTACTGCTAGCTGTAAGTCCCAAAGCTGTTGCATATTTATTGGTGCCACCCCCTCAGTCTTTGGCCCAAATTGCAGCATTACATCCCAATATTTGGCTTAACCATGCTGCCAAAATGGTTCCCCAGGTATATGGGTTTTATGCAGCTAGACCACCCCATTGCAGGTTACAGACCAATGTGACATAGATTAACCCAATTCGAAGGTGTCAAAGCTATTCCATCTTTATTGGTAATTGTTACTCAGTGTTTGGACCAAATTGCAGCATAATATCTCAATATTTGGCTTAGTTATGGTGGAAACATGACCACCTGTATATATGAATTACTGCAACCAGTATATTTCATCCCAAGTCGCAGAATCTCCCTCCAGCAGACTTACTGCTAGCTGTAAGTCCCAAACCTGTTGCATATTTATTGGTGCCACCCCCTCAGTCTTTGGCCCAAATTGCAGCATTACATCCCAATATTTGGCTTAACCATGCTGCCAAAATGGTTCCCCAGGTATATGGGTTTTATGCAGCTAGACCACCCCATTGCAGGTTACAGACCAATGTGACATAGATTAACCCAATTCGAAGGTGTCAAAGCTATTCCATCTTTATTGGTAATTGTTACTCAGTGTTTGGACCAAATTGCAGCATAATATCTCAATATTTGGCTTAGTTATGGTGGAAACATGACCCCCTGTATATATGAATTACTGCAACCAGTATATTTCATCCCAAGTCGCAGAATCTCCCTGCAGCGGATTTACTGCTAGCTGTAAGTCCCAAAGCTGTTGCATATTTATTGGTGCCACCCCCTCAGTCTTTGGCCCAAATTGCAGCATTACTTCCCAATATTTGGCTTAGCCCTGCTGCCAAAATGGCGCACCAGGTATATGGGTTTTATGCAGCTAGACCACTTAATTGCAGGTTAGAGAGCAATGTGACCTAGATTAACCCAATTCGAAGGTGTCAAAGCTACTCCATCTTTATTGGTAATTTTTACTCAGTGTTTGGACCAAATTGCAGCATAATATCTCAATATTTGGCTTAGTTATGGTGGAAACATGACCCCCTGTATATATGAATTACTGCAACCAGTATATTTCATCCCAAGTCGCAGAATCTCCCTGCAGCGGATTTACTGCTAGCTGTAAGTCCCAAAGCTGTTGCATATTTATTGGTGCCACCCCCTCAGTCTTTGGCCCAAATTGCAGCATTACATCCCAATATTTGGCTTAGCCCTGCTGCCAAAATGGCGCACCAGGTATATGGGTTTTATGCAGCTAGACCACTTAATTGCAGGTTAGAGAGCAATGTGACCTAGATTAACCCAATTCGAAGGTGTCAAAGCTATTCCATCTTTATTGGTAATTGTTACTCAGTGTTTGGACCAAATTGCAGCATAATATCTCAATATTTGGCTTAGTTATGGTGGAAACATGACCCCCTGTATATATGAATTACTGCAACCAGTATATTTCATCCCAAGTCGCAGAATCTCCCTGCAGCGGATTTACTGCTAGCTGTAAGTCCCAAAGCTGTTGCATATTTATTGGTGCCACCCCCTCAGTCTTTGGCCCAAATTGCAGCATTACATCCCAATATTTGGCTTAGCCCTGCTGCCAAAATGGCGCACCAGGTATATGGGTTTTATGCAGCTAGACCACTTAATTGCAGGTTAGAGAGCAATGTGACCTAGATTAACCCAATTCGAAGGTGTCAAAGCTATTCCATCTTTATTGGTAATTGTTACTCAGTGTTTGGACCAAATTGCAGCATAATATCTCAATATTTGGCTTAGTTATGGTGGAAACATGACCCCCTGTATATATGAATTACTGCAACCAGTATATTTCATCCCAAGTCGCAGAATCTCCCTGCAGCGGATTTACTGCTAGCTGTAAGTCCCAAAGCTGTTGCATATTTATTGGTGCCACCCCCTCAGTCTTTGGCCCAAATTGCAGCATTACATCCCAATATTTGGCTTAGCCCTGCTGCCAAAATGGCGCACCAGGTATATGGGTTTTATGCAGCTAGACCACTTAATTGCAGGTTAGAGAGCAATGTGACCTAGATTAACCCAATTCGAAGGTGTCAAAGCTACTCCATCTTTATTGGTAATTTTTACTCAGTGTTTGGACCAAATTGCAGCATAATATCTCAATATTTGGCTTAGTTATGGTGGAAACATGACCACCTGTATATATGAATTACTGCAACCAGTATATTTCATCCCAAGTCGCAGAATCTCCCTGCAGCAGACTTACTGCTAGCTGTAAGTCCCAAACCTGTTGCATATTTATTGGTGCCACCCCCTCAGTCTTTGGCCCAAATTGCAGCATTACATCCCAATATTTGGCTTAACCATGCTGCCAAAATGGTTCCCCAGGTATATGGGTTTTATGCAGCTAGACCACCCCATTGCAGGTTACAGACCAATGTGACATAGATTAACCCAATTCGAAGGTGTCAAAGCTATTCCATCTTTATTGGTAATTGTTACTCAGTGTTTGGACCAAATTGCAGCATAATATCTCAATATTTGGCTTAGTTATGGTGGAAACATGACCCCCTGTATATATGAATTACTGCAACCAGTATATTTCATCCCAAGTCGCAGAATCTCCCTGCAGCGGATTTACTGCTAGCTGTAAGTCCCAAAGCTGTTGCATATTTATTGGTGCCACCCCCTCAGTCTTTGGCCCAAATTGCAGCATTACTTCCCAATATTTGGCTTAGCCCTGCTGCCAAAATGGCGCACCAGGTATATGGGTTTTATGCAGCTAGACCACTTAATTGCAGGTTAGAGAGCAATGTGACCTAGATTAACCCAATTCGAAGGTGTCAAAGCTACTCCATCTTTATTGGTAATTTTTACTCAGTGTTTGGACCAAATTGCAGCATAATATCTCAATATTTGGCTTAGTTATGGTGGAAACATGACCCCCTGTATATATGAATTACTGCAACCAGTATATTTCATCCCAAGTCGCAGAATCTCCCTGCAGCGGATTTACTGCTAGCTGTAAGTCCCAAAGCTGTTGCATATTTATTGGTGCCACCCCCTCAGTCTTTGGCCCAAATTGCAGCATTACATCCCAATATTTGGCTTAGCCCTGCTGCCAAAATGGCGCACCAGGTATATGGGTTTTATGCAGCTAGACCACTTAATTGCAGGTTAGAGAGCAATGTGACCTAGATTAACCCAATTCGAAGGTGTCAAAGCTATTCCATCTTTATTGGTAATTGTTACTCAGTGTTTGGACCAAATTGCAGCATAATATCTCAATATTTGGCTTAGTTATGGTGGAAACATGACCCCCTGTATATATGAATTACTGCAACCAGTATATTTCATCCCAAGTCGCAGAATCTCCCTGCAGCGGATTTACTGCTAGCTGTAAGTCCCAAAGCTGTTGCATATTTATTGGTGCCACCCCCTCAGTCTTTGGCCCAAATTGCAGCATTACATCCCAATATTTGGCTTAGCCCTGCTGCCAAAATGGCGCACCAGGTATATGGGTTTTATGCAGCTAGACCACTTAATTGCAGGTTAGAGAGCAATGTGACCTAGATTAACCCAATTCGAAGGTGTCAAAGCTATTCCATCTTTATTGGTAATTGTTACTCAGTGTTTGGACCAAATTGCAGCATAATATCTCAATATTTGGCTTAGTTATGGTGGAAACATGACCCCCTGTATATATGAATTACTGCAACCAGTATATTTCATCCCAAGTCGCAGAATCTCCCTGCAGCGGATTTACTGCTAGCTGTAAGTCCCAAAGCTGTTGCATATTTATTGGTGCCACCCCCTCAGTCTTTGGCCCAAATTGCAGCATTACATCCCAATATTTGGCTTAGCCCTGCTGCCAAAATGGCGCACCAGGTATATGGGTTTTATGCAGCTAGACCACTTAATTGCAGGTTAGAGAGCAATGTGACCTAGATTAACCCAATTCGAAGGTGTCAAAGCTACTCCATCTTTATTGGTAATTTTTACTCAGTGTTTGGACCAAATTGCAGCATAATATCTCAATATTTGGCTTAGTTATGGTGGAAACATGACCACCTGTATATATGAATTACTGCAACCAGTATATTTCATCCCAAGTCGCAGAATCTCCCTGCAGCAGACTTACTGCTAGCTGTAAGTCCCAAACCTGTTGCATATTTATTGGTGCCACCCCCTCAGTCTTTGGCCCAAATTGCAGCATTACATCCCAATATTTGGCTTAACCATGCTGCCAAAATGGTTCCCCAGGTATATGGGTTTTATGCAGCTAGACCACCCCATTGCAGGTTACAGACCAATGTGACATAGATTAACCCAATTCGAAGGTGTCAAAGCTATTCCATCTTTATTGGTAATTGTTACTCAGTGTTTGGACCAAATTGCAGCATAATATCTCAATATTTGGCTTAGTTATGGTGGAAACATGACCCCCTGTATATATGAATTACTGCAACCAGTATATTTCATCCCAAGTCGCAGAATCTCCCTGCAGCGGATTTACTGCTAGCTGTAAGTCCCAAAGCTGTTGCATATTTATTGGTGCCACCCCCTCAGTCTTTGGCCCAAATTGCAGCATTACATCCCAATATTTGGCTTAGCCCTGCTGCCAAAATGGCGCACCAGGTATATGGGTTTTATGCAGCTAGACCACTTAATTGCAGGTTAGAGAGCAATGTGACCTAGATTAACCCAATTCGAAGGTGTCAAAGCTACTCCATCTTTATTGGTAATTTTTACTCAGTGTTTGGACCAAATTGCAGCATAATATCTCAATATTTGGCTTAGTTATGGTGGAAACATGACCCCCTGTATATATGAATTACTGCAACCAGTATATTTCATCCCAAGTCGCAGAATCTCCCTGCAGCGGATTTACTGCTAGCTGTAAGTCCCAAAGCTGTTGCATATTTATTGGTGCCACCCCCTCAGTCTTTGGCCCAAATTGCAGCATTACATCCCAATATTTGGCTTAACCATGCTGCCAAAATGGTTCCCCAGGTATATGGGTTTTATGCAGCTAGACCACCCCATTGCAGGTTACAGACCAATGTGACATAGATTAACCCAATTCGAAGGTGTCAAAGCTATTCCATCTTTATTGGTAATTGTTACTCAGTGTTTGGACCAAATTGCAGCATAATATCTCAATATTTGGCTTAGTTATGGTGGAAACATGACCCCCTGTATATATGAATTACTGCAACCAGTATATTTCATCCCAAGTCGCAGAATCTCCCTGCAGCGGATTTACTGCTAGCTGTAAGTCCCAAAGCTGTTGCATATTTATTGGTGCCACCCCCTCAGTCTTTGGCCCAAATTGCAGCATTACATCCCAATATTTGGCTTAGCCCTGCTGCCAAAATGGCGCACCAGGTATATGGGTTTTATGCAGCTAGACCACTTAATTGCAGGTTAGAGAGCAATGTGACCTAGATTAACCCAATTCGAAGGTGTCAAAGCTACTCCATCTTTATTGGTAATTTTTACTCAGTGTTTGGACCAAATTGCAGCATAATATCTCAATATTTGGCTTAGTTATGGTGGAAACATGACCCCCTGTATATATGAATTACTGCAACCAGTATATTTCATCCCAAGTCGCAGAATCTCCCTGCAGCGGATTTACTGCTAGCTGTAAGTCCCAAAGCTGTTGCATATTTATTGGTGCCACCCCCTCAGTCTTTGGCCCAAATTGCAGCATTACATCCCAATATTTGGCTTAGCCCTGCTGCCAAAATGGCGCCCCAGGTATATGGGTTTTATGCAGCTAGACCACTTAATTGCAGGTTAGAGAGCAATGTGACCTAGATTAACCCAATTCGAAGGTGTCAAAGCTATTCCATCTTTATTGGTAATTGTTACTCAGTGTTTGGACCAAATTGCAGCATAATATCTCAATATTTGGCTTAGTTATGGTGGAAACATGACCCCCTGTATATATGAATTACTGCAACCAGTATATTTCATCCCAAGTCGCAGAATCTCCCTGCAGCGGATTTACTGCTAGCTGTAAGTCCCAAAGCTGTTGCATATTTATTGGTGCCACCCCCTCAGTCTTTGGCCCAAATTGCAGCATTACATCCCAATATTTGGCTTAGCCCTGCTGCCAAAATGGCGCACCAGGTATATGGGTTTTATGCAGCTAGACCACTTAATTGCAGGTTAGAGAGCAATGTGACCTAGATTAACCCAATTCGAAGGTGTCAAAGCTATTCCATCTTTATTGGTAATTTTTACTCAGTGTTTGGACCAAATTGCAGCATAATATCTCAATATTTGGCTTAGTTATGGTGGAAACATGACCACCTGTATATATGAATTACTGCAACCAGTATATTTCATCCCAAGTCGCAGAATCTCCCTGCAGCGGATTTACTGCTAGCTGTAAGTCCCAAAGCTGTTGCATATTTATTGGTGCCACCCCCTCAGTCTTTGGCCCAAATTGCAGCATTACATCCCAATATTTGGCTTAACCATGCTGCCAAAATGGTTCCCCAGGTATATGGGTTTTATGCAGCTAGACCACCCCATTGCAGGTTACAGACCAATGTGACATAGATTAACCCAATTCGAAGGTGTCAAAGCTATTCCATCTTTATTGGTAATTGTTACTCAGTGTTTGGACCAAATTGCAGCATAATATCTCAATATTTGGCTTAGTTATGGTGGAAACATGACCCCCTGTATATATGAATTACTGCAACCAGTATATTTCATCCCAAGTCGCAGAATCTCCCTGCAGCGGATTTACTGTTAGCTGTAAGTCCCAAAGCTGTTGCATATTTATTGGTGCCACCCCCTCAGTCTTTGGCCCAAATTGCAGCATTACATCCCAATATTTGGCTTAACCATGCTGCCAAAATGGTTCCCCAGGTATATGGGTTTTATGCAGCTAGACCACCCCATTGCAGGTTACAGACCAATGTGACATAGATTAACCCAATTCGAAGGTGTCAAAGCTATTCCATCTTTATTGGTAATTGTTACTCAGTGTTTGGACCAAATTGCAGCATAATATCTCAATATTTGGCTTAGTTATGGTGGAAACATGACCCCCTGTATATATGAATTACTGCAACCAGTATATTTCATCCCAAGTCGCAGAATCTCCCTGCAGCGGATTTACTGCTAGCTGTAAGTCCCAAAGCTGTTGCATATTTATTGGTGCCACCCCCTCAGTCTTTGGCCCAAATTGCAGCATTACATCCCAATATTTGGCTTAGCCCTGCTGCCAAAATGGCGCACCAGGTATATGGGTTTTATGCAGCTAGACCACTTAATTGCAGGTTAGAGAGCAATGTGACCTAGATTAACCCAATTCGAAGGTGTCAAAGCTATTCCATCTTTATTGGTAATTGTTACTCAGTGTTTGGACCAAATTGCAGCATAATATCTCAATATTTGGCTTAGTTATGGTGGAAACATGACCCCCTGTATATATGAATTACTGCAACCAGTATATTTCATCCCAAGTCGCAGAATCTCCCTGCAGCGGATTTACTGCTAGCTGTAAGTCCCAAAGCTGTTGCATATTTATTGGTGCCACCCCCTCAGTCTTTGGCCCAAATTGCAGCATTACATCCCAATATTTGGCTTAGCCCTGCTGCCAAAATGGCGCACCAGGTATATGGGTTTTATGCAGCTAGACCACTTAATTGCAGGTTAGAGAGCAATGTGACCTAGATTAACCCAATTCGAAGGTGTCAAAGCTACTCCATCTTTATTGGTAATTTTTACTCAGTGTTTGGACCAAATTGCAGCATAATATCTCAATATTTGGCTTAGTTATGGTGGAAACATGACCACCTGTATATATGAATTACTGCAACCAGTATATTTCATCCCAAGTCGCAGAATCTCCCTGCAGCAGACTTACTGCTAGCTGTAAGTCCCAAACCTGTTGCATATTTATTGGTGCCACCCCCTCAGTCTTTGGCCCAAATTGCAGCATTACATCCCAATATTTGGCTTAACCATGCTGCCAAAATGGTTCCC
The DNA here is from genome assembly GCA_964017235.1 of Sabellastarte sp. h YS-2021. NCBI lineage: Eukaryota > Metazoa > Annelida > Polychaeta > Sabellida > Sabellidae > Sabellastarte > Sabellastarte sp. h YS-2021. The sequence continues at coordinate 138,594 of CAXHLB010000020.1, read as the reverse complement.
CAGGTATATGGGTTTTATGCAGCTAGACCACCCCATTGCAGGTTACAGACCAATGTGACATAGATTAACCCAATTCGAAGGTGTCAAAGCTATTCCATCTTTATTGGTAATTGTTACTCAGTGTTTGGACCAAATTGCAGCATAATATCTCAATATTTGGCTTAGTTATGGTGGAAACATGACCCCCTGTATATATGAATTACTGCAACCAGTATATTTCATCCCAAGTCGCAGAATCTCCCTGCAGCGGATTTACTGCTAGCTGTAAGTCCCAAAGCTGTTGCATATTTATTGGTGCCACCCCCTCAGTCTTTGGCCCAAATTGCAGCATTACATCCCAATATTTGGCTTAACCATGCTGCCAAAATGGTTCCCCAGGTATATGGGTTTTATGCAGCTAGACCACCCCATTGCAGGTTACAGACCAATGTGACATAGATTAACCCAATTCGAAGGTGTCAAAGCTATTCCATCTTTATTGGTAATTGTTACTCAGTGTTTGGACCAAATTGCAGCATAATATCTCAATATTTGGCTTAGTTATGGTGGAAACATGACCCCCTGTATATATGAATTACTGCAACCAGTATATTTCATCCCAAGTCGCAGAATCTCCCTGCAGCGGATTTACTGCTAGCTGTAAGTCCCAAAGCTGTTGCATATTTATTGGTGCCACCCCCTCAGTCTTTGGCCCAAATTGCAGCATTACATCCCAATATTTGGCTTAGCCCTGCTGCCAAAATGGCGCACCAGGTATATGGGTTTTATGCAGCTAGACCACTTAATTGCAGGTTAGAGAGCAATGTGACCTAGATTAACCCAATTCGAAGGTGTCAAAGCTACTCCATCTTTATTGGTAATTTTTACTCAGTGTTTGGACCAAATTGCAGCATAATATCTCAATATTTGGCTTAGTTATGGTGGAAACATGACCACCTGTATATATGAATTACTGCAACCAGTATATTTCATCCCAAGTCGCAGAATCTCCCTGCAGCAGACTTACTGCTAGCTGTAAGTCCCAAACCTGTTGCATATTTATTGGTGCCACCCCCTCAGTCTTTGGCCCAAATTGCAGCATTACATCCCAATATTTGGCTTAACCATGCTGCCAAAATGGTTCCCCAGGTATATGGGTTTTATGCAGCTAGACCACCCCATTGCAGGTTACAGACCAATGTGACATAGATTAACCCAATTCGAAGGTGTCAAAGCTATTCCATCTTTATTGGTAATTGTTACTCAGTGTTTGGACCAAATTGCAGCATAATATCTCAATATTTGGCTTAGTTATGGTGGAAACATGACCCCCTGTATATATGAATTACTGCAACCAGTATATTTCATCCCAAGTCGCAGAATCTCCCTGCAGCGGATTTACTGCTAGCTGTAAGTCCCAAAGCTGTTGCATATTTATTGGTGCCACCCCCTCAGTCTTTGGCCCAAATTGCAGCATTACATCCCAATATTTGGCTTAACCATGCTGCCAAAATGGTTCCCCAGGTATATGGGTTTTATGCAGCTAGACCACCCCATTGCAGGTTACAGACCAATGTGACATAGATTAACCCAATTCGAAGGTGTCAAAGCTATTCCATCTTTATTGGTAATTGTTACTCAGTGTTTGGACCAAATTGCAGCATAATATCTCAATATTTGGCTTAGTTATGGTGGAAACATGACCCCCTGTATATATGAATTACTGCAACCAGTATATTTCATCCCAAGTCGCAGAATCTCCCTGCAGCGGATTTACTGTTAGCTGTAAGTCCCAAAGCTGTTGCATATTTATTGGTGCCACCCCCTCAGTCTTTGGCCCAAATTGCAGCATTACATCCCAATATTTGGCTTAGCCCTGCTGCCAAAATGGCGCACCAGGTATATGGGTTTTATGCAGCTAGACCACTTAATTGCAGGTTAGAGAGCAATGTGACCTAGATTAACCCAATTCGAAGGTGTCAAAGCTACTCCATCTTTATTGGTAATTTTTACTCAGTGTTTGGACCAAATTGCAGCATAATATCTCAATATTTGGCTTAGTTATGGTGGAAACATGACCACCTGTATATATGAATTACTGCAACCAGTATATTTCATCCCAAGTCGCAGAATCTCCCTGCAGCAGACTTACTGCTAGCTGTAAGTCCCAAACCTGTTGCATATTTATTGGTGCCACCCCCTCAGTCTTTGGCCCAAATTGCAGCATTACATCCCAATATTTGGCTTAACCATGCTGCCAAAATGGTTCCCCAGGTATATGGGTTTTATGCAGCTAGACCACCCCATTGCAGGTTACAGACCAATGTGACATAGATTAACCCAATTCGAAGGTGTCAAAGCTATTCCATCTTTATTGGTAATTGTTACTCAGTGTTTGGACCAAATTGCAGCATAATATCTCAATATTTGGCTTAGTTATGGTGGAAACATGACCCCCTGTATATATGAATTACTGCAACCAGTATATTTCATCCCAAGTCGCAGAATCTCCCTGCAGCGGATTTACTGTTAGCTGTAAGTCCCAAAGCTGTTGCATATTTATTGGTGCCACCCCCTCAGTCTTTGGCCCAAATTGCAGCATTACATCCCAATATTTGGCTTAGCCCTGCTGCCAAAATGGCGCACCAGGTATATGGGTTTTATGCAGCTAGACCACTTAATTGCAGGTTAGAGAGCAATGTGACCTAGATTAACCCAATTCGAAGGTGTCAAAGCTACTCCATCTTTATTGGTAATTTTTACTCAGTGTTTGGACCAAATTGCAGCATAATATCTCAATATTTGGCTTAGTTATGGTGGAAACATGACCACCTGTATATATGAATTACTGCAACCAGTATATTTCATCCCAAGTCGCAGAATCTCCCTGCAGCAGACTTACTGCTAGCTGTAAGTCCCAAACCTGTTGCATATTTATTGGTGCCACCCCCTCAGTCTTTGGCCCAAATTGCAGCATTACATCCCAATATTTGGCTTAACCATGCTGCCAAAATGGTTCCCCAGGTATATGGGTTTTATGCAGCTAGACCACCCCATTGCAGGTTACAGACCAATGTGACATAGATTAACCCAATTCGAAGGTGTCAAAGCTATTCCATCTTTATTGGTAATTGTTACTCAGTGTTTGGACCAAATTGCAGCATAATATCTCAATATTTGGCTTAGTTATGGTGGAAACATGACCCCCTGTATATATGAATTACTGCAACCAGTATATTTCATCCCAAGTCGCAGAATCTCCCTGCAGCGGATTTACTGCTAGCTGTAAGTCCCAAAGCTGTTGCATATTTATTGGTGCCACCCCCTCAGTCTTTGGCCCAAATTGCAGCATTACATCCCAATATTTGGCTTAGCCCTGCTGCCAAAATGGCGCACCAGGTATATGGGTTTTATGCAGCTAGACCACTTAATTGCAGGTTAGAGAGCAATGTGACCTAGATTAACCCAATTCGAAGGTGTCAAAGCTATTCCATCTTTATTGGTAATTGTTACTCAGTGTTTGGACCAAATTGCAGCATAATATCTCAATATTTGGCTTAGTTATGGTGGAAACATGACCCCCTGTATATATGAATTACTGCAACCAGTATATTTCATCCCAAGTCGCAGAATCTCCCTGCAGCGGATTTACTGCTAGCTGTAAGTCCCAAAGCTGTTGCATATTTATTGGTGCCACCCCCTCAGTCTTTGGCCCAAATTGCAGCATTACATCCCAATATTTGGCTTAGCCCTGCTGCCAAAATGGCGCACCAGGTATATGGGTTTTATGCAGCTAGACCACTTAATTGCAGGTTAGAGAGCAATGTGACCTAGATTAACCCAATTCGAAGGTGTCAAAGCTACTCCATCTTTATTGGTAATTTTTACTCAGTGTTTGGACCAAATTGCAGCATAATATCTCAATATTTGGCTTAGTTATGGTGGAAACATGACCACCTGTATATATGAATTACTGCAACCAGTATATTTCATCCCAAGTCGCAGAATCTCCCTGCAGCAGACTTACTGCTAGCTGTAAGTCCCAAACCTGTTGCATATTTATTGGTGCCACCCCCTCAGTCTTTGGCCCAAATTGCAGCATTACATCCCAATATTTGGCTTAACCATGCTGCCAAAATGGTTCCCCAGGTATATGGGTTTTATGCAGCTAGACCACCCCATTGCAGGTTACAGACCAATGTGACATAGATTAACCCAATTCGAAGGTGTCAAAGCTATTCCATCTTTATTGGTAATTGTTACTCAGTGTTTGGACCAAATTGCAGCATAATATCTCAATATTTGGCTTAGTTATGGTGGAAACATGACCCCCTGTATATATGAATTACTGCAACCAGTATATTTCATCCCAAGTCGCAGAATCTCCCTGCAGCGGATTTACTGCTAGCTGTAAGTCCCAAAGCTGTTGCATATTTATTGGTGCCACCCCCTCAGTCTTTGGCCCAAATTGCAGCATTACATCCCAATATTTGGCTTAACCATGCTGCCAAAATGGTTCCCCAGGTATATGGGTTTTATGCAGCTAGACCACCCCATTGCAGGTTACAGACCAATGTGACATAGATTAACCCAATTCGAAGGTGTCAAAGCTATTCCATCTTTATTGGTAATTGTTACTCAGTGTTTGGACCAAATTGCAGCATAATATCTCAATATTTGGCTTAGTTATGGTGGAAACATGACCCCCTGTATATATGAATTACTGCAACCAGTATATTTCATCCCAAGTCGCAGAATCTCCCTGCAGCGGATTTACTGTTAGCTGTAAGTCCCAAAGCTGTTGCATATTTATTGGTGCCACCCCCTCAGTCTTTGGCCCAAATTGCAGCATTACATCCCAATATTTGGCTTAGCCCTGCTGCCAAAATGGCGCACCAGGTATATGGGTTTTATGCAGCTAGACCACTTAATTGCAGGTTAGAGAGCAATGTGACCTAGATTAACCCAATTCGAAGGTGTCAAAGCTACTCCATCTTTATTGGTAATTTTTACTCAGTGTTTGGACCAAATTGCAGCATAATATCTCAATATTTGGCTTAGTTATGGTGGAAACATGACCACCTGTATATATGAATTACTGCAACCAGTATATTTCATCCCAAGTCGCAGAATCTCCCTGCAGCAGACTTACTGCTAGCTGTAAGTCCCAAACCTGTTGCATATTTATTGGTGCCACCCCCTCAGTCTTTGGCCCAAATTGCAGCATTACATCCCAATATTTGGCTTAACCATGCTGCCAAAATGGTTCCCCAGGTATATGGGTTTTATGCAGCTAGACCACCCCATTGCAGGTTACAGACCAATGTGACATAGATTAACCCAATTCGAAGGTGTCAAAGCTATTCCATCTTTATTGGTAATTGTTACTCAGTGTTTGGACCAAATTGCAGCATAATATCTCAATATTTGGCTTAGTTATGGTGGAAACATGACCCCCTGTATATATGAATTACTGCAACCAGTATATTTCATCCCAAGTCGCAGAATCTCCCTGCAGCGGATTTACTGTTAGCTGTAAGTCCCAAAGCTGTTGCATATTTATTGGTGCCACCCCCTCAGTCTTTGGCCCAAATTGCAGCATTACATCCCAATATTTGGCTTAGCCCTGCTGCCAAAATGGCGCACCAGGTATATGGGTTTTATGCAGCTAGACCACTTAATTGCAGGTTAGAGAGCAATGTGACCTAGATTAACCCAATTCGAAGGTGTCAAAGCTACTCCATCTTTATTGGTAATTTTTACTCAGTGTTTGGACCAAATTGCAGCATAATATCTCAATATTTGGCTTAGTTATGGTGGAAACATGACCACCTGTATATATGAATTACTGCAACCAGTATATTTCATCCCAAGTCGCAGAATCTCCCTGCAGCAGACTTACTGCTAGCTGTAAGTCCCAAACCTGTTGCATATTTATTGGTGCCACCCCCTCAGTCTTTGGCCCAAATTGCAGCATTACATCCCAATATTTGGCTTAACCATGCTGCCAAAATGGTTCCCCAGGTATATGGGTTTTATGCAGCTAGACCACCCCATTGCAGGTTACAGACCAATGTGACATAGATTAACCCAATTCGAAGGTGTCAAAGCTATTCCATCTTTATTGGTAATTGTTACTCAGTGTTTGGACCAAATTGCAGCATAATATCTCAATATTTGGCTTAGTTATGGTGGAAACATGACCCCCTGTATATATGAATTACTGCAACCAGTATATTTCATCCCAAGTCGCAGAATCTCCCTGCAGCGGATTTACTGCTAGCTGTAAGTCCCAAAGCTGTTGCATATTTATTGGTGCCACCCCCTCAGTCTTTGGCCCAAATTGCAGCATTACATCCCAATATTTGGCTTAGCCCTGCTGCCAAAATGGCGCACCAGGTATATGGGTTTTATGCAGCTAGACCACTTAATTGCAGGTTAGAGAGCAATGTGACCTAGATTAACCCAATTCGAAGGTGTCAAAGCTATTCCATCTTTATTGGTAATTGTTACTCAGTGTTTGGACCAAATTGCAGCATAATATCTCAATATTTGGCTTAGTTATGGTGGAAACATGACCCCCTGTATATATGAATTACTGCAACCAGTATATTTCATCCCAAGTCGCAGAATCTCCCTGCAGCGGATTTACTGCTAGCTGTAAGTCCCAAAGCTGTTGCATATTTATTGGTGCCACCCCCTCAGTCTTTGGCCCAAATTGCAGCATTACATCCCAATATTTGGCTTAACCATGCTGCCAAAATGGTTCCCCAGGTATATGGGTTTTATGCAGCTAGACCACCCCATTGCAGGTTACAGACCAATGTGACATAGATTAACCCAATTCGAAGGTGTCAAAGCTATTCCATCTTTATTGGTAATTGTTACTCAGTGTTTGGACCAAATTGCAGCATAATATCTCAATATTTGGCTTAGTTATGGTGGAAACATGACCCCCTGTATATATGAATTACTGCAACCAGTATATTTCATCCCAAGTCGCAGAATCTCCCTGCAGCGGATTTACTGCTAGCTGTAAGTCCCAAAGCTGTTGCATATTTATTGGTGCCACCCCCTCAGTCTTTGGCCCAAATTGCAGCATTACATCCCAATATTTGGCTTAGCCCTGCTGCCAAAATGGCGCACCAGGTATATGGGTTTTATGCAGCTAGACCACTTAATTGCAGGTTAGAGAGCAATGTGACCTAGATTAACCCAATTCGAAGGTGTCAAAGCTACTCCATCTTTATTGGTAATTTTTACTCAGTGTTTGGACCAAATTGCAGCATAATATCTCAATATTTGGCTTAGTTATGGTGGAAACATGACCACCTGTATATATGAATTACTGCAACCAGTATATTTCATCCCAAGTCGCAGAATCTCCCTGCAGCAGACTTACTGCTAGCTGTAAGTCCCAAACCTGTTGCATATTTATTGGTGCCACCCCCTCAGTCTTTGGCCCAAATTGCAGCATTACATCCCAATATTTGGCTTAACCATGCTGCCAAAATGGTTCCCCAGGTATATGGGTTTTATGCAGCTAGACCACCCCATTGCAGGTTACAGACCAATGTGACATAGATTAACCCAATTCGAAGGTGTCAAAGCTATTCCATCTTTATTGGTAATTGTTACTCAGTGTTTGGACCAAATTGCAGCATAATATCTCAATATTTGGCTTAGTTATGGTGGAAACATGACCCCCTGTATATATGAATTACTGCAACCAGTATATTTCATCCCAAGTCGCAGAATCTCCCTGCAGCGGATTTACTGCTAGCTGTAAGTCCCAAAGCTGTTGCATATTTATTGGTGCCACCCCCTCAGTCTTTGGCCCAAATTGCAGCATTACATCCCAATATTTGGCTTAGCCCTGCTGCCAAAATGGCGCACCAGGTATATGGGTTTTATGCAGCTAGACCACTTAATTGCAGGTTAGAGAGCAATGTGACCTAGATTAACCCAATTCGAAGGTGTCAAAGCTATTCCATCTTTATTGGTAATTGTTACTCAGTGTTTGGACCAAATTGCAGCATAATATCTCAATATTTGGCTTAGTTATGGTGGAAACATGACCCCCTGTATATATGAATTACTGCAACCAGTATATTTCATCCCAAGTCGCAGAATCTCCCTGCAGCGGATTTACTGCTAGCTGTAAGTCCCAAAGCTGTTGCATATTTATTGGTGCCACCCCCTCAGTCTTTGGCCCAAATTGCAGCATTACATCCCAATATTTGGCTTAACCATGCTGCCAAAATGGTTCCCCAGGTATATGGGTTTTATGCAGCTAGACCACCCCATTGCAGGTTACAGACCAATGTGACATAGATTAACCCAATTCGAAGGTGTCAAAGCTATTCCATCTTTATTGGTAATTGTTACTCAGTGTTTGGACCAAATTGCAGCATAATATCTCAATATTTGGCTTAGTTATGGTGGAAACATGACCCCCTGTATATATGAATTACTGCAACCAGTATATTTCATCCCAAGTCGCAGAATCTCCCTGCAGCGGATTTACTGCTAGCTGTAAGTCCCAAAGCTGTTGCATATTTATTGGTGCCACCCCCTCAGTCTTTGGCCCAAATTGCAGCATTACATCCCAATATTTGGCTTAGCCCTGCTGCCAAAATGGCGCACCAGGTATATGGGTTTTATGCAGCTAGACCACTTAATTGCAGGTTAGAGAGCAATGTGACCTAGATTAACCCAATTCGAAGGTGTCAAAGCTATTCCATCTTTATTGGTAATTGTTACTCAGTGTTTGGACCAAATTGCAGCATAATATCTCAATATTTGGCTTAGTTATGGTGGAAACATGACCCCCTGTATATATGAATTACTGCAACCAGTATATTTCATCCCAAGTCGCAGAATCTCCCTGCAGCGGATTTACTGCTAGCTGTAAGTCCCAAAGCTGTTGCATATTTATTGGTGCCACCCCCTCAGTCTTTGGCCCAAATTGCAGCATTACATCCCAATATTTGGCTTAACCATGCTGCCAAAATGGTTCCCCAGGTATATGGGTTTTATGCAGCTAGACCACCCCATTGCAGGTTACAGACCAATGTGACATAGATTAACCCAATTCGAAGGTGTCAAAGCTATTCCATCTTTATTGGTAATTGTTACTCAGTGTTTGGACCAAATTGCAGCATAATATCTCAATATTTGGCTTAGTTATGGTGGAAACATGACCCCCTGTATATATGAATTACTGCAACCAGTATATTTCATCCCAAGTCGCAGAATCTCCCTGCAGCGGATTTACTGCTAGCTGTAAGTCCCAAAGCTGTTGCATATTTATTGGTGCCACCCCCTCAGTCTTTGGCCCAAATTGCAGCATTACATCCCAATATTTGGCTTAGCCCTGCTGCCAAAATGGCGCACCAGGTATATGGGTTTTATGCAGCTAGACCACTTAATTGCAGGTTAGAGAGCAATGTGACCTAGATTAACCCAATTCGAAGGTGTCAAAGCTACTCCATCTTTATTGGTAATTTTTACTCAGTGTTTGGACCAAATTGCAGCATAATATCTCAATATTTGGCTTAGTTATGGTGGAAACATGACCACCTGTATATATGAATTACTGCAACCAGTATATTTCATCCCAAGTCGCAGAATCTCCCTGCAGCAGACTTACTGCTAGCTGTAAGTCCCAAACCTGTTGCATATTTATTGGTGCCACCCCCTCAGTCTTTGGCCCAAATTGCAGCATTACATCCCAATATTTGGCTTAACCATGCTGCCAAAATGGTTCCCCAGGTATATGGGTTTTATGCAGCTAGACCACCCCATTGCAGGTTACAGACCAATGTGACATAGATTAACCCAATTCGAAGGTGTCAAAGCTATTCCATCTTTATTGGTAATTGTTACTCAGTGTTTGGACCAAATTGCAGCATAATATCTCAATATTTGGCTTAGTTATGGTGGAAACATGACCCCCTGTATATATGAATTACTGCAACCAGTATATTTCATCCCAAGTCGCAGAATCTCCCTGCAGCGGATTTACTGCTAGCTGTAAGTCCCAAAGCTGTTGCATATTTATTGGTGCCACCCCCTCAGTCTTTGGCCCAAATTGCAGCATTACATCCCAATATTTGGCTTAGCCCTGCTGCCAAAATGGCGCACCAGGTATATGGGTTTTATGCAGCTAGACCACTTAATTGCAGGTTAGAGAGCAATGTGACCTAGATTAACCCAATTCGAAGGTGTCAAAGCTATTCCATCTTTATTGGTAATTGTTACTCAGTGTTTGGACCAAATTGCAGCATAATATCTCAATATTTGGCTTAGTTATGGTGGAAACATGACCCCCTGTATATATGAATTACTGCAACCAGTATATTTCATCCCAAGTCGCAGAATCTCCCTGCAGCGGATTTACTGCTAGCTGTAAGTCCCAAAGCTGTTGCATATTTATTGGTGCCACCCCCTCAGTCTTTGGCCCAAATTGCAGCATTACATCCCAATATTTGGCTTAACCATGCTGCCAAAATGGTTCCCCAGGTATATGGGTTTTATGCAGCTAGACCACCCCATTGCAGGTTACAGACCAATGTGACATAGATTAACCCAATTCGAAGGTGTCAAAGCTATTCCATCTTTATTGGTAATTGTTACTCAGTGTTTGGACCAAATTGCAGCATAATATCTCAATATTTGGCTTAGTTATGGTGGAAACATGACCCCCTGTATATATGAATTACTGCAACCAGTATATTTCATCCCAAGTCGCAGAATCTCCCTGCAGCGGATTTACTGCTAGCTGTAAGTCCCAAAGCTGTTGCATATTTATTGGTGCCACCCCCTCAGTCTTTGGCCCAAATTGCAGCATTACATCCCAATATTTGGCTTAGCCCTGCTGCCAAAATGGCGCACCAGGTATATGGGTTTTATGCAGCTAGACCACTTAATTGCAGGTTAGAGAGCAATGTGACCTAGATTAACCCAATTCGAAGGTGTCAAAGCTATTCCATCTTTATTGGTAATTGTTACTCAGTGTTTGGACCAAATTGCAGCATAATATCTCAATATTTGGCTTAGTTATGGTGGAAACATGACCCCCTGTATATATGAATTACTGCAACCAGTATATTTCATCCCAAGTCGCAGAATCTCCCTGCAGCGGATTTACTGCTAGCTGTAAGTCCCAAAGCTGTTGCATATTTATTGGTGCCACCCCCTCAGTCTTTGGCCCAAATTGCAGCATTACATCCCAATATTTGGCTTAACCATGCTGCCAAAATGGTTCCCCAGGTATATGGGTTTTATGCAGCTAGACCACCCCATTGCAGGTTACAGACCAATGTGACATAGATTAACCCAATTCGAAGGTGTCAAAGCTATTCCATCTTTATTGGTAATTGTTACTCAGTGTTTGGACCAAATTGCAGCATAATATCTCAATATTTGGCTTAGTTATGGTGGAAACATGACCCCCTGTATATATGAATTACTGCAACCAGTATATTTCATCCCAAGTCGCAGAATCTCCCTGCAGCGGATTTACTGCTAGCTGTAAGTCCCAAAGCTGTTGCATATTTATTGGTGCCACCCCCTCAGTCTTTGGCCCAAATTGCAGCATTACATCCCAATATTTGGCTTAGCCCTGCTGCCAAAATGGCGCACCAGGTATATGGGTTTTATGCAGCTAGACCACTTAATTGCAGGTTAGAGAGCAATGTGACCTAGATTAACCCAATTCGAAGGTGTCAAAGCTATTCCATCTTTATTGGTAATTGTTACTCAGTGTTTGGACCAAATTGCAGCATAATATCTCAATATTTGGCTTAGTTATGGTGGAAACATGACCCCCTGTATATATGAATTACTGCAACCAGTATATTTCATCCCAAGTCGCAGAATCTCCCTGCAGCGGATTTACTGCTAGCTGTAAGTCCCAAAGCTGTTGCATATTTATTGGTGCCACCCCCTCAGTCTTTGGCCCAAATTGCAGCATTACATCCCAATATTTGGCTTAACCATGCTGCCAAAATGGTTCCCCAGGTATATGGGTTTTATGCAGCTAGACCACCCCATTGCAGGTTACAGACCAATGTGACATAGATTAACCCAATTCGAAGGTGTCAAAGCTATTCCATCTTTATTGGTAATTGTTACTCAGTGTTTGGACCAAATTGCAGCATAATATCTCAATATTTGGCTTAGTTATGGTGGAAACATGACCCCCTGTATATATGAATTACTGCAACCAGTATATTTCATCCCAAGTCGCAGAATCTCCCTGCAGCGGATTTACTGCTAGCTGTAAGTCCCAAAGCTGTTGCATATTTATTGGTGCCACCCCCTCAGTCTTTGGCCCAAATTGCAGCATTACATCCCAATATTTGGCTTAGCCCTGCTGCCAAAATGGCGCACCAGGTATATGGGTTTTATGCAGCTAGACCACTTAATTGCAGGTTAGAGAGCAATGTGACCTAGATTAACCCAATTCGAAGGTGTCAAAGCTACTCCATCTTTATTGGTAATTTTTACTCAGTGTTTGGACCAAATTGCAGCATAATATCTCAATATTTGGCTTAGTTATGGTGGAAACATGACCACCTGTATATATGAATTACTGCAACCAGTATATTTCATCCCAAGTCGCAGAATCTCCCTGCAGCAGACTTACTGCTAGCTGTAAGTCCCAAACCTGTTGCATATTTATTGGTGCCACCCCCTCAGTCTTTGGCCCAAATTGCAGCATTACATCCCAATATTTGGCTTAACCATGCTGCCAAAATGGTTCCCCAGGTATATGGGTTTTATGCAGCTAGACCACCCCATTGCAGGTTACAGACCAATGTGACCTAGATTAACCCAATTCGAAGGTGTCAAAGCTATTCCATCTTTATTGGTAATTGTTACTCAGTGTTTGGACCAAATTGCAGCATAATATCTCAATATTTGGCTTAGTTATGGTGGAAACATGACCCCCTGTATATATGAATTACTGCAACCAGTATATTTCATCCCAAGTCGCAGAATCTCCCTGCAGCGGATTTACTGCTAGCTGTAAGTCCCAAAGCTGTTGCATATTTATTGGTGCCACCCCCTCAGTCTTTGGCCCAAATTGCAGCATTACATCCCAATATTTGGCTTAGCCCTGCTGCCAAAATGGCGCACCAGGTATATGGGTTTTATGCAGCTAGACCACTTAATTGCAGGTTAGAGAGCAATGTGACCTAGATTAACCCAATTCGAAGGTGTCAAAGCTATTCCATCTTTATTGGTAATTGTTACTCAGTGTTTGGACCAAATTGCAGCATAATATCTCAATATTTGGCTTAGTTATGGTGGAAACATGACCCCCTGTATATATGAATTACTGCAACCAGTATATTTCATCCCAAGTCGCAGAATCTCCCTGCAGCGGATTTACTGCTAGCTGTAAGTCCCAAAGCTGTTGCATATTTATTGGTGCCACCCCCTCAGTCTTTGGCCCAAATTGCAGCATTACATCCCAATATTTGGCTTAGCCCTGCTGCCAAAATGGCGCACCAGGTATATGGGTTTTATGCAGCTAGACCACTTAATTGCAGGTTAGAGAGCAATGTGACCTAGATTAACCCAATTCGAAGGTGTCAAAGCTACTCCATCTTTATTGGTAATTTTTACTCAGTGTTTGGACCAAATTGCAGCATAATATCTCAATATTTGGCTTAGTTATGGTGGAAACATGACCACCTGTATATATGAATTACTGCAACCAGTATATTTCATCCCAAGTCGCAGAATCTCCCTGCAGCAGACTTACTGCTAGCTGTAAGTCCCAAACCTGTTGCATATTTATTGGTGCCACCCCCTCAGTCTTTGGCCCAAATTGCAGCATTACATCCCAATATTTGGCTTAACCATGCTGCCAAAATGGTTCCCCAGGTATATGGGTTTTATGCAGCTAGACCACCCCATTGCAGGTTACAGACCAATGTGACCTAGATTAACCCAATTCGAAGGTGTCAAAGCTATTCCATCTTTATTGGTAATTGTTACTCAGTGTTTGGACCAAATTGCAGCATAATATCTCAATATTTGGCTTAGTTATGGTGGAAACATGACCCCCTGTATATATGAATTACTGCAACCAGTATATTTCATCCCAAGTCGCAGAATCTCCCTGCAGCGGATTTACTGCTAGCTGTAAGTCCCAAAGCTGTTGCATATTTATTGGTGCCACCCCCTCAGTCTTTGGCCCAAATTGCAGCATTACATCCCAATATTTGGCTTAGCCCTGCTGCCAAAATGGCGCACCAGGTATATGGGTTTTATGCAGCTAGACCACTTAATTGCAGGTTAGAGAGCAATGTGACCTAGATTAACCCAATTCGAAGGTGTCAAAGCTATTCCATCTTTATTGGTAATTGTTACTCAGTGTTTGGACCAAATTGCAGCATAATATCTCAATATTTGGCTTAGTTATGGTGGAAACATGACCCCCTGTATATATGAATTACTGCAACCAGTATATTTCATCCCAAGTCGCAGAATCTCCCTGCAGCGGATTTACTGCTAGCTGTAAGTCCCAAAGCTGTTGCATATTTATTGGTGCCACCCCCTCAGTCTTTGGCCCAAATTGCAGCATTACATCCCAATATTTGGCTTAGCCCTGCTGCCAAAATGGCGCACCAGGTATATGGGTTTTATGCAGCTAGACCACTTAATTGCAGGTTAGAGAGCAATGTGACCTAGATTAACCCAATTCGAAGGTGTCAAAGCTATTCCATCTTTATTGGTAATTGTTACTCAGTGTTTGGACCAAATTGCAGCATAATATCTCAATATTTGGCTTAGTTATGGTGGAAACATGACCCCCTGTATATATGAATTACTGCAACCAGTATATTTCATCCCAAGTCGCAGAATCTCCCTGCAGCGGATTTACTGCTAGCTGTAAGTCCCAAAGCTGTTGCATATTTATTGGTGCCACCCCCTCAGTCTTTGGCCCAAATTGCAGCATTACATCCCAATATTTGGCTTAACCATGCTGCCAAAATGGTTCCCCAGGTATATGGGTTTTATGCAGCTAGACCACCCCATTGCAGGTTACAGACCAATGTGACATAGATTAACCCAATTCGAAGGTGTCAAAGCTATTCCATCTTTATTGGTAATTGTTACTCAGTGTTTGGACCAAATTGCAGCATAATATCTCAATATTTGGCTTAGTTATGGTGGAAACATGACCCCCTGTATATATGAATTACTGCAACCAGTATATTTCATCCCAAGTCGCAGAATCTCCCTGCAGCGGATTTACTGCTAGCTGTAAGTCCCAAAGCTGTTGCATATTTATTGGTGCCACCCCCTCAGTCTTTGGCCCAAATTGCAGCATTACATCCCAATATTTGGCTTAGCCCTGCTGCCAAAATGGCGCACCAGGTATATGGGTTTTATGCAGCTAGACCACTTAATTGCAGGTTAGAGAGCAATGTGACCTAGATTAACCCAATTCGAAGGTGTCAAAGCTACTCCATCTTTATTGGTAATTTTTACTCAGTGTTTGGACCAAATTGCAGCATAATATCTCAATATTTGGCTTAGTTATGGTGGAAACATGACCCCCTGTATATATGAATTACTGCAACCAGTATATTTCATCCCAAGTCGCAGAATCTCCCTGCAGCGGATTTACTGCTAGCTGTAAGTCCCAAAGCTGTTGCATATTTATTGGTGCCACCCCCTCAGTCTTTGGCCCAAATTGCAGCATTACATCCCAATATTTGGCTTAGCCCTGCTGCCAAAATGGCGCACCAGGTATATGGGTTTTATGCAGCTAGACCACCCCATTGCAGGTTACAGACCAATGTGACATAGATTAACCCAATTCGAAGGTGTCAAAGCTATTCCATCTTTATTGGTAATTGTTACTCAGTGTTTGGACCAAATTGCAGCATAATATCTCAATATTTGGCTTAGTTATGGTGGAAACATGACCCCCTGTATATATGAATTACTGCAACCAGTATATTTCATCCCAAGTCGCAGAATCTCCCTGCAGCGGATTTACTGCTAGCTGTAAGTCCCAAAGCTGTTGCATATTTATTGGTGCCACCCCCTCAGTCTTTGGCCCAAATTGCAGCATTACATCCCAATATTTGGCTTAGCCCTGCTGCCAAAATGGCGCACCAGGTATATGGGTTTTATGCAGCTAGACCACTTAATTGCAGGTTAGAGAGCAATGTGACCTAGATTAACCCAATTCGAAGGTGTCAAAGCTATTCCATCTTTATTGGTAATTGTTACTCAGTGTTTGGACCAAATTGCAGCATAATATCTCAATATTTGGCTTAGTTATGGTGGAAACATGACCCCCTGTATATATGAATTACTGCAACCAGTATATTTCATCCCAAGTCGCAGAATCTCCCTGCAGCGGATTTACTGCTAGCTGTAAGTCCCAAAGCTGTTGCATATTTATTGGTGCCACCCCCTCAGTCTTTGGCCCAAATTGCAGCATTACATCCCAATATTTGGCTTAGCCCTGCTGCCAAAATGGCGCACCAGGTATATGGGTTTTATGCAGCTAGACCACTTAATTGCAGGTTAGAGAGCAATGTGACCTAGATTAACCCAATTCGAAGGTGTCAAAGCTATTCCATCTTTATTGGTAATTGTTACTCAGTGTTTGGACCAAATTGCAGCATAATATCTCAATATTTGGCTTAGTTATGGTGGAAACATGACCCCCTGTATATATGAATTACTGCAACCAGTATATTTCATCCCAAGTCGCAGAATCTCCCTGCAGCGGATTTACTGCTAGCTGTAAGTCCCAAAGCTGTTGCATATTTATTGGTGCCACCCCCTCAGTCTTTGGCCCAAATTGCAGCATTACATCCCAATATTTGGCTTAACCATGCTGCCAAAATGGTTCCCCAGGTATATGGGTTTTATGCAGCTAGACCACCCCATTGCAGGTTACAGACCAATGTGACATAGATTAACCCAATTCGAAGGTGTCAAAGCTATTCCATCTTTATTGGTAATTGTTACTCAGTGTTTGGACCAAATTGCAGCATAATATCTCAATATTTGGCTTAGTTATGGTGGAAACATGACCCCCTGTATATATGAATTACTGCAACCAGTATATTTCATCCCAAGTCGCAGAATCTCCCTGCAGCGGATTTACTGCTAGCTGTAAGTCCCAAAGCTGTTGCATATTTATTGGTGCCACCCCCTCAGTCTTTGGCCCAAATTGCAGCATTACATCCCAATATTTGGCTTAGCCCTGCTGCCAAAATGGCGCACCAGGTATATGGGTTTTATGCAGCTAGACCACTTAATTGCAGGTTAGAGAGCAATGTGACCTAGATTAACCCAATTCGAAGGTGTCAAAGCTACTCCATCTTTATTGGTAATTTTTACTCAGTGTTTGGACCAAATTGCAGCATAATATCTCAATATTTGGCTTAGTTATGGTGGAAACATGACCCCCTGTATATATGAATTACTGCAACCAGTATATTTCATCCCAAGTCGCAGAATCTCCCTGCAGCGGATTTACTGCTAGCTGTAAGTCCCAAAGCTGTTGCATATTTATTGGTGCCACCCCCTCAGTCTTTGGCCCAAATTGCAGCATTACATCCCAATATTTGGCTTAGCCCTGCTGCCAAAATGGCGCACCAGGTATATGGGTTTTATGCAGCTAGACCACTTAATTGCAGGTTAGAGAGCAATGTGACCTAGATTAACCCAATTCGAAGGTGTCAAAGCTATTCCATCTTTATTGGTAATTGTTACTCAGTGTTTGGACCAAATTGCAGCATAATATCTCAATATTTGGCTTAGTTATGGTGGAAACATGACCCCCTGTATATATGAATTACTGCAACCAGTATATTTCATCCCAAGTCGCAGAATCTCCCTGCAGCGGATTTACTGCTAGCTGTAAGTCCCAAAGCTGTTGCATATTTATTGGTGCCACCCCCTCAGTCTTTGGCCCAAATTGCAGCATTACATCCCAATATTTGGCTTAACCATGCTGCCAAAATGGTTCCCCAGGTATATGGGTTTTATGCAGCTAGACCACCCCATTGCAGGTTACAGACCAATGTGACATAGATTAACCCAATTCGAAGGTGTCAAAGCTATTCCATCTTTATTGGTAATTGTTACTCAGTGTTTGGACCAAATTGCAGCATAATATCTCAATATTTGGCTTAGTTATGGTGGAAACATGACCCCCTGTATATATGAATTACTGCAACCAGTATATTTCATCCCAAGTCGCAGAATCTCCCTGCAGCGGATTTACTGCTAGCTGTAAGTCCCAAAGCTGTTGCATATTTATTGGTGCCACCCCCTCAGTCTTTGGCCCAAATTGCAGCATTACATCCCAATATTTGGCTTAGCCCTGCTGCCAAAATGGCGCACCAGGTATATGGGTTTTATGCAGCTAGACCACTTAATTGCAGGTTAGAGAGCAATGTGACCTAGATTAACCCAATTCGAAGGTGTCAAAGCTATTCCATCTTTATTGGTAATTGTTACTCAGTGTTTGGACCAAATTGCAGCATAATATCTCAATATTTGGCTTAGTTATGGTGGAAACATGACCCCCTGTATATATGAATTACTGCAACCAGTATATTTCATCCCAAGTCGCAGAATCTCCCTGCAGCGGATTTACTGCTAGCTGTAAGTCCCAAAGCTGTTGCATATTTATTGGTGCCACCCCCTCAGTCTTTGGCCCAAATTGCAGCATTACATCCCAATATTTGGCTTAGCCCTGCTGCCAAAATGGCGCACCAGGTATATGGGTTTTATGCAGCTAGACCACTTAATTGCAGGTTAGAGAGCAATGTGACCTAGATTAACCCAATTCGAAGGTGTCAAAGCTATTCCATCTTTATTGGTAATTGTTACTCAGTGTTTGGACCAAATTGCAGCATAATATCTCAATATTTGGCTTAGTTATGGTGGAAACATGACCCCCTGTATATATGAATTACTGCAACCAGTATATTTCATCCCAAGTCGCAGAATCTCCCTGCAGCGGATTTACTGCTAGCTGTAAGTCCCAAAGCTGTTGCATATTTATTGGTGCCACCCCCTCAGTCTTTGGCCCAAATTGCAGCATTACATCCCAATATTTGGCTTAGCCCTGCTGCCAAAATGGCGCACCAGGTATATGGGTTTTATGCAGCTAGACCACTTAATTGCAGGTTAGAGAGCAATGTGACCTAGATTAACCCAATTCGAAGGTGTCAAAGCTATTCCATCTTTATTGGTAATTGTTACTCAGTGTTTGGACCAAATTGCAGCATAATATCTCAATATTTGGCTTAGTTATGGTGGAAACATGACCCCCTGTATATATGAATTACTGCAACCAGTATATTTCATCCCAAGTCGCAGAATCTCCCTGCAGCGGATTTACTGCTAGCTGTAAGTCCCAAAGCTGTTGCATATTTATTGGTGCCACCCCCTCAGTCTTTGGCCCAAATTGCAGCATTACATCCCAATATTTGGCTTAACCATGCTGCCAAAATGGTTCCCCAGGTATATGGGTTTTATGCAGCTAGACCACCCCATTGCAGGTTACAGACCAATGTGACATAGATTAACCCAATTCGAAGGTGTCAAAGCTATTCCATCTTTATTGGTAATTGTTACTCAGTGTTTGGACCAAATTGCAGCATAATATCTCAATATTTGGCTTAGTTATGGTGGAAACATGACCCCCTGTATATATGAATTACTGCAACCAGTATATTTCATCCCAAGTCGCAGAATCTCCCTGCAGCGGATTTACTGCTAGCTGTAAGTCCCAAAGCTGTTGCATATTTATTGGTGCCACCCCCTCAGTCTTTGGCCCAAATTGCAGCATTACATCCCAATATTTGGCTTAGCCCTGCTGCCAAAATGGCGCACCAGGTATATGGGTTTTATGCAGCTAGACCACTTAATTGCAGGTTAGAGAGCAATGTGACCTAGATTAACCCAATTCGAAGGTGTCAAAGCTACTCCATCTTTATTGGTAATTTTTACTCAGTGTTTGGACCAAATTGCAGCATAATATCTCAATATTTGGCTTAGTTATGGTGGAAACATGACCACCTGTATATATGAATTACTGCAACCAGTATATTTCATCCCAAGTCGCAGAATCTCCCTGCAGCAGACTTACTGCTAGCTGTAAGTCCCAAACCTGTTGCATATTTATTGGTGCCACCCCCTCAGTCTTTGGCCCAAATTGCAGCATTACATCCCAATATTTGGCTTAACCATGCTGCCAAAATGGTTCCCCAGGTATATGGGTTTTATGCAGCTAGACCACCCCATTGCAGGTTACAGACCAATGTGACATAGATTAACCCAATTCGAAGGTGTCAAAGCTATTCCATCTTTATTGGTAATTGTTACTCAGTGTTTGGACCAAATTGCAGCATAATATCTCAATATTTGGCTTAGTTATGGTGGAAACATGACCCCCTGTATATATGAATTACTGCAACCAGTATATTTCATCCCAAGTCGCAGAATCTCCCTGCAGCGGATTTACTGCTAGCTGTAAGTCCCAAAGCTGTTGCATATTTATTGGTGCCACCCCCTCAGTCTTTGGCCCAAATTGCAGCATTACATCCCAATATTTGGCTTAGCCCTGCTGCCAAAATGGCGCACCAGGTATATGGGTTTTATGCAGCTAGACCACTTAATTGCAGGTTAGAGAGCAATGTGACCTAGATTAACCCAATTCGAAGGTGTCAAAGCTATTCCATCTTTATTGGTAATTGTTACTCAGTGTTTGGACCAAATTGCAGCATAATATCTCAATATTTGGCTTAGTTATGGTGGAAACATGACCCCCTGTATATATGAATTACTGCAACCAGTATATTTCATCCCAAGTCGCAGAATCTCCCTGCAGCGGATTTACTGCTAGCTGTAAGTCCCAAAGCTGTTGCATATTTATTGGTGCCACCCCCTCAGTCTTTGGCCCAAATTGCAGCATTACATCCCAATATTTGGCTTAACCATGCTGCCAAAATGGTTCCCCAGGTATATGGGTTTTATGCAGCTAGACCACCCCATTGCAGGTTACAGACCAATGTGACATAGATTAACCCAATTCGAAGGTGTCAAAGCTATTCCATCTTTATTGGTAATTGTTACTCAGTGTTTGGACCAAATTGCAGCATAATATCTCAATATTTGGCTTAGTTATGGTGGAAACATGACCCCCTGTATATATGAATTACTGCAACCAGTATATTTCATCCCAAGTCGCAGAATCTCCCTGCAGCGGATTTACTGCTAGCTGTAAGTCCCAAAGCTGTTGCATATTTATTGGTGCCACCCCCTCAGTCTTTGGCCCAAATTGCAGCATTACATCCCAATATTTGGCTTAGCCCTGCTGCCAAAATGGCGCACCAGGTATATGGGTTTTATGCAGCTAGACCACTTAATTGCAGGTTAGAGAGCAATGTGACCTAGATTAACCCAATTCGAAGGTGTCAAAGCTACTCCATCTTTATTGGTAATTTTTACTCAGTGTTTGGACCAAATTGCAGCATAATATCTCAATATTTGGCTTAGTTATGGTGGAAACATGACCCCCTGTATATATGAATTACTGCAACCAGTATATTTCATCCCAAGTCGCAGAATCTCCCTGCAGCGGATTTACTGCTAGCTGTAAGTCCCAAAGCTGTTGCATATTTATTGGTGCCACCCCCTCAGTCTTTGGCCCAAATTGCAGGCATTACATCCCAATATTTGGCTTAGCCCTGCTGCCAAAATGGCGCACCAGGTATATGGGTTTTATGCAGCTAGACCACTTAATTGCAGGTTAGAGAGCAATGTGACCTAGATTAACCCAATTCGAAGGTGTCAAAGCTACTCCATCTTTATTGGTAATTTTTACTCAGTGTTTGGACCAAATTGCAGCATAATATCTCAATATTTGGCTTAGTTATGGTGGAAACATGACCACCTGTATATATGAATTACTGCAACCAGTATATTTCATCCCAAGTCGCAGAATCTCCCTGCAGCAGACTTACTGCTAGCTGTAAGTCCCAAACCTGTTGCATATTTATTGGTGCCACCCCCTCAGTCTTTGGCCCAAATTGCAGCATTACATCCCAATATTTGGCTTAACCATGCTGCCAAAATGGTTCCCCAGGTATATGGGTTTTATGCAGCTAGACCACCCCATTGCAGGTTACAGACCAATGTGACATAGATTAACCCAATTCGAAGGTGTCAAAGCTATTCCATCTTTATTGGTAATTGTTACTCAGTGTTTGGACCAAATTGCAGCATAATATCTCAATATTTGGCTTAGTTATGGTGGAAACATGACCCCCTGTATATATGAATTACTGCAACCAGTATATTTCATCCCAAGTCGCAGAATCTCCCTGCAGCGGATTTACTGCTAGCTGTAAGTCCCAAAGCTGTTGCATATTTATTGGTGCCACCCCCTCAGTCTTTGGCCCAAATTGCAGCATTACATCCCAATATCTGGCTTAACCATGCTGCCAAAATGGTTCCCCAGGTATATGGGTTTTATGCAGCTAGACCACCCCATTGCAGGTTACAGACCAATGTGACATAGATTAACCCAATTCGAAGGTGTCAAAGCTACTCCATCTTTATTGGTAATTTTTACTCAGTGTTTGGACCAAATTGCAGCATAATATCTCAATATTTGGCTTAGTTATGGTGGAAACATGACCACCTGTATATATGAATTACTGCAACCAGTATATTTCATCCCAAGTCGCAGAATCTCCCTGCAGCAGACTTACTGCTAGCTGTAAGTCCCAAACCTGTTGCATATTTATTGGTGCCACCCCCTCAGTCTTTGGCCCAAATTGCAGCATTACATCCCAATATTTGGCTTAACCATGCTGCCAAAATGGTTCCCCAGGTATATGGGTTTTATGCAGCTAGACCACCCCATTGCAGGTTACAGACCAATGTGACATAGATTAACCCAATTCGAAGGTGTCAAAGCTATTCCATCTTTATTGGTAATTGTTACTCAGTGTTTGGACCAAATTGCAGCATAATATCTCAATATTTGGCTTAGTTATGGTGGAAACATGACCCCCTGTATATATGAATTACTGCAACCAGTATATTTCATCCCAAGTCGCAGAATCTCCCTGCAGCGGATTTACTGCTAGCTGTAAGTCCCAAAGCTGTTGCATATTTATTGGTGCCACCCCCTCAGTCTTTGGCCCAAATTGCAGCATTACATCCCAATATCTGGCTTAACCATGCTGCCAAAATGGTTCCCCAGGTATATGGGTTTTATGCAGCTAGACCACCCCATTGCAGGTTACAGACCAATGTGACATAGATTAACCCAATTCGAAGGTGTCAAAGCTATTCCATCTTTATTGGTAATTGTTACTCAGTGTTTGGACCAAATTGCAGCATAATATCTCAATATTTGGCTTAGTTATGGTGGAAACATGACCACCTGTATATATGAATTACTGCAACCAGTATATTTCATCCCAAGTCGCAGAATCTCCCTGCAGCAGACTTACTGCTAGCTGTAAGTCCCAAACCTGTTGCATATTTATTGGTGCCACCCCCTCAGTCTTTGGCCCAAATTGCAGCATTACATCCCAATATTTGGCTTAACCATGCTGCCAAAATGGTTCCCCAGGTATATGGGTTTTATGCAGCTAGACCACCCCATTGCAGGTTACAGACCAATGTGACATAGATTAACCCAATTCGAAGGTGTCAAAGCTATTCCATCTTTATTGGTAATTGTTACTCAGTGTTTGGACCAAATTGCAGCATAATATCTCAATATTTGGCTTAGTTATGGTGGAAACATGACCCCCTGTATATATGAATTACTGCAACCAGTATATTTCATCCCAAGTCGCAGAATCTCCCTGCAGCGGATTTACTGCTAGCTGTAAGTCCCAAAGCTGTTGCATATTTATTGGTGCCACCCCCTCAGTCTTTGGCCCAAATTGCAGCATTACATCCCAATATTTGGCTTAGCCCTGCTGCCAAAATGGCGCACCAGGTATATGGGTTTTATGCAGCTAGACCACTTAATTGCAGGTTAGAGAGCAATGTGACCTAGATTAACCCAATTCGAAGGTGTCAAAGCTATTCCATCTTTATTGGTAATTGTTACTCAGTGTTTGGACCAAATTGCAGCATAATATCTCAATATTTGGCTTAGTTATGGTGGAAACATGACCCCCTGTATATATGAATTACTGCAACCAGTATATTTCATCCCAAGTCGCAGAATCTCCCTGCAGCGGATTTACTGCTAGCTGTAAGTCCCAAAGCTGTTGCATATTTATTGGTGCCACCCCCTCAGTCTTTGGCCCAAATTGCAGCATTACATCCCAATATTTGGCTTAACCATGCTGCCAAAATGGTTCCCCAGGTATATGGGTTTTATGCAGCTAGACCACCCCATTGCAGGTTACAGACCAATGTGACATAGATTAACCCAATTCGAAGGTGTCAAAGCTATTCCATCTTTATTGGTAATTGTTACTCAGTGTTTGGACCAAATTGCAGCATAATATCTCAATATTTGGCTTAGTTATGGTGGAAACATGACCCCCTGTATATATGAATTACTGCAACCAGTATATTTCATCCCAAGTCGCAGAATCTCCCTGCAGCGGATTTACTGCTAGCTGTAAGTCCCAAAGCTGTTGCATATTTATTGGTGCCACCCCCTCAGTCTTTGGCCCAAATTGCAGCATTACATCCCAATATTTGGCTTAGCCCTGCTGCCAAAATGGCGCACCAGGTATATGGGTTTTATGCAGCTAGACCACTTAATTGCAGGTTAGAGAGCAATGTGACCTAGATTAACCCAATTCGAAGGTGTCAAAGCTATTCCATCTTTATTGGTAATTGTTACTCAGTGTTTGGACCAAATTGCAGCATAATATCTCAATATTTGGCTTAGTTATGGTGGAAACATGACCCCCTGTATATATGAATTACTGCAACCAGTATATTTCATCCCAAGTCGCAGAATCTCCCTGCAGCGGATTTACTGCTAGCTGTAAGTCCCAAAGCTGTTGCATATTTATTGGTGCCACCCCCTCAGTCTTTGGCCCAAATTGCAGCATTACATCCCAATATTTGGCTTAACCATGCTGCCAAAATGGTTCCCCAGGTATATGGGTTTTATGCAGCTAGACCACCCCATTGCAGGTTACAGACCAATGTGACATAGATTAACCCAATTCGAAGGTGTCAAAGCTATTCCATCTTTATTGGTAATTGTTACTCAGTGTTTGGACCAAATTGCAGCATAATATCTCAATATTTGGCTTAGTTATGGTGGAAACATGACCCCCTGTATATATGAATTACTGCAACCAGTATATTTCATCCCAAGTCGCAGAATCTCCCTGCAGCGGATTTACTGCTAGCTGTAAGTCCCAAAGCTGTTGCATATTTATTGGTGCCACCCCCTCAGTCTTTGGCCCAAATTGCAGCATTACATCCCAATATCTGGCTTAACCATGCTGCCAAAATGGTTCCCCAGGTATATGGGTTTTATGCAGCTAGACCACCCCATTGCAGGTTACAGACCAATGTGACATAGATTAACCCAATTCGAAGGTGTCAAAGCTATTCCATCTTTATTGGTAATTGTTACTCAGTGTTTGGACCAAATTGCAGCATAATATCTCAATATTTGGCTTAGTTATGGTGGAAACATGACCACCTGTATATATGAATTACTGCAACCAGTATATTTCATCCCAAGTCGCAGAATCTCCCTGCAGCAGACTTACTGCTAGCTGTAAGTCCCAAACCTGTTGCATATTTATTGGTGCCACCCCCTCAGTCTTTGGCCCAAATTGCAGCATTACATCCCAATATTTGGCTTAACCATGCTGCCAAAATGGTTCCCCAGGTATATGGGTTTTATGCAGCTAGACCACCCCATTGCAGGTTACAGACCAATGTGACATAGATTAACCCAATTCGAAGGTGTCAAAGCTATTCCATCTTTATTGGTAATTGTTACTCAGTGTTTGGACCAAATTGCAGCATAATATCTCAATATTTGGCTTAGTTATGGTGGAAACATGACCCCCTGTATATATGAATTACTGCAACCAGTATATTTCATCCCAAGTCGCAGAATCTCCCTGCAGCGGATTTACTGCTAGCTGTAAGTCCCAAAGCTGTTGCATATTTATTGGTGCCACCCCCTCAGTCTTTGGCCCAAATTGCAGCATTACATCCCAATATTTGGCTTAGCCCTGCTGCCAAAATGGCGCACCAGGTATATGGGTTTTATGCAGCTAGACCACTTAATTGCAGGTTAGAGAGCAATGTGACCTAGATTAACCCAATTCGAAGGTGTCAAAGCTATTCCATCTTTATTGGTAATTGTTACTCAGTGTTTGGACCAAATTGCAGCATAATATCTCAATATTTGGCTTAGTTATGGTGGAAACATGACCCCCTGTATATATGAATTACTGCAACCAGTATATTTCATCCCAAGTCGCAGAATCTCCCTGCAGCGGATTTACTGCTAGCTGTAAGTCCCAAAGCTGTTGCATATTTATTGGTGCCACCCCCTCAGTCTTTGGCCCAAATTGCAGCATTACATCCCAATATTTGGCTTAACCATGCTGCCAAAATGGTTCCCCAGGTATATGGGTTTTATGCAGCTAGACCACCCCATTGCAGGTTACAGACCAATGTGACATAGATTAACCCAATTCGAAGGTGTCAAAGCTATTCCATCTTTATTGGTAATTGTTACTCAGTGTTTGGACCAAATTGCAGCATAATATCTCAATATTTGGCTTAGTTATGGTGGAAACATGACCCCCTGTATATATGAATTACTGCAACCAGTATATTTCATCCCAAGTCGCAGAATCTCCCTGCAGCGGATTTACTGCTAGCTGTAAGTCCCAAAGCTGTTGCATATTTATTGGTGCCACCCCCTCAGTCTTTGGCCCAAATTGCAGCATTACATCCCAATATTTGGCTTAGCCCTGCTGCCAAAATGGCGCACCAGGTATATGGGTTTTATGCAGCTAGACCACTTAATTGCAGGTTAGAGAGCAATGTGACCTAGATTAACCCAATTCGAAGGTGTCAAAGCTATTCCATCTTTATTGGTAATTGTTACTCAGTGTTTGGACCAAATTGCAGCATAATATCTCAATATTTGGCTTAGTTATGGTGGAAACATGACCCCCTGTATATATGAATTACTGCAACCAGTATATTTCATCCCAAGTCGCAGAATCTCCCTGCAGCGGATTTACTGCTAGCTGTAAGTCCCAAAGCTGTTGCATATTTATTGGTGCCACCCCCTCAGTCTTTGGCCCAAATTGCAGCATTACATCCCAATATTTGGCTTAACCATGCTGCCAAAATGGTTCCCCAGGTATATGGGTTTTATGCAGCTAGACCACCCCATTGCAGGTTACAGACCAATGTGACATAGATTAACCCAATTCGAAGGTGTCAAAGCTATTCCATCTTTATTGGTAATTGTTACTCAGTGTTTGGACCAAATTGCAGCATAATATCTCAATATTTGGCTTAGTTATGGTGGAAACATGACCCCCTGTATATATGAATTACTGCAACCAGTATATTTCATCCCAAGTCGCAGAATCTCCCTGCAGCGGATTTACTGCTAGCTGTAAGTCCCAAAGCTGTTGCATATTTATTGGTGCCACCCCCTCAGTCTTTGGCCCAAATTGCAGCATTACATCCCAATATTTGGCTTAGCCCTGCTGCCAAAATGGCGCACCAGGTATATGGGTTTTATGCAGCTAGACCACTTAATTGCAGGTTAGAGAGCAATGTGACCTAGATTAACCCAATTCGAAGGTGTCAAAGCTACTCCATCTTTATTGGTAATTTTTACTCAGTGTTTGGACCAAATTGCAGCATAATATCTCAATATTTGGCTTAGTTATGGTGGAAACATGACCCCCTGTATATATGAATTACTGCAACCAGTATATTTCATCCCAAGTCGCAGAATCTCCCTGCAGCGGATTTACTGCTAGCTGTAAGTCCCAAAGCTGTTGCATATTTATTGGTGCCACCCCCTCAGTCTTTGGCCCAAATTGCAGCATTACATCCCAATATTTGGCTTAACCATGCTGCCAAAATGGTTCCCCAGGTATATGGGTTTTATGCAGCTAGACCACCCCATTGCAGGTTACAGACCAATGTGACATAGATTAACCCAATTCGAAGGTGTCAAAGCTATTCCATCTTTATTGGTAATTGTTACTCAGTGTTTGGACCAAATTGCAGCATAATATCTCAATATTTGGCTTAGTTATGGTGGAAACATGACCCCCTGTATATATGAATTACTGCAACCAGTATATTTCATCCCAAGTCGCAGAATCTCCCTGCAGCGGATTTACTGCTAGCTGTAAGTCCCAAAGCTGTTGCATATTTATTGGTGCCACCCCCTCAGTCTTTGGCCCAAATTGCAGCATTACATCCCAATATTTGGCTTAGCCCTGCTGCCAAAATGGCGCACCAGGTATATGGGTTTTATGCAGCTAGACCACTTAATTGCAGGTTAGAGAGCAATGTGACCTAGATTAACCCAATTCGAAGGTGTCAAAGCTATTCCATCTTTATTGGTAATTGTTACTCAGTGTTTGGACCAAATTGCAGCATAATATCTCAATATTTGGCTTAGTTATGGTGGAAACATGACCCCCTGTATATATGAATTACTGCAACCAGTATATTTCATCCCAAGTCGCAGAATCTCCCTGCAGCGGATTTACTGCTAGCTGTAAGTCCCAAAGCTGTTGCATATTTATTGGTGCCACCCCCTCAGTCTTTGGCCCAAATTGCAGCATTACATCCCAATATTTGGCTTAGCCCTGCTGCCAAAATGGCGCACCAGGTATATGGGTTTTATGCAGCTAGACCACTTAATTGCAGGTTAGAGAGCAATGTGACCTAGATTAACCCAATTCGAAGGTGTCAAAGCTACTCCATCTTTATTGGTAATTTTTACTCAGTGTTTGGACCAAATTGCAGCATAATATCTCAATATTTGGCTTAGTTATGGTGGAAACATGACCACCTGTATATATGAATTACTGCAACCAGTATATTTCATCCCAAGTCGCAGAATCTCCCTGCAGCAGACTTACTGCTAGCTGTAAGTCCCAAACCTGTTGCATATTTATTGGTGCCACCCCCTCAGTCTTTGGCCCAAATTGCAGCATTACATCCCAATATTTGGCTTAACCATGCTGCCAAAATGGTTCCCCAGGTATATGGGTTTTATGCAGCTAGACCACCCCATTGCAGGTTACAGACCAATGTGACATAGATTAACCCAATTCGAAGGTGTCAAAGCTATTCCATCTTTATTGGTAATTGTTACTCAGTGTTTGGACCAAATTGCAGCATAATATCTCAATATTTGGCTTAGTTATGGTGGAAACATGACCCCCTGTATATATGAATTACTGCAACCAGTATATTTCATCCCAAGTCGCAGAATCTCCCTGCAGCGGATTTACTGCTAGCTGTAAGTCCCAAAGCTGTTGCATATTTATTGGTGCCACCCCCTCAGTCTTTGGCCCAAATTGCAGCATTACATCCCAATATTTGGCTTAGCCCTGCTGCCAAAATGGCGCACCAGGTATATGGGTTTTATGCAGCTAGACCACTTAATTGCAGGTTAGAGAGCAATGTGACCTAGATTAACCCAATTCGAAGGTGTCAAAGCTATTCCATCTTTATTGGTAATTGTTACTCAGTGTTTGGACCAAATTGCAGCATAATATCTCAATATTTGGCTTAGTTATGGTGGAAACATGACCCCCTGTATATATGAATTACTGCAACCAGTATATTTCATCCCAAGTCGCAGAATCTCCCTGCAGCGGATTTACTGCTAGCTGTAAGTCCCAAAGCTGTTGCATATTTATTGGTGCCACCCCCTCAGTCTTTGGCCCAAATTGCAGCATTACATCCCAATATTTGGCTTAACCATGCTGCCAAAATGGTTCCCCAGGTATATGGGTTTTATGCAGCTAGACCACCCCATTGCAGGTTACAGACCAATGTGACATAGATTAACCCAATTCGAAGGTGTCAAAGCTATTCCATCTTTATTGGTAATTGTTACTCAGTGTTTGGACCAAATTGCAGCATAATATCTCAATATTTGGCTTAGTTATGGTGGAAACATGACCCCCTGTATATATGAATTACTGCAACCAGTATATTTCATCCCAAGTCGCAGAATCTCCCTGCAGCGGATTTACTGCTAGCTGTAAGTCCCAAAGCTGTTGCATATTTATTGGTGCCACCCCCTCAGTCTTTGGCCCAAATTGCAGCATTACATCCCAATATTTGGCTTAGCCCTGCTGCCAAAATGGCGCACCAGGTATATGGGTTTTATGCAGCTAGACCACTTAATTGCAGGTTAGAGAGCAATGTGACCTAGATTAACCCAATTCGAAGGTGTCAAAGCTACTCCATCTTTATTGGTAATTTTTACTCAGTGTTTGGACCAAATTGCAGCATAATATCTCAATATTTGGCTTAGTTATGGTGGAAACATGACCCCCTGTATATATGAATTACTGCAACCAGTATATTTCATCCCAAGTCGCAGAATCTCCCTGCAGCGGATTTACTGCTAGCTGTAAGTCCCAAAGCTGTTGCATATTTATTGGTGCCACCCCCTCAGTCTTTGGCCCAAATTGCAGGCATTACATCCCAATATTTGGCTTAGCCCTGCTGCCAAAATGGCGCACCAGGTATATGGGTTTTATGCAGCTAGACCACTTAATTGCAGGTTAGAGAGCAATGTGACCTAGATTAACCCAATTCGAAGGTGTCAAAGCTACTCCATCTTTATTGGTAATTTTTACTCAGTGTTTGGACCAAATTGCAGCATAATATCTCAATATTTGGCTTAGTTATGGTGGAAACATGACCACCTGTATATATGAATTACTGCAACCAGTATATTTCATCCCAAGTCGCAGAATCTCCCTGCAGCGGATTTACTGCTAGCTGTAAGTCCCAAAGCTGTTGCATATTTATTGGTGCCACCCCCTCAGTCTTTGGCCCAAATTGCAGCATTACATCCCAATATCTGGCTTAACCATGCTGCCAAAATGGTTCCCCAGGTATATGGGTTTTATGCAGCTAGACCACCCCATTGCAGGTTACAGACCAATGTGACATAGATTAACCCAATTCGAAGGTGTCAAAGCTACTCCATCTTTATTGGTAATTTTTACTCAGTGTTTGGACCAAATTGCAGCATAATATCTCAATATTTGGCTTAGTTATGGTGGAAACATGACCACCTGTATATATGAATTACTGCAACCAGTATATTTCATCCCAAGTCGCAGAATCTCCCTGCAGCAGACTTACTGCTAGCTGTAAGTCCCAAACCTGTTGCATATTTATTGGTGCCACCCCCTCAGTCTTTGGCCCAAATTGCAGCATTACATCCCAATATTTGGCTTAACCATGCTGCCAAAATGGTTCCCCAGGTATATGGGTTTTATGCAGCTAGACCACCCCATTGCAGGTTACAGACCAATGTGACATAGATTAACCCAATTCGAAGGTGTCAAAGCTATTCCATCTTTATTGGTAATTGTTACTCAGTGTTTGGACCAAATTGCAGCATAATATCTCAATATTTGGCTTAGTTATGGTGGAAACATGACCCCCTGTATATATGAATTACTGCAACCAGTATATTTCATCCCAAGTCGCAGAATCTCCCTGCAGCGGATTTACTGCTAGCTGTAAGTCCCAAAGCTGTTGCATATTTATTGGTGCCACCCCCTCAGTCTTTGGCCCAAATTGCAGCATTACATCCCAATATCTGGCTTAACCATGCTGCCAAAATGGTTCCCCAGGTATATGGGTTTTATGCAGCTAGACCACCCCATTGCAGGTTACAGACCAATGTGACATAGATTAACCCAATTCGAAGGTGTCAAAGCTATTCCATCTTTATTGGTAATTGTTACTCAGTGTTTGGACCAAATTGCAGCATAATATCTCAATATTTGGCTTAGTTATGGTGGAAACATGACCACCTGTATATATGAATTACTGCAACCAGTATATTTCATCCCAAGTCGCAGAATCTCCCTGCAGCAGACTTACTGCTAGCTGTAAGTCCCAAACCTGTTGCATATTTATTGGTGCCACCCCCTCAGTCTTTGGCCCAAATTGCAGCATTACATCCCAATATTTGGCTTAACCATGCTGCCAAAATGGTTCCCCAGGTATATGGGTTTTATGCAGCTAGACCACCCCATTGCAGGTTACAGACCAATGTGACATAGATTAACCCAATTCGAAGGTGTCAAAGCTATTCCATCTTTATTGGTAATTGTTACTCAGTGTTTGGACCAAATTGCAGCATAATATCTCAATATTTGGCTTAGTTATGGTGGAAACATGACCCCCTGTATATATGAATTACTGCAACCAGTATATTTCATCCCAAGTCGCAGAATCTCCCTGCAGCGGATTTACTGCTAGCTGTAAGTCCCAAAGCTGTTGCATATTTATTGGTGCCACCCCCTCAGTCTTTGGCCCAAATTGCAGCATTACATCCCAATATTTGGCTTAGCCCTGCTGCCAAAATGGCGCACCAGGTATATGGGTTTTATGCAGCTAGACCACTTAATTGCAGGTTAGAGAGCAATGTGACCTAGATTAACCCAATTCGAAGGTGTCAAAGCTATTCCATCTTTATTGGTAATTGTTACTCAGTGTTTGGACCAAATTGCAGCATAATATCTCAATATTTGGCTTAGTTATGGTGGAAACATGACCCCCTGTATATATGAATTACTGCAACCAGTATATTTCATCCCAAGTCGCAGAATCTCCCTGCAGCGGATTTACTGCTAGCTGTAAGTCCCAAAGCTGTTGCATATTTATTGGTGCCACCCCCTCAGTCTTTGGCCCAAATTGCAGCATTACATCCCAATATTTGGCTTAACCATGCTGCCAAAATGGTTCCCCAGGTATATGGGTTTTATGCAGCTAGACCACCCCATTGCAGGTTACAGACCAATGTGACATAGATTAACCCAATTCGAAGGTGTCAAAGCTATTCCATCTTTATTGGTAATTGTTACTCAGTGTTTGGACCAAATTGCAGCATAATATCTCAATATTTGGCTTAGTTATGGTGGAAACATGACCCCCTGTATATATGAATTACTGCAACCAGTATATTTCATCCCAAGTCGCAGAATCTCCCTGCAGCGGATTTACTGCTAGCTGTAAGTCCCAAAGCTGTTGCATATTTATTGGTGCCACCCCCTCAGTCTTTGGCCCAAATTGCAGCATTACATCCCAATATTTGGCTTAGCCCTGCTGCCAAAATGGCGCACCAGGTATATGGGTTTTATGCAGCTAGACCACTTAATTGCAGGTTAGAGAGCAATGTGACCTAGATTAACCCAATTCGAAGGTGTCAAAGCTACTCCATCTTTATTGGTAATTTTTACTCAGTGTTTGGACCAAATTGCAGCATAATATCTCAATATTTGGCTTAGTTATGGTGGAAACATGACCCCCTGTATATATGAATTACTGCAACCAGTATATTTCATCCCAAGTCGCAGAATCTCCCTGCAGCGGATTTACTGCTAGCTGTAAGTCCCAAAGCTGTTGCATATTTATTGGTGCCACCCCCTCAGTCTTTGGCCCAAATTGCAGCATTACATCCCAATATTTGGCTTAACCATGCTGCCAAAATGGTTCCCCAGGTATATGGGTTTTATGCAGCTAGACCACCCCATTGCAGGTTACAGACCAATGTGACATAGATTAACCCAATTCGAAGGTGTCAAAGCTATTCCATCTTTATTGGTAATTGTTACTCAGTGTTTGGACCAAATTGCAGCATAATATCTCAATATTTGGCTTAGTTATGGTGGAAACATGACCCCCTGTATATATGAATTACTGCAACCAGTATATTTCATCCCAAGTCGCAGAATCTCCCTGCAGCGGATTTACTGCTAGCTGTAAGTCCCAAAGCTGTTGCATATTTATTGGTGCCACCCCCTCAGTCTTTGGCCCAAATTGCAGCATTACATCCCAATATTTGGCTTAGCCCTGCTGCCAAAATGGCGCACCAGGTATATGGGTTTTATGCAGCTAGACCACTTAATTGCAGGTTAGAGAGCAATGTGACCTAGATTAACCCAATTCGAAGGTGTCAAAGCTATTCCATCTTTATTGGTAATTGTTACTCAGTGTTTGGACCAAATTGCAGCATAATATCTCAATATTTGGCTTAGTTATGGTGGAAACATGACCCCCTGTATATATGAATTACTGCAACCAGTATATTTCATCCCAAGTCGCAGAATCTCCCTGCAGCGGATTTACTGCTAGCTGTAAGTCCCAAAGCTGTTGCATATTTATTGGTGCCACCCCCTCAGTCTTTGGCCCAAATTGCAGCATTACATCCCAATATTTGGCTTAACCATGCTGCCAAAATGGTTCCCCAGGTATATGGGTTTTATGCAGCTAGACCACCCCATTGCAGGTTACAGACCAATGTGACATAGATTAACCCAATTCGAAGGTGTCAAAGCTATTCCATCTTTATTGGTAATTGTTACTCAGTGTTTGGACCAAATTGCAGCATAATATCTCAATATTTGGCTTAGTTATGGTGGAAACATGACCCCCTGTATATATGAATTACTGCAACCAGTATATTTCATCCCAAGTCGCAGAATCTCCCTGCAGCGGATTTACTGCTAGCTGTAAGTCCCAAAGCTGTTGCATATTTATTGGTGCCACCCCCTCAGTCTTTGGCCCAAATTGCAGCATTACATCCCAATATTTGGCTTAGCCCTGCTGCCAAAATGGCGCACCAGGTATATGGGTTTTATGCAGCTAGACCACTTAATTGCAGGTTAGAGAGCAATGTGACCTAGATTAACCCAATTCGAAGGTGTCAAAGCTACTCCATCTTTATTGGTAATTTTTACTCAGTGTTTGGACCAAATTGCAGCATAATATCTCAATATTTGGCTTAGTTATGGTGGAAACATGACCCCCTGTATATATGAATTACTGCAACCAGTATATTTCATCCCAAGTCGCAGAATCTCCCTGCAGCGGATTTACTGCTAGCTGTAAGTCCCAAAGCTGTTGCATATTTATTGGTGCCACCCCCTCAGTCTTTGGCCCAAATTGCAGGCATTACATCCCAATATTTGGCTTAGCCCTGCTGCCAAAATGGCGCACCAGGTATATGGGTTTTATGCAGCTAGACCACTTAATTGCAGGTTAGAGAGCAATGTGACCTAGATTAACCCAATTCGAAGGTGTCAAAGCTACTCCATCTTTATTGGTAATTTTTACTCAGTGTTTGGACCAAATTGCAGCATAATATCTCAATATTTGGCTTAGTTATGGTGGAAACATGACCACCTGTATATATGAATTACTGCAACCAGTATATTTCATCCCAAGTCGCAGAATCTCCCTGCAGCAGACTTACTGCTAGCTGTAAGTCCCAAACCTGTTGCATATTTATTGGTGCCACCCCCTCAGTCTTTGGCCCAAATTGCAGCATTACATCCCAATATTTGGCTTAACCATGCTGCCAAAATGGTTCCCCAGGTATATGGGTTTTATGCAGCTAGACCACCCCATTGCAGGTTACAGACCAATGTGACATAGATTAACCCAATTCGAAGGTGTCAAAGCTATTCCATCTTTATTGGTAATTGTTACTCAGTGTTTGGACCAAATTGCAGCATAATATCTCAATATTTGGCTTAGTTATGGTGGAAACATGACCCCCTGTATATATGAATTACTGCAACCAGTATATTTCATCCCAAGTCGCAGAATCTCCCTGCAGCGGATTTACTGCTAGCTGTAAGTCCCAAAGCTGTTGCATATTTATTGGTGCCACCCCCTCAGTCTTTGGCCCAAATTGCAGCATTACATCCCAATATTTGGCTTAACCATGCTGCCAAAATGGTTCCCCAGGTATATGGGTTTTATGCAGCTAGACCACCCCATTGCAGGTTACAGACCAATGTGACATAGATTAACCCAATTCGAAGGTGTCAAAGCTATTCCATCTTTATTGGTAATTGTTACTCAGTGTTTGGACCAAATTGCAGCATAATATCTCAATATTTGGCTTAGTTATGGTGGAAACATGACCCCCTGTATATATGAATTACTGCAACCAGTATATTTCATCCC
Organism: Sabellastarte sp. h YS-2021; assembly: GCA_964017235.1. NCBI lineage: Eukaryota > Metazoa > Annelida > Polychaeta > Sabellida > Sabellidae > Sabellastarte > Sabellastarte sp. h YS-2021. The sequence goes on along the minus strand of CAXHLB010000020.1, from coordinate 102,366 downwards.
AAGTCGCAGAATCTCCCTGCAGCGGATTTACTGCTAGCTGTAAGTCCCAAAGCTGTTGCATATTTATTGGTGCCACCCCCTCAGTCTTTGGCCCAAATTGCAGCATTACATCCCAATATTTGGCTTAGCCCTGCTGCCAAAATGGCGCACCAGGTATATGGGTTTTATGCAGCTAGACCACTTAATTGCAGGTTAGAGAGCAATGTGACCTAGATTAACCCAATTCGAAGGTGTCAAAGCTACTCCATCTTTATTGGTAATTTTTACTCAGTGTTTGGACCAAATTGCAGCATAATATCTCAATATTTGGCTTAGTTATGGTGGAAACATGACCACCTGTATATATGAATTACTGCAACCAGTATATTTCATCCCAAGTCGCAGAATCTCCCTGCAGCAGACTTACTGCTAGCTGTAAGTCCCAAACCTGTTGCATATTTATTGGTGCCACCCCCTCAGTCTTTGGCCCAAATTGCAGCATTACATCCCAATATTTGGCTTAACCATGCTGCCAAAATGGTTCCCCAGGTATATGGGTTTTATGCAGCTAGACTACCCCATTGCAGGTTACAGACCAATGTGACATAGATTAACCCAATTCGAAGGTGTCAAAGCTATTCCATCTTTATTGGTAATTGTTACTCAGTGTTTGGACCAAATTGCAGCATAATATCTCAATATTTGGCTTAGTTATGGTGGAAACATGACCCCCTGTATATATGAATTACTGCAACCAGTATATTTCATCCCAAGTCGCAGAATCTCCCTGCAGCGGATTTACTGCTAGCTGTAAGTCCCAAAGCTGTTGCATATTTATTGGTGCCACCCCCTCAGTCTTTGGCCCAAATTGCAGCATTACATCCCAATATTTGGCTTAGCCCTGCTGCCAAAATGGCGCACCAGGTATATGGGTTTTATGCAGCTAGACCACTTAATTGCAGGTTAGAGAGCAATGTGACCTAGATTAACCCAATTCGAAGGTGTCAAAGCTACTCCATCTTTATTGGTAATTTTTACTCAGTGTTTGGACCAAATTGCAGCATAATATCTCAATATTTGGCTTAGTTATGGTGGAAACATGACCCCCTGTATATATGAATTACTGCAACCAGTATATTTCATCCCAAGTCGCAGAATCTCCCTGCAGCGGATTTACTGCTAGCTGTAAGTCCCAAAGCTGTTGCATATTTATTGGTGCCACCCCCTCAGTCTTTGGCCCAAATTGCAGCATTACATCCCAATATTTGGCTTAGCCCTGCTGCCAAAATGGCGCACCAGGTATATGGGTTTTATGCAGCTAGACCACTTAATTGCAGGTTAGAGAGCAATGTGACCTAGATTAACCCAATTCGAAGGTGTCAAAGCTATTCCATCTTTATTGGTAATTGTTACTCAGTGTTTGGACCAAATTGCAGCATAATATCTCAATATTTGGCTTAGTTATGGTGGAAACATGACCCCCTGTATATATGAATTACTGCAACCAGTATATTTCATCCCAAGTCGCAGAATCTCCCTGCAGCGGATTTACTGCTAGCTGTAAGTCCCAAAGCTGTTGCATATTTATTGGTGCCACCCCCTCAGTCTTTGGCCCAAATTGCAGCATTACATCCCAATATTTGGCTTAACCATGCTGCCAAAATGGTTCCCCAGGTATATGGGTTTTATGCAGCTAGACCACCCCATTGCAGGTTACAGACCAATGTGACATAGATTAACCCAATTCGAAGGTGTCAAAGCTATTCCATCTTTATTGGTAATTGTTACTCAGTGTTTGGACCAAATTGCAGCATAATATCTCAATATTTGGCTTAGTTATGGTGGAAACATGACCCCCTGTATATATGAATTACTGCAACCAGTATATTTCATCCCAAGTCGCAGAATCTCCCTGCAGCGGATTTACTGCTAGCTGTAAGTCCCAAAGCTGTTGCATATTTATTGGTGCCACCCCCTCAGTCTTTGGCCCAAATTGCAGCATTACATCCCAATATTTGGCTTAGCCCTGCTGCCAAAATGGCGCACCAGGTATATGGGTTTTATGCAGCTAGACCACTTAATTGCAGGTTAGAGAGCAATGTGACCTAGATTAACCCAATTCGAAGGTGTCAAAGCTACTCCATCTTTATTGGTAATTTTTACTCAGTGTTTGGACCAAATTGCAGCATAATATCTCAATATTTGGCTTAGTTATGGTGGAAACATGACCACCTGTATATATGAATTACTGCAACCAGTATATTTCATCCCAAGTCGCAGAATCTCCCTGCAGCAGACTTACTGCTAGCTGTAAGTCCCAAACCTGTTGCATATTTATTGGTGCCACCCCCTCAGTCTTTGGCCCAAATTGCAGCATTACATCCCAATATTTGGCTTAACCATGCTGCCAAAATGGTTCCCCAGGTATATGGGTTTTATGCAGCTAGACCACCCCATTGCAGGTTACAGACCAATGTGACATAGATTAACCCAATTCGAAGGTGTCAAAGCTATTCCATCTTTATTGGTAATTGTTACTCAGTGTTTGGACCAAATTGCAGCATAATATCTCAATATTTGGCTTAGTTATGGTGGAAACATGACCCCCTGTATATATGAATTACTGCAACCAGTATATTTCATCCCAAGTCGCAGAATCTCCCTGCAGCGGATTTACTGCTAGCTGTAAGTCCCAAAGCTGTTGCATATTTATTGGTGCCACCCCCTCAGTCTTTGGCCCAAATTGCAGCATTACATCCCAATATTTGGCTTAGCCCTGCTGCCAAAATGGCGCACCAGGTATATGGGTTTTATGCAGCTAGACCACTTAATTGCAGGTTAGAGAGCAATGTGACCTAGATTAACCCAATTCGAAGGTGTCAAAGCTATTCCATCTTTATTGGTAATTGTTACTCAGTGTTTGGACCAAATTGCAGCATAATATCTCAATATTTGGCTTAGTTATGGTGGAAACATGACCCCCTGTATATATGAATTACTGCAACCAGTATATTTCATCCCAAGTCGCAGAATCTCCCTGCAGCGGATTTACTGCTAGCTGTAAGTCCCAAAGCTGTTGCATATTTATTGGTGCCACCCCCTCAGTCTTTGGCCCAAATTGCAGCATTACATCCCAATATTTGGCTTAACCATGCTGCCAAAATGGTTCCCCAGGTATATGGGTTTTATGCAGCTAGACCACCCCATTGCAGGTTACAGACCAATGTGACATAGATTAACCCAATTCGAAGGTGTCAAAGCTATTCCATCTTTATTGGTAATTGTTACTCAGTGTTTGGACCAAATTGCAGCATAATATCTCAATATTTGGCTTAGTTATGGTGGAAACATGACCCCCTGTATATATGAATTACTGCAACCAGTATATTTCATCCCAAGTCGCAGAATCTCCCTGCAGCGGATTTACTGCTAGCTGTAAGTCCCAAAGCTGTTGCATATTTATTGGTGCCACCCCCTCAGTCTTTGGCCCAAATTGCAGCATTACATCCCAATATTTGGCTTAGCCCTGCTGCCAAAATGGCGCACCAGGTATATGGGTTTTATGCAGCTAGACCACTTAATTGCAGGTTAGAGAGCAATGTGACCTAGATTAACCCAATTCGAAGGTGTCAAAGCTACTCCATCTTTATTGGTAATTTTTACTCAGTGTTTGGACCAAATTGCAGCATAATATCTCAATATTTGGCTTAGTTATGGTGGAAACATGACCCCCTGTATATATGAATTACTGCAACCAGTATATTTCATCCCAAGTCGCAGAATCTCCCTGCAGCGGATTTACTGCTAGCTGTAAGTCCCAAAGCTGTTGCATATTTATTGGTGCCACCCCCTCAGTCTTTGGCCCAAATTGCAGCATTACATCCCAATATTTGGCTTAGCCCTGCTGCCAAAATGGCGCACCAGGTATATGGGTTTTATGCAGCTAGACCACTTAATTGCAGGTTAGAGAGCAATGTGACCTAGATTAACCCAATTCGAAGGTGTCAAAGCTATTCCATCTTTATTGGTAATTGTTACTCAGTGTTTGGACCAAATTGCAGCATAATATCTCAATATTTGGCTTAGTTATGGTGGAAACATGACCCCCTGTATATATGAATTACTGCAACCAGTATATTTCATCCCAAGTCGCAGAATCTCCCTGCAGCGGATTTACTGCTAGCTGTAAGTCCCAAAGCTGTTGCATATTTATTGGTGCCACCCCCTCAGTCTTTGGCCCAAATTGCAGCATTACATCCCAATATTTGGCTTAACCATGCTGCCAAAATGGTTCCCCAGGTATATGGGTTTTATGCAGCTAGACCACCCCATTGCAGGTTACAGACCAATGTGACATAGATTAACCCAATTCGAAGGTGTCAAAGCTATTCCATCTTTATTGGTAATTGTTACTCAGTGTTTGGACCAAATTGCAGCATAATATCTCAATATTTGGCTTAGTTATGGTGGAAACATGACCCCCTGTATATATGAATTACTGCAACCAGTATATTTCATCCCAAGTCGCAGAATCTCCCTGCAGCGGATTTACTGCTAGCTGTAAGTCCCAAAGCTGTTGCATATTTATTGGTGCCACCCCCTCAGTCTTTGGCCCAAATTGCAGCATTACATCCCAATATTTGGCTTAGCCCTGCTGCCAAAATGGCGCACCAGGTATATGGGTTTTATGCAGCTAGACCACTTAATTGCAGGTTAGAGAGCAATGTGACCTAGATTAACCCAATTCGAAGGTGTCAAAGCTACTCCATCTTTATTGGTAATTTTTACTCAGTGTTTGGACCAAATTGCAGCATAATATCTCAATATTTGGCTTAGTTATGGTGGAAACATGACCACCTGTATATATGAATTACTGCAACCAGTATATTTCATCCCAAGTCGCAGAATCTCCCTGCAGCAGACTTACTGCTAGCTGTAAGTCCCAAACCTGTTGCATATTTATTGGTGCCACCCCCTCAGTCTTTGGCCCAAATTGCAGCATTACATCCCAATATTTGGCTTAACCATGCTGCCAAAATGGTTCCCCAGGTATATGGGTTTTATGCAGCTAGACCACCCCATTGCAGGTTACAGACCAATGTGACATAGATTAACCCAATTCGAAGGTGTCAAAGCTATTCCATCTTTATTGGTAATTGTTACTCAGTGTTTGGACCAAATTGCAGCATAATATCTCAATATTTGGCTTAGTTATGGTGGAAACATGACCCCCTGTATATATGAATTACTGCAACCAGTATATTTCATCCCAAGTCGCAGAATCTCCCTGCAGCGGATTTACTGCTAGCTGTAAGTCCCAAAGCTGTTGCATATTTATTGGTGCCACCCCCTCAGTCTTTGGCCCAAATTGCAGCATTACATCCCAATATTTGGCTTAGCCCTGCTGCCAAAATGGCGCACCAGGTATATGGGTTTTATGCAGCTAGACCACTTAATTGCAGGTTAGAGAGCAATGTGACCTAGATTAACCCAATTCGAAGGTGTCAAAGCTACTCCATCTTTATTGGTAATTTTTACTCAGTGTTTGGACCAAATTGCAGCATAATATCTCAATATTTGGCTTAGTTATGGTGGAAACATGACCCCCTGTATATATGAATTACTGCAACCAGTATATTTCATCCCAAGTCGCAGAATCTCCCTGCAGCGGATTTACTGCTAGCTGTAAGTCCCAAAGCTGTTGCATATTTATTGGTGCCACCCCCTCAGTCTTTGGCCCAAATTGCAGCATTACATCCCAATATTTGGCTTAGCCCTGCTGCCAAAATGGCGCACCAGGTATATGGGTTTTATGCAGCTAGACCACTTAATTGCAGGTTAGAGAGCAATGTGACCTAGATTAACCCAATTCGAAGGTGTCAAAGCTATTCCATCTTTATTGGTAATTGTTACTCAGTGTTTGGACCAAATTGCAGCATAATATCTCAATATTTGGCTTAGTTATGGTGGAAACATGACCCCCTGTATATATGAATTACTGCAACCAGTATATTTCATCCCAAGTCGCAGAATCTCCCTGCAGCGGATTTACTGCTAGCTGTAAGTCCCAAAGCTGTTGCATATTTATTGGTGCCACCCCCTCAGTCTTTGGCCCAAATTGCAGCATTACATCCCAATATTTGGCTTAACCATGCTGCCAAAATGGTTCCCCAGGTATATGGGTTTTATGCAGCTAGACCACCCCATTGCAGGTTACAGACCAATGTGACATAGATTAACCCAATTCGAAGGTGTCAAAGCTATTCCATCTTTATTGGTAATTGTTACTCAGTGTTTGGACCAAATTGCAGCATAATATCTCAATATTTGGCTTAGTTATGGTGGAAACATGACCCCCTGTATATATGAATTACTGCAACCAGTATATTTCATCCCAAGTCGCAGAATCTCCCTGCAGCGGATTTACTGCTAGCTGTAAGTCCCAAAGCTGTTGCATATTTATTGGTGCCACCCCCTCAGTCTTTGGCCCAAATTGCAGCATTACATCCCAATATTTGGCTTAGCCCTGCTGCCAAAATGGCGCACCAGGTATATGGGTTTTATGCAGCTAGACCACTTAATTGCAGGTTAGAGAGCAATGTGACCTAGATTAACCCAATTCGAAGGTGTCAAAGCTACTCCATCTTTATTGGTAATTTTTACTCAGTGTTTGGACCAAATTGCAGCATAATATCTCAATATTTGGCTTAGTTATGGTGGAAACATGACCACCTGTATATATGAATTACTGCAACCAGTATATTTCATCCCAAGTCGCAGAATCTCCCTGCAGCAGACTTACTGCTAGCTGTAAGTCCCAAACCTGTTGCATATTTATTGGTGCCACCCCCTCAGTCTTTGGCCCAAATTGCAGCATTACATCCCAATATTTGGCTTAACCATGCTGCCAAAATGGTTCCCCAGGTATATGGGTTTTATGCAGCTAGACCACCCCATTGCAGGTTACAGACCAATGTGACATAGATTAACCCAATTCGAAGGTGTCAAAGCTATTCCATCTTTATTGGTAATTGTTACTCAGTGTTTGGACCAAATTGCAGCATAATATCTCAATATTTGGCTTAGTTATGGTGGAAACATGACCCCCTGTATATATGAATTACTGCAACCAGTATATTTCATCCCAAGTCGCAGAATCTCCCTGCAGCGGATTTACTGCTAGCTGTAAGTCCCAAAGCTGTTGCATATTTATTGGTGCCACCCCCTCAGTCTTTGGCCCAAATTGCAGCATTACATCCCAATATTTGGCTTAGCCCTGCTGCCAAAATGGCGCACCAGGTATATGGGTTTTATGCAGCTAGACCACTTAATTGCAGGTTAGAGAGCAATGTGACCTAGATTAACCCAATTCGAAGGTGTCAAAGCTATTCCATCTTTATTGGTAATTGTTACTCAGTGTTTGGACCAAATTGCAGCATAATATCTCAATATTTGGCTTAGTTATGGTGGAAACATGACCCCCTGTATATATGAATTACTGCAACCAGTATATTTCATCCCAAGTCGCAGAATCTCCCTGCAGCGGATTTACTGCTAGCTGTAAGTCCCAAAGCTGTTGCATATTTATTGGTGCCACCCCCTCAGTCTTTGGCCCAAATTGCAGCATTACATCCCAATATTTGGCTTAACCATGCTGCCAAAATGGTTCCCCAGGTATATGGGTTTTATGCAGCTAGACCACCCCATTGCAGGTTACAGACCAATGTGACATAGATTAACCCAATTCGAAGGTGTCAAAGCTATTCCATCTTTATTGGTAATTGTTACTCAGTGTTTGGACCAAATTGCAGCATAATATCTCAATATTTGGCTTAGTTATGGTGGAAACATGACCCCCTGTATATATGAATTACTGCAACCAGTATATTTCATCCCAAGTCGCAGAATCTCCCTGCAGCGGATTTACTGCTAGCTGTAAGTCCCAAAGCTGTTGCATATTTATTGGTGCCACCCCCTCAGTCTTTGGCCCAAATTGCAGCATTACATCCCAATATTTGGCTTAGCCCTGCTGCCAAAATGGCGCACCAGGTATATGGGTTTTATGCAGCTAGACCACTTAATTGCAGGTTAGAGAGCAATGTGACCTAGATTAACCCAATTCGAAGGTGTCAAAGCTACTCCATCTTTATTGGTAATTTTTACTCAGTGTTTGGACCAAATTGCAGCATAATATCTCAATATTTGGCTTAGTTCTGGTGGAAACATGACCCCCTGTATATATGAATTACTGCAACCAGTATATTTCATCCCAAGTCGCAGAATCTCCCTGCAGCGGATTTACTGCTAGCTGTAAGTCCCAAAGCTGTTGCATATTTATTGGTGCCACCCCCTCAGTCTTTGGCCCAAATTGCAGGCATTACATCCCAATATTTGGCTTAGCCCTGCTGCCAAAATGGCGCACCAGGTATATGGGTTTTATGCAGCTAGACCACTTAATTGCAGGTTAGAGAGCAATGTGACCTAGATTAACCCAATTCGAAGGTGTCAAAGCTATTCCATCTTTATTGGTAATTGTTACTCAGTGTTTGGACCAAATTGCAGCATAATATCTCAATATTTGGCTTAGTTATGGTGGAAACATGACCCCCTGTATATATGAATTACTGCAACCAGTATATTTCATCCCAAGTCGCAGAATCTCCCTGCAGCGGATTTACTGCTAGCTGTAAGTCCCAAAGCTGTTGCATATTTATTGGTGCCACCCCCTCAGTCTTTGGCCCAAATTGCAGCATTACATCCCAATATTTGGCTTAACCATGCTGCCAAAATGGTTCCCCAGGTATATGGGTTTTATGCAGCTAGACCACCCCATTGCAGGTTACAGACCAATGTGACATAGATTAACCCAATTCGAAGGTGTCAAAGCTATTCCATCTTTATTGGTAATTGTTACTCAGTGTTTGGACCAAATTGCAGCATAATATCTCAATATTTGGCTTAGTTATGGTGGAAACATGACCCCCTGTATATATGAATTACTGCAACCAGTATATTTCATCCCAAGTCGCAGAATCTCCCTGCAGCGGATTTACTGCTAGCTGTAAGTCCCAAAGCTGTTGCATATTTATTGGTGCCACCCCCTCAGTCTTTGGCCCAAATTGCAGCATTACATCCCAATATTTGGCTTAGCCCTGCTGCCAAAATGGCGCACCAGGTATATGGGTTTTATGCAGCTAGACCACTTAATTGCAGGTTAGAGAGCAATGTGACCTAGATTAACCCAATTCGAAGGTGTCAAAGCTACTCCATCTTTATTGGTAATTTTTACTCAGTGTTTGGACCAAATTGCAGCATAATATCTCAATATTTGGCTTAGTTATGGTGGAAACATGACCCCCTGTATATATGAATTACTGCAACCAGTATATTTCATCCCAAGTCGCAGAATCTCCCTGCAGCGGATTTACTGCTAGCTGTAAGTCCCAAAGCTATTGCATATTTATTGGTGCCACCCCCTCAGTCTTTGGCCCAAATTGCAGGCATTACATCCCAATATTTGGCTTAGCCCTGCTGCCAAAATGGCGCACCAGGTATATGGGTTTTATGCAGCTAGACCACTTAATTGCAGGTTAGAGAGCAATGTGACCTAGATTAACCCAATTCGAAGGTGTCAAAGCTACTCCATCTTTATTGGTAATTTTTACTCAGTGTTTGGACCAAATTGCAGCATAATATCTCAATATTTGGCTTAGTTATGGTGGAAACATGACCACCTGTATATATGAATTACTGCAACCAGTATATTTCATCCCAAGTCGCAGAATCTCCCTGCAGCAGACTTACTGCTAGCTGTAAGTCCCAAACCTGTTGCATATTTATTGGTGCCACCCCCTCAGTCTTTGGCCCAAATTGCAGCATTACATCCCAATATTTGGCTTAACCATGCTGCCAAAATGGTTCCCCAGGTATATGGGTTTTATGCAGCTAGACCACCCCATTGCAGGTTACAGACCAATGTGACATAGATTAACCCAATTCGAAGGTGTCAAAGCTATTCCATCTTTATTGGTAATTGTTACTCAGTGTTTGGACCAAATTGCAGCATAATATCTCAATATTTGGCTTAGTTATGGTGGAAACATGACCCCCTGTATATATGAATTACTGCAACCAGTATATTTCATCCCAAGTCGCAGAATCTCCCTGCAGCGGATTTACTGCTAGCTGTAAGTCCCAAAGCTGTTGCATATTTATTGGTGCCACCCCCTCAGTCTTTGGCCCAAATTGCAGCATTACATCCCAATATCTGGCTTAACCATGCTGCCAAAATGGTTCCCCAGGTATATGGGTTTTATGCAGCTAGACCACCCCATTGCAGGTTACAGACCAATGTGACATAGATTAACCCAATTCGAAGGTGTCAAAGCTACTCCATCTTTATTGGTAATTTTTACTCAGTGTTTGGACCAAATTGCAGCATAATATCTCAATATTTGGCTTAGTTATGGTGGAAACATGACCACCTGTATATATGAATTACTGCAACCAGTATATTTCATCCCAAGTCGCAGAATCTCCCTGCAGCAGACTTACTGCTAGCTGTAAGTCCCAAACCTGTTGCATATTTATTGGTGCCACCCCCTCAGTCTTTGGCCCAAATTGCAGCATTACATCCCAATATTTGGCTTAACCATGCTGCCAAAATGGTTCCCCAGGTATATGGGTTTTATGCAGCTAGACCACCCCATTGCAGGTTACAGACCAATGTGACATAGATTAACCCAATTCGAAGGTGTCAAAGCTATTCCATCTTTATTGGTAATTGTTACTCAGTGTTTGGACCAAATTGCAGCATAATATCTCAATATTTGGCTTAGTTATGGTGGAAACATGACCCCCTGTATATATGAATTACTGCAACCAGTATATTTCATCCCAAGTCGCAGAATCTCCCTGCAGCGGATTTACTGCTAGCTGTAAGTCCCAAAGCTGTTGCATATTTATTGGTGCCACCCCCTCAGTCTTTGGCCCAAATTGCAGCATTACATCCCAATATTTGGCTTAGCCCTGCTGCCAAAATGGCGCACCAGGTATATGGGTTTTATGCAGCTAGACCACTTAATTGCAGGTTAGAGAGCAATGTGACCTAGATTAACCCAATTCGAAGGTGTCAAAGCTACTCCATCTTTATTGGTAATTTTTACTCAGTGTTTGGACCAAATTGCAGCATAATATCTCAATATTTGGCTTAGTTCTGGTGGAAACATGACCCCCTGTATATATGAATTACTGCAACCAGTATATTTCATCCCAAGTCGCAGAATCTCCCTGCAGCGGATTTACTGCTAGCTGTAAGTCCCAAAGCTGTTGCATATTTATTGGTGCCACCCCCTCAGTCTTTGGCCCAAATTGCAGGCATTACATCCCAATATTTGGCTTAGCCCTGCTGCCAAAATGGCGCACCAGGTATATGGGTTTTATGCAGCTAGACCACTTAATTGCAGGTTAGAGAGCAATGTGACCTAGATTAACCCAATTCGAAGGTGTCAAAGCTATTCCATCTTTATTGGTAATTGTTACTCAGTGTTTGGACCAAATTGCAGCATAATATCTCAATATTTGGCTTAGTTATGGTGGAAACATGACCCCCTGTATATATGAATTACTGCAACCAGTATATTTCATCCCAAGTCGCAGAATCTCCCTGCAGCGGATTTACTGCTAGCTGTAAGTCCCAAAGCTGTTGCATATTTATTGGTGCCACCCCCTCAGTCTTTGGCCCAAATTGCAGCATTACATCCCAATATTTGGCTTAACCATGCTGCCAAAATGGTTCCCCAGGTATATGGGTTTTATGCAGCTAGACCACCCCATTGCAGGTTACAGACCAATGTGACATAGATTAACCCAATTCGAAGGTGTCAAAGCTATTCCATCTTTATTGGTAATTGTTACTCAGTGTTTGGACCAAATTGCAGCATAATATCTCAATATTTGGCTTAGTTATGGTGGAAACATGACCCCCTGTATATATGAATTACTGCAACCAGTATATTTCATCCCAAGTCGCAGAATCTCCCTGCAGCGGATTTACTGCTAGCTGTAAGTCCCAAAGCTGTTGCATATTTATTGGTGCCACCCCCTCAGTCTTTGGCCCAAATTGCAGCATTACATCCCAATATTTGGCTTAGCCCTGCTGCCAAAATGGCGCACCAGGTATATGGGTTTTATGCAGCTAGACCACTTAATTGCAGGTTAGAGAGCAATGTGACCTAGATTAACCCAATTCGAAGGTGTCAAAGCTACTCCATCTTTATTGGTAATTTTTACTCAGTGTTTGGACCAAATTGCAGCATAATATCTCAATATTTGGCTTAGTTATGGTGGAAACATGACCCCCTGTATATATGAATTACTGCAACCAGTATATTTCATCCCAAGTCGCAGAATCTCCCTGCAGCGGATTTACTGCTAGCTGTAAGTCCCAAAGCTATTGCATATTTATTGGTGCCACCCCCTCAGTCTTTGGCCCAAATTGCAGGCATTACATCCCAATATTTGGCTTAGCCCTGCTGCCAAAATGGCGCACCAGGTATATGGGTTTTATGCAGCTAGACCACTTAATTGCAGGTTAGAGAGCAATGTGACCTAGATTAACCCAATTCGAAGGTGTCAAAGCTACTCCATCTTTATTGGTAATTTTTACTCAGTGTTTGGACCAAATTGCAGCATAATATCTCAATATTTGGCTTAGTTATGGTGGAAACATGACCACCTGTATATATGAATTACTGCAACCAGTATATTTCATCCCAAGTCGCAGAATCTCCCTGCAGCAGACTTACTGCTAGCTGTAAGTCCCAAACCTGTTGCATATTTATTGGTGCCACCCCCTCAGTCTTTGGCCCAAATTGCAGCATTACATCCCAATATTTGGCTTAACCATGCTGCCAAAATGGTTCCCCAGGTATATGGGTTTTATGCAGCTAGACCACCCCATTGCAGGTTACAGACCAATGTGACATAGATTAACCCAATTCGAAGGTGTCAAAGCTATTCCATCTTTATTGGTAATTGTTACTCAGTGTTTGGACCAAATTGCAGCATAATATCTCAATATTTGGCTTAGTTATGGTGGAAACATGACCCCCTGTATATATGAATTACTGCAACCAGTATATTTCATCCCAAGTCGCAGAATCTCCCTGCAGCGGATTTACTGCTAGCTGTAAGTCCCAAAGCTGTTGCATATTTATTGGTGCCACCCCCTCAGTCTTTGGCCCAAATTGCAGCATTACATCCCAATATCTGGCTTAACCATGCTGCCAAAATGGTTCCCCAGGTATATGGGTTTTATGCAGCTAGACCACCCCATTGCAGGTTACAGACCAATGTGACATAGATTAACCCAATTCGAAGGTGTCAAAGCTACTCCATCTTTATTGGTAATTTTTACTCAGTGTTTGGACCAAATTGCAGCATAATATCTCAATATTTGGCTTAGTTATGGTGGAAACATGACCACCTGTATATATGAATTACTGCAACCAGTATATTTCATCCCAAGTCGCAGAATCTCCCTGCAGCAGACTTACTGCTAGCTGTAAGTCCCAAACCTGTTGCATATTTATTGGTGCCACCCCCTCAGTCTTTGGCCCAAATTGCAGCATTACATCCCAATATTTGGCTTAACCATGCTGCCAAAATGGTTCCCCAGGTATATGGGTTTTATGCAGCTAGACCACCCCATTGCAGGTTACAGACCAATGTGACATAGATTAACCCAATTCGAAGGTGTCAAAGCTATTCCATCTTTATTGGTAATTGTTACTCAGTGTTTGGACCAAATTGCAGCATAATATCTCAATATTTGGCTTAGTTATGGTGGAAACATGACCCCCTGTATATATGAATTACTGCAACCAGTATATTTCATCCCAAGTCGCAGAATCTCCCTGCAGCGGATTTACTGCTAGCTGTAAGTCCCAAAGCTGTTGCATATTTATTGGTGCCACCCCCTCAGTCTTTGGCCCAAATTGCAGCATTACATCCCAATATCTGGCTTAACCATGCTGCCAAAATGGTTCCCCAGGTATATGGGTTTTATGCAGCTAGACCACCCCATTGCAGGTTACAGACCAATGTGACATAGATTAACCCAATTCGAAGGTGTCAAAGCTATTCCATCTTTATTGGTAATTGTTACTCAGTGTTTGGACCAAATTGCAGCATAATATCTCAATATTTGGCTTAGTTATGGTGGAAACATGACCACCTGTATATATGAATTACTGCAACCAGTATATTTCATCCCAAGTCGCAGAATCTCCCTGCAGCAGACTTACTGCTAGCTGTAAGTCCCAAACCTGTTGCATATTTATTGGTGCCACCCCCTCAGTCTTTGGCCCAAATTGCAGCATTACATCCCAATATTTGGCTTAACCATGCTGCCAAAATGGTTCCCCAGGTATATGGGTTTTATGCAGCTAGACCACCCCATTGCAGGTTACAGACCAATGTGACATAGATTAACCCAATTCGAAGGTGTCAAAGCTATTCCATCTTTATTGGTAATTGTTACTCAGTGTTTGGACCAAATTGCAGCATAATATCTCAATATTTGGCTTAGTTATGGTGGAAACATGACCCCCTGTATATATGAATTACTGCAACCAGTATATTTCATCCCAAGTCGCAGAATCTCCCTGCAGCGGATTTACTGCTAGCTGTAAGTCCCAAAGCTGTTGCATATTTATTGGTGCCACCCCCTCAGTCTTTGGCCCAAATTGCAGCATTACATCCCAATATTTGGCTTAGCCCTGCTGCCAAAATGGCGCACCAGGTATATGGGTTTTATGCAGCTAGACCACTTAATTGCAGGTTAGAGAGCAATGTGACCTAGATTAACCCAATTCGAAGGTGTCAAAGCTACTCCATCTTTATTGGTAATTTTTACTCAGTGTTTGGACCAAATTGCAGCATAATATCTCAATATTTGGCTTAGTTATGGTGGAAACATGACCCCCTGTATATATGAATTACTGCAACCAGTATATTTCATCCCAAGTCGCAGAATCTCCCTGCAGCGGATTTACTGCTAGCTGTAAGTCCCAAAGCTGTTGCATATTTATTGGTGCCACCCCCTCAGTCTTTGGCCCAAATTGCAGGCATTACATCCCAATATTTGGCTTAGCCCTGCTGCCAAAATGGCGCACCAGGTATATGGGTTTTATGCAGCTAGACCACTTAATTGCAGGTTAGAGAGCAATGTGACCTAGATTAACCCAATTCGAAGGTGTCAAAGCTACTCCATCTTTATTGGTAATTTTTACTCAGTGTTTGGACCAAATTGCAGCATAATATCTCAATATTTGGCTTAGTTATGGTGGAAACATGACCACCTGTATATATGAATTACTGCAACCAGTATATTTCATCCCAAGTCGCAGAATCTCCCTGCAGCAGACTTACTGCTAGCTGTAAGTCCCAAACCTGTTGCATATTTATTGGTGCCACCCCCTCAGTCTTTGGCCCAAATTGCAGCATTACATCCCAATATTTGGCTTAACCATGCTGCCAAAATGGTTCCCCAGGTATATGGGTTTTATGCAGCTAGACCACCCCATTGCAGGTTACAGACCAATGTGACATAGATTAACCCAATTCGAAGGTGTCAAAGCTATTCCATCTTTATTGGTAATTGTTACTCAGTGTTTGGACCAAATTGCAGCATAATATCTCAATATTTGGCTTAGTTATGGTGGAAACATGACCCCCTGTATATATGAATTACTGCAACCAGTATATTTCATCCCAAGTCGCAGAATCTCCCTGCAGCGGATTTACTGCTAGCTGTAAGTCCCAAAGCTGTTGCATATTTATTGGTGCCACCCCCTCAGTCTTTGGCCCAAATTGCAGCATTACATCCCAATATCTGGCTTAACCATGCTGCCAAAATGGTTCCCCAGGTATATGGGTTTTATGCAGCTAGACCACCCCATTGCAGGTTACAGACCAATGTGACATAGATTAACCCAATTCGAAGGTGTCAAAGCTATTCCATCTTTATTGGTAATTGTTACTCAGTGTTTGGACCAAATTGCAGCATAATATCTCAATATTTGGCTTAGTTATGGTGGAAACATGACCACCTGTATATATGAATTACTGCAACCAGTATATTTCATCCCAAGTCGCAGAATCTCCCTGCAGCAGACTTACTGCTAGCTGTAAGTCCCAAACCTGTTGCATATTTATTGGTGCCACCCCCTCAGTCTTTGGCCCAAATTGCAGCATTACATCCCAATATTTGGCTTAACCATGCTGCCAAAATGGTTCCCCAGGTATATGGGTTTTATGCAGCTAGACCACCCCATTGCAGGTTACAGACCAATGTGACATAGATTAACCCAATTCGAAGGTGTCAAAGCTATTCCATCTTTATTGGTAATTGTTACTCAGTGTTTGGACCAAATTGCAGCATAATATCTCAATATTTGGCTTAGTTATGGTGGAAACATGACCCCCTGTATATATGAATTACTGCAACCAGTATATTTCATCCCAAGTCGCAGAATCTCCCTGCAGCGGATTTACTGCTAGCTGTAAGTCCCAAAGCTGTTGCATATTTATTGGTGCCACCCCCTCAGTCTTTGGCCCAAATTGCAGCATTACATCCCAATATTTGGCTTAGCCCTGCTGCCAAAATGGCGCACCAGGTATATGGGTTTTATGCAGCTAGACCACTTAATTGCAGGTTAGAGAGCAATGTGACCTAGATTAACCCAATTCGAAGGTGTCAAAGCTACTCCATCTTTATTGGTAATTTTTACTCAGTGTTTGGACCAAATTGCAGCATAATATCTCAATATTTGGCTTAGTTATGGTGGAAACATGACCCCCTGTATATATGAATTACTGCAACCAGTATATTTCATCCCAAGTCGCAGAATCTCCCTGCAGCGGATTTACTGCTAGCTGTAAGTCCCAAAGCTGTTGCATATTTATTGGTGCCACCCCCTCAGTCTTTGGCCCAAATTGCAGGCATTACATCCCAATATTTGGCTTAGCCCTGCTGCCAAAATGGCGCACCAGGTATATGGGTTTTATGCAGCTAGACCACTTAATTGCAGGTTAGAGAGCAATGTGACCTAGATTAACCCAATTCGAAGGTGTCAAAGCTACTCCATCTTTATTGGTAATTTTTACTCAGTGTTTGGACCAAATTGCAGCATAATATCTCAATATTTGGCTTAGTTATGGTGGAAACATGACCACCTGTATATATGAATTACTGCAACCAGTATATTTCATCCCAAGTCGCAGAATCTCCCTGCAGCAGACTTACTGCTAGCTGTAAGTCCCAAACCTGTTGCATATTTATTGGTGCCACCCCCTCAGTCTTTGGCCCAAATTGCAGCATTACATCCCAATATTTGGCTTAACCATGCTGCCAAAATGGTTCCCCAGGTATATGGGTTTTATGCAGCTAGACCACCCCATTGCAGGTTACAGACCAATGTGACATAGATTAACCCAATTCGAAGGTGTCAAAGCTATTCCATCTTTATTGGTAATTGTTACTCAGTGTTTGGACCAAATTGCAGCATAATATCTCAATATTTGGCTTAGTTATGGTGGAAACATGACCCCCTGTATATATGAATTACTGCAACCAGTATATTTCATCCCAAGTCGCAGAATCTCCCTGCAGCGGATTTACTGCTAGCTGTAAGTCCCAAAGCTGTTGCATATTTATTGGTGCCACCCCCTCAGTCTTTGGCCCAAATTGCAGCATTACATCCCAATATCTGGCTTAACCATGCTGCCAAAATGGTTCCCCAGGTATATGGGTTTTATGCAGCTAGACCACCCCATTGCAGGTTACAGACCAATGTGACATAGATTAACCCAATTCGAAGGTGTCAAAGCTATTCCATCTTTATTGGTAATTGTTACTCAGTGTTTGGACCAAATTGCAGCATAATATCTCAATATTTGGCTTAGTTATGGTGGAAACATGACCACCTGTATATATGAATTACTGCAACCAGTATATTTCATCCCAAGTCGCAGAATCTCCCTGCAGCAGACTTACTGCTAGCTGTAAGTCCCAAACCTGTTGCATATTTATTGGTGCCACCCCCTCAGTCTTTGGCCCAAATTGCAGCATTACATCCCAATATTTGGCTTAACCATGCTGCCAAAATGGTTCCCCAGGTATATGGGTTTTATGCAGCTAGACCACCCCATTGCAGGTTACAGACCAATGTGACATAGATTAACCCAATTCGAAGGTGTCAAAGCTATTCCATCTTTATTGGTAATTGTTACTCAGTGTTTGGACCAAATTGCAGCATAATATCTCAATATTTGGCTTAGTTATGGTGGAAACATGACCCCCTGTATATATGAATTACTGCAACCAGTATATTTCATCCCAAGTCGCAGAATCTCCCTGCAGCGGATTTACTGCTAGCTGTAAGTCCCAAAGCTGTTGCATATTTATTGGTGCCACCCCCTCAGTCTTTGGCCCAAATTGCAGCATTACATCCCAATATTTGGCTTAGCCCTGCTGCCAAAATGGCGCACCAGGTATATGGGTTTTATGCAGCTAGACCACTTAATTGCAGGTTAGAGAGCAATGTGACCTAGATTAACCCAATTCGAAGGTGTCAAAGCTACTCCATCTTTATTGGTAATTTTTACTCAGTGTTTGGACCAAATTGCAGCATAATATCTCAATATTTGGCTTAGTTATGGTGGAAACATGACCCCCTGTATATATGAATTACTGCAACCAGTATATTTCATCCCAAGTCGCAGAATCTCCCTGCAGCGGATTTACTGCTAGCTGTAAGTCCCAAAGCTGTTGCATATTTATTGGTGCCACCCCCTCAGTCTTTGGCCCAAATTGCAGGCATTACATCCCAATATTTGGCTTAGCCCTGCTGCCAAAATGGCGCACCAGGTATATGGGTTTTATGCAGCTAGACCACTTAATTGCAGGTTAGAGAGCAATGTGACCTAGATTAACCCAATTCGAAGGTGTCAAAGCTACTCCATCTTTATTGGTAATTTTTACTCAGTGTTTGGACCAAATTGCAGCATAATATCTCAATATTTGGCTTAGTTATGGTGGAAACATGACCACCTGTATATATGAATTACTGCAACCAGTATATTTCATCCCAAGTCGCAGAATCTCCCTGCAGCAGACTTACTGCTAGCTGTAAGTCCCAAACCTGTTGCATATTTATTGGTGCCACCCCCTCAGTCTTTGGCCCAAATTGCAGCATTACATCCCAATATTTGGCTTAACCATGCTGCCAAAATGGTTCCCCAGGTATATGGGTTTTATGCAGCTAGACCACCCCATTGCAGGTTACAGACCAATGTGACATAGATTAACCCAATTCGAAGGTGTCAAAGCTATTCCATCTTTATTGGTAATTGTTACTCAGTGTTTGGACCAAATTGCAGCATAATATCTCAATATTTGGCTTAGTTATGGTGGAAACATGACCCCCTGTATATATGAATTACTGCAACCAGTATATTTCATCCCAAGTCGCAGAATCTCCCTGCAGCGGATTTACTGCTAGCTGTAAGTCCCAAAGCTGTTGCATATTTATTGGTGCCACCCCCTCAGTCTTTGGCCCAAATTGCAGCATTACATCCCAATATCTGGCTTAACCATGCTGCCAAAATGGTTCCCCAGGTATATGGGTTTTATGCAGCTAGACCACCCCATTGCAGGTTACAGACCAATGTGACATAGATTAACCCAATTCGAAGGTGTCAAAGCTATTCCATCTTTATTGGTAATTGTTACTCAGTGTTTGGACCAAATTGCAGCATAATATCTCAATATTTGGCTTAGTTATGGTGGAAACATGACCACCTGTATATATGAATTACTGCAACCAGTATATTTCATCCCAAGTCGCAGAATCTCCCTGCAGCAGACTTACTGCTAGCTGTAAGTCCCAAACCTGTTGCATATTTATTGGTGCCACCCCCTCAGTCTTTGGCCCAAATTGCAGCATTACATCCCAATATTTGGCTTAACCATGCTGCCAAAATGGTTCCCCAGGTATATGGGTTTTATGCAGCTAGACCACCCCATTGCAGGTTACAGACCAATGTGACATAGATTAACCCAATTCGAAGGTGTCAAAGCTATTCCATCTTTATTGGTAATTGTTACTCAGTGTTTGGACCAAATTGCAGCATAATATCTCAATATTTGGCTTAGTTATGGTGGAAACATGACCACCTGTATATATGAATTACTGCAACCAGTATATTTCATCCCAAGTCGCAGAATCTCCCTGCAGCAGACTTACTGCTAGCTGTAAGTCCCAAACCTGTTGCATATTTATTGGTGCCACCCCCTCAGTCTTTGGCCCAAATTGCAGCATTACATCCCAATATTTGGCTTAACCATGCTGCCAAAATGGTTCCCCAGGTATATGGGTTTTATGCAGCTAGACCACCCCATTGCAGGTTACAGACCAATGTGACATAGATTAACCCAATTCGAAGGTGTCAAAGCTATTCCATCTTTATTGGTAATTGTTACTCAGTGTTTGGACCAAATTGCAGCATAATATCTCAATATTTGGCTTAGTTATGGTGGAAACATGACCCCCTGTATATATGAATTACTGCAACCAGTATATTTCATCCCAAGTCGCAGAATCTCCCTGCAGCGGATTTACTGCTAGCTGTAAGTCCCAAAGCTGTTGCATATTTATTGGTGCCACCCCCTCAGTCTTTGGCCCAAATTGCAGCATTACATCCCAATATTTGGCTTAGCCCTGCTGCCAAAATGGCGCACCAGGTATATGGGTTTTATGCAGCTAGACCACTTAATTGCAGGTTAGAGAGCAATGTGACCTAGATTAACCCAATTCGAAGGTGTCAAAGCTATTCCATCTTTATTGGTAATTGTTACTCAGTGTTTGGACCAAATTGCAGCATAATATCTCAATATTTGGCTTAGTTATGGTGGAAACATGACCCCCTGTATATATGAATTACTGCAACCAGTATATTTCATCCCAAGTCGCAGAATCTCCCTGCAGCGGATTTACTGCTAGCTGTAAGTCCCAAAGCTGTTGCATATTTATTGGTGCCACCCCCTCAGTCTTTGGCCCAAATTGCAGCATTACATCCCAATATTTGGCTTAGCCCTGCTGCCAAAATGGCGCACCAGGTATATGGGTTTTATGCAGCTAGACCACTTAATTGCAGGTTAGAGAGCAATGTGACCTAGATTAACCCAATTCGAAGGTGTCAAAGCTACTCCATCTTTATTGGTAATTTTTACTCAGTGTTTGGACCAAATTGCAGCATAATATCTCAATATTTGGCTTAGTTATGGTGGAAACATGACCACCTGTATATATGAATTACTGCAACCAGTATATTTCATCCCAAGTCGCAGAATCTCCCTGCAGCAGACTTACTGCTAGCTGTAAGTCCCAAACCTGTTGCATATTTATTGGTGCCACCCCCTCAGTCTTTGGCCCAAATTGCAGCATTACATCCCAATATTTGGCTTAACCATGCTGCCAAAATGGTTCCCCAGGTATATGGGTTTTATGCAGCTAGACCACCCCATTGCAGGTTACAGACCAATGTGACATAGATTAACCCAATTCGAAGGTGTCAAAGCTATTCCATCTTTATTGGTAATTGTTACTCAGTGTTTGGACCAAATTGCAGCATAATATCTCAATATTTGGCTTAGTTATGGTGGAAACATGACCCCCTGTATATATGAATTACTGCAACCAGTATATTTCATCCCAAGTCGCAGAATCTCCCTGCAGCGGATTTACTGCTAGCTGTAAGTCCCAAAGCTGTTGCATATTTATTGGTGCCACCCCCTCAGTCTTTGGCCCAAATTGCAGCATTACATCCCAATATTTGGCTTAACCATGCTGCCAAAATGGTTCCCCAGGTATATGGGTTTTATGCAGCTAGACCACCCCATTGCAGGTTACAGACCAATGTGACATAGATTAACCCAATTCGAAGGTGTCAAAGCTATTCCATCTTTATTGGTAATTGTTACTCAGTGTTTGGACCAAATTGCAGCATAATATCTCAATATTTGGCTTAGTTATGGTGGAAACATGACCCCCTGTATATATGAATTACTGCAACCAGTATATTTCATCCCAAGTCGCAGAATCTCCCTGCAGCGGATTTACTGCTAGCTGTAAGTCCCAAAGCTGTTGCATATTTATTGGTGCCACCCCCTCAGTCTTTGGCCCAAATTGCAGCATTACATCCCAATATTTGGCTTAGCCCTGCTGCCAAAATGGCGCACCAGGTATATGGGTTTTATGCAGCTAGACCACTTAATTGCAGGTTAGAGAGCAATGTGACCTAGATTAACCCAATTCGAAGGTGTCAAAGCTACTCCATCTTTATTGGTAATTTTTACTCAGTGTTTGGACCAAATTGCAGCATAATATCTCAATATTTGGCTTAGTTATGGTGGAAACATGACCCCCTGTATATATGAATTACTGCAACCAGTATATTTCATCCCAAGTCGCAGAATCTCCCTGCAGCGGATTTACTGCTAGCTGTAAGTCCCAAAGCTGTTGCATATTTATTGGTGCCACCCCCTCAGTCTTTGGCCCAAATTGCAGCATTACATCCCAATATTTGGCTTAGCCCTGCTGCCAAAATGGCGCACCAGGTATATGGGTTTTATGCAGCTAGACCACTTAATTGCAGGTTAGAGAGCAATGTGACCTAGATTAACCCAATTCGAAGGTGTCAAAGCTATTCCATCTTTATTGGTAATTGTTACTCAGTGTTTGGACCAAATTGCAGCATAATATCTCAATATTTGGCTTAGTTATGATGGAAACATGACCCCCTGTATATATGAATTACTGCAACCAGTATATTTCATCCCAAGTCGCAGAATCTCCCTGCAGCGGATTTACTGCTAGCTGTAAGTCCCAAAGCTGTTGCATATTTATTGGTGCCACCCCCTCAGTCTTTGGCCCAAATTGCAGCATTACATCCCAATATTTGGCTTAACCATGCTGCCAAAATGGTTCCCCAGGTATATGGGTTTTATGCAGCTAGACCACCCCATTGCAGGTTACAGACCAATGTGACATAGATTAACCCAATTCGAAGGTGTCAAAGCTATTCCATCTTTATTGGTAATTGTTACTCAGTGTTTGGACCAAATTGCAGCATAATATCTCAATATTTGGCTTAGTTATGGTGGAAACATGACCCCCTGTATATATGAATTACTGCAACCAGTATATTTCATCCCAAGTCGCAGAATCTCCCTGCAGCGGATTTACTGCTAGCTGTAAGTCCCAAAGCTGTTGCATATTTATTGGTGCCACCCCCTCAGTCTTTGGCCCAAATTGCAGCATTACATCCCAATATTTGGCTTAGCCCTGCTGCCAAAATGGCGCACCAGGTATATGGGTTTTATGCAGCTAGACCACTTAATTGCAGGTTAGAGAGCAATGTGACCTAGATTAACCCAATTCGAAGGTGTCAAAGCTACTCCATCTTTATTGGTAATTTTTACTCAGTGTTTGGACCAAATTGCAGCATAATATCTCAATATTTGGCTTAGTTATGGTGGAAACATGACCACCTGTATATATGAATTACTGCAACCAGTATATTTCATCCCAAGTCGCAGAATCTCCCTGCAGCAGACTTACTGCTAGCTGTAAGTCCCAAACCTGTTGCATATTTATTGGTGCCACCCCCTCAGTCTTTGGCCCAAATTGCAGCATTACATCCCAATATTTGGCTTAACCATGCTGCCAAAATGGTTCCCCAGGTATATGGGTTTTATGCAGCTAGACCACCCCATTGCAGGTTACAGACCAATGTGACATAGATTAACCCAATTCGAAGGTGTCAAAGCTATTCCATCTTTATTGGTAATTGTTACTCAGTGTTTGGACCAAATTGCAGCATAATATCTCAATATTTGGCTTAGTTATGGTGGAAACATGACCCCCTGTATATATGAATTACTGCAACCAGTATATTTCATCCCAAGTCGCAGAATCTCCCTGCAGCGGATTTACTGCTAGCTGTAAGTCCCAAAGCTGTTGCATATTTATTGGTGCCACCCCCTCAGTCTTTGGCCCAAATTGCAGCATTACATCCCAATATTTGGCTTAGCCCTGCTGCCAAAATGGCGCACCAGGTATATGGGTTTTATGCAGCTAGACCACTTAATTGCAGGTTAGAGAGCAATGTGACCTAGATTAACCCAATTCGAAGGTGTCAAAGCTATTCCATCTTTATTGGTAATTGTTACTCAGTGTTTGGACCAAATTGCAGCATAATATCTCAATATTTGGCTTAGTTATGGTGGAAACATGACCCCCTGTATATATGAATTACTGCAACCAGTATATTTCATCCCAAGTCGCAGAATCTCCCTGCAGCGGATTTACTGCTAGCTGTAAGTCCCAAAGCTGTTGCATATTTATTGGTGCCACCCCCTCAGTCTTTGGCCCAAATTGCAGCATTACATCCCAATATTTGGCTTAGCCCTGCTGCCAAAATGGCGCACCAGGTATATGGGTTTTATGCAGCTAGACCACTTAATTGCAGGTTAGAGAGCAATGTGACCTAGATTAACCCAATTCGAAGGTGTCAAAGCTACTCCATCTTTATTGGTAATTTTTACTCAGTGTTTGGACCAAATTGCAGCATAATATCTCAATATTTGGCTTAGTTATGGTGGAAACATGACCACCTGTATATATGAATTACTGCAACCAGTATATTTCATCCCAAGTCGCAGAATCTCCCTGCAGCAGACTTACTGCTAGCTGTAAGTCCCAAACCTGTTGCATATTTATTGGTGCCACCCCCTCAGTCTTTGGCCCAAATTGCAGCATTACATCCCAATATTTGGCTTAACCATGCTGCCAAAATGGTTCCCCAGGTATATGGGTTTTATGCAGCTAGACCACCCCATTGCAGGTTACAGACCAATGTGACATAGATTAACCCAATTCGAAGGTGTCAAAGCTATTCCATCTTTATTGGTAATTGTTACTCAGTGTTTGGACCAAATTGCAGCATAATATCTCAATATTTGGCTTAGTTATGGTGGAAACATGACCCCCTGTATATATGAATTACTGCAACCAGTATATTTCATCCCAAGTCGCAGAATCTCCCTGCAGCGGATTTACTGCTAGCTGTAAGTCCCAAAGCTGTTGCATATTTATTGGTGCCACCCCCTCAGTCTTTGGCCCAAATTGCAGCATTACATCCCAATATTTGGCTTAGCCCTGCTGCCAAAATGGCGCACCAGGTATATGGGTTTTATGCAGCTAGACCACTTAATTGCAGGTTAGAGAGCAATGTGACCTAGATTAACCCAATTCGAAGGTGTCAAAGCTATTCCATCTTTATTGGTAATTGTTACTCAGTGTTTGGACCAAATTGCAGCATAATATCTCAATATTTGGCTTAGTTATGGTGGAAACATGACCCCCTGTATATATGAATTACTGCAACCAGTATATTTCATCCCAAGTCGCAGAATCTCCCTGCAGCGGATTTACTGCTAGCTGTAAGTCCCAAAGCTGTTGCATATTTATTGGTGCCACCCCCTCAGTCTTTGGCCCAAATTGCAGCATTACATCCCAATATTTGGCTTAACCATGCTGCCAAAATGGTTCCCCAGGTATATGGGTTTTATGCAGCTAGACCACCCCATTGCAGGTTACAGACCAATGTGACATAGATTAACCCAATTCGAAGGTGTCAAAGCTATTCCATCTTTATTGGTAATTGTTACTCAGTGTTTGGACCAAATTGCAGCATAATATCTCAATATTTGGCTTAGTTATGGTGGAAACATGACCCCCTGTATATATGAATTACTGCAACCAGTATATTTCATCCCAAGTCGCAGAATCTCCCTGCAGCGGATTTACTGCTAGCTGTAAGTCCCAAAGCTGTTGCATATTTATTGGTGCCACCCCCTCAGTCTTTGGCCCAAATTGCAGCATTACATCCCAATATTTGGCTTAGCCCTGCTGCCAAAATGGCGCACCAGGTATATGGGTTTTATGCAGCTAGACCACTTAATTGCAGGTTAGAGAGCAATGTGACCTAGATTAACCCAATTCGAAGGTGTCAAAGCTACTCCATCTTTATTGGTAATTTTTACTCAGTGTTTGGACCAAATTGCAGCATAATATCTCAATATTTGGCTTAGTTATGGTGGAAACATGACCACCTGTATATATGAATTACTGCAACCAGTATATTTCATCCCAAGTCGCAGAATCTCCCTGCAGCAGACTTACTGCTAGCTGTAAGTCCCAAACCTGTTGCATATTTATTGGTGCCACCCCCTCAGTCTTTGGCCCAAATTGCAGCATTACATCCCAATATTTGGCTTAACCATGCTGCCAAAATGGTTCCCCAGGTATATGGGTTTTATGCAGCTAGACCACCCCATTGCAGGTTACAGACCAATGTGACATAGATTAACCCAATTCGAAGGTGTCAAAGCTATTCCATCTTTATTGGTAATTGTTACTCAGTGTTTGGACCAAATTGCAGCATAATATCTCAATATTTGGCTTAGTTATGGTGGAAACATGACCCCCTGTATATATGAATTACTGCAACCAGTATATTTCATCCCAAGTCGCAGAATCTCCCTGCAGCGGATTTACTGCTAGCTGTAAGTCCCAAAGCTGTTGCATATTTATTGGTGCCACCCCCTCAGTCTTTGGCCCAAATTGCAGCATTACATCCCAATATTTGGCTTAGCCCTGCTGCCAAAATGGCGCACCAGGTATATGGGTTTTATGCAGCTAGACCACTTAATTGCAGGTTAGAGAGCAATGTGACCTAGATTAACCCAATTCGAAGGTGTCAAAGCTATTCCATCTTTATTGGTAATTGTTACTCAGTGTTTGGACCAAATTGCAGCATAATATCTCAATATTTGGCTTAGTTATGGTGGAAACATGACCCCCTGTATATATGAATTACTGCAACCAGTATATTTCATCCCAAGTCGCAGAATCTCCCTGCAGCGGATTTACTGCTAGCTGTAAGTCCCAAAGCTGTTGCATATTTATTGGTGCCACCCCCTCAGTCTTTGGCCCAAATTGCAGCATTACATCCCAATATTTGGCTTAACCATGCTGCCAAAATGGTTCCCCAGGTATATGGGTTTTATGCAGCTAGACCACCCCATTGCAGGTTACAGACCAATGTGACATAGATTAACCCAATTCGAAGGTGTCAAAGCTATTCCATCTTTATTGGTAATTGTTACTCAGTGTTTGGACCAAATTGCAGCATAATATCTCAATATTTGGCTTAGTTATGGTGGAAACATGACCCCCTGTATATATGAATTACTGCAACCAGTATATTTCATCCCAAGTCGCAGAATCTCCCTGCAGCGGATTTACTGCTAGCTGTAAGTCCCAAAGCTGTTGCATATTTATTGGTGCCACCCCCTCAGTCTTTGGCCCAAATTGCAGCATTACATCCCAATATTTGGCTTAGCCCTGCTGCCAAAATGGCGCACCAGGTATATGGGTTTTATGCAGCTAGACCACTTAATTGCAGGTTAGAGAGCAATGTGACCTAGATTAACCCAATTCGAAGGTGTCAAAGCTATTCCATCTTTATTGGTAATTGTTACTCAGTGTTTGGACCAAATTGCAGCATAATATCTCAATATTTGGCTTAGTTATGGTGGAAACATGACCCCCTGTATATATGAATTACTGCAACCAGTATATTTCATCCCAAGTCGCAGAATCTCCCTGCAGCGGATTTACTGCTAGCTGTAAGTCCCAAAGCTGTTGCATATTTATTGGTGCCACCCCCTCAGTCTTTGGCCCAAATTGCAGCATTACATCCCAATATTTGGCTTAGCCCTGCTGCCAAAATGGCGCACCAGGTATATGGGTTTTATGCAGCTAGACCACTTAATTGCAGGTTAGAGAGCAATGTGACCTAGATTAACCCAATTCGAAGGTGTCAAAGCTATTCCATCTTTATTGGTAATTGTTACTCAGTGTTTGGACCAAATTGCAGCATAATATCTCAATATTTGGCTTAGTTATGGTGGAAACATGACCCCCTGTATATATGAATTACTGCAACCAGTATATTTCATCCCAAGTCGCAGAATCTCCCTGCAGCGGATTTACTGCTAGCTGTAAGTCCCAAAGCTGTTGCATATTTATTGGTGCCACCCCCTCAGTCTTTGGCCCAAATTGCAGCATTACATCCCAATATTTGGCTTAACCATGCTGCCAAAATGGTTCCCCAGGTATATGGGTTTTATGCAGCTAGACCACCCCATTGCAGGTTACAGACCAATGTGACATAGATTAACCCAATTCGAAGGTGTCAAAGCTATTCCATCTTTATTGGTAATTGTTACTCAGTGTTTGGACCAAATTGCAGCATAATATCTCAATATTTGGCTTAGTTATGGTGGAAACATGACCCCCTGTATATATGAATTACTGCAACCAGTATATTTCATCCCAAGTCGCAGAATCTCCCTGCAGCGGATTTACTGCTAGCTGTAAGTCCCAAAGCTGTTGCATATTTATTGGTGCCACCCCCTCAGTCTTTGGCCCAAATTGCAGCATTACATCCCAATATTTGGCTTAGCCCTGCTGCCAAAATGGCGCACCAGGTATATGGGTTTTATGCAGCTAGACCACTTAATTGCAGGTTAGAGAGCAATGTGACCTAGATTAACCCAATTCGAAGGTGTCAAAGCTATTCCATCTTTATTGGTAATTGTTACTCAGTGTTTGGACCAAATTGCAGCATAATATCTCAATATTTGGCTTAGTTATGGTGGAAACATGACCCCCTGTATATATGAATTACTGCAACCAGTATATTTCATCCCAAGTCGCAGAATCTCCCTGCAGCGGATTTACTGCTAGCTGTAAGTCCCAAAGCTGTTGCATATTTATTGGTGCCACCCCCTCAGTCTTTGGCCCAAATTGCAGCATTACATCCCAATATTTGGCTTAACCATGCTGCCAAAATGGTTCCCCAGGTATATGGGTTTTATGCAGCTAGACCACCCCATTGCAGGTTACAGACCAATGTGACATAGATTAACCCAATTCGAAGGTGTCAAAGCTATTCCATCTTTATTGGTAATTGTTACTCAGTGTTTGGACCAAATTGCAGCATAATATCTCAATATTTGGCTTAGTTATGGTGGAAACATGACCCCCTGTATATATGAATTACTGCAACCAGTATATTTCATCCCAAGTCGCAGAATCTCCCTGCAGCGGATTTACTGCTAGCTGTAAGTCCCAAAGCTGTTGCATATTTATTGGTGCCACCCCCTCAGTCTTTGGCCCAAATTGCAGCATTACATCCCAATATTTGGCTTAGCCCTGCTGCCAAAATGGCGCACCAGGTATATGGGTTTTATGCAGCTAGACCACTTAATTGCAGGTTAGAGAGCAATGTGACCTAGATTAACCCAATTCGAAGGTGTCAAAGCTATTCCATCTTTATTGGTAATTGTTACTCAGTGTTTGGACCAAATTGCAGCATAATATCTCAATATTTGGCTTAGTTATGGTGGAAACATGACCCCCTGTATATATGAATTACTGCAACCAGTATATTTCATCCCAAGTCGCAGAATCTCCCTGCAGCGGATTTACTGCTAGCTGTAAGTCCCAAAGCTGTTGCATATTTATTGGTGCCACCCCCTCAGTCTTTGGCCCAAATTGCAGCATTACATCCCAATATTTGGCTTAACCATGCTGCCAAAATGGTTCCCCAGGTATATGGGTTTTATGCAGCTAGACCACCCCATTGCAGGTTACAGACCAATGTGACATAGATTAACCCAATTCGAAGGTGTCAAAGCTATTCCATCTTTATTGGTAATTGTTACTCAGTGTTTGGACCAAATTGCAGCATAATATCTCAATATTTGGCTTAGTTATGGTGGAAACATGACCCCCTGTATATATGAATTACTGCAACCAGTATATTTCATCCCAAGTCGCAGAATCTCCCTGCAGCGGATTTACTGCTAGCTGTAAGTCCCAAAGCTGTTGCATATTTATTGGTGCCACCCCCTCAGTCTTTGGCCCAAATTGCAGCATTACATCCCAATATTTGGCTTAGCCCTGCTGCCAAAATGGCGCACCAGGTATATGGGTTTTATGCAGCTAGACCACTTAATTGCAGGTTAGAGAGCAATGTGACCTAGATTAACCCAATTCGAAGGTGTCAAAGCTACTCCATCTTTATTGGTAATTTTTACTCAGTGTTTGGACCAAATTGCAGCATAATATCTCAATATTTGGCTTAGTTATGGTGGAAACATGACCCCCTGTATATATGAATTACTGCAACCAGTATATTTCATCCCAAGTCGCAGAATCTCCCTGCAGCGGATTTACTGCTAGCTGTAAGTCCCAAAGCTGTTGCATATTTATTGGTGCCACCCCCTCAGTCTTTGGCCCAAATTGCAGGCATTACATCCCAATATTTGGCTTAGCCCTGCTGCCAAAATGGCGCACCAGGTATATGGGTTTTATGCAGCTAGACCACTTAATTGCAGGTTAGAGAGCAATGTGACCTAGATTAACCCAATTCGAAGGTGTCAAAGCTACTCCATCTTTATTGGTAATTTTTACTCAGTGTTTGGACCAAATTGCAGCATAATATCTCAATATTTGGCTTAGTTATGGTGGAAACATGACCACCTGTATATATGAATTACTGCAACCAGTATATTTCATCCCAAGTCGCAGAATCTCCCTGCAGCAGACTTACTGCTAGCTGTAAGTCCCAAACCTGTTGCATATTTATTGGTGCCACCCCCTCAGTCTTTGGCCCAAATTGCAGCATTACATCCCAATATTTGGCTTAACCATGCTGCCAAAATGGTTCCCCAGGTATATGGGTTTTATGCAGCTAGACCACCCCATTGCAGGTTACAGACCAATGTGACATAGATTAACCCAATTCGAAGGTGTCAAAGCTATTCCATCTTTATTGGTAATTGTTACTCAGTGTTTGGACCAAATTGCAGCATAATATCTCAATATTTGGCTTAGTTATGGTGGAAACATGACCCCCTGTATATATGAATTACTGCAACCAGTATATTTCATCCCAAGTCGCAGAATCTCCCTGCAGCGGATTTACTGCTAGCTGTAAGTCCCAAAGCTGTTGCATATTTATTGGTGCCACCCCCTCAGTCTTTGGCCCAAATTGCAGCATTACATCCCAATATCTGGCTTAACCATGCTGCCAAAATGGTTCCCCAGGTATATGGGTTTTATGCAGCTAGACCACCCCATTGCAGGTTACAGACCAATGTGACATAGATTAACCCAATTCGAAGGTGTCAAAGCTACTCCATCTTTATTGGTAATTTTTACTCAGTGTTTGGACCAAATTGCAGCATAATATCTCAATATTTGGCTTAGTTATGGTGGAAACATGACCACCTGTATATATGAATTACTGCAACCAGTATATTTCATCCCAAGTCGCAGAATCTCCCTGCAGCAGACTTACTGCTAGCTGTAAGTCCCAAACCTGTTGCATATTTATTGGTGCCACCCCCTCAGTCTTTGGCCCAAATTGCAGCATTACATCCCAATATTTGGCTTAACCATGCTGCCAAAATGGTTCCCCAGGTATATGGGTTTTATGCAGCTAGACCACCCCATTGCAGGTTACAGACCAATGTGACATAGATTAACCCAATTCGAAGGTGTCAAAGCTATTCCATCTTTATTGGTAATTGTTACTCAGTGTTTGGACCAAATTGCAGCATAATATCTCAATATTTGGCTTAGTTATGGTGGAAACATGACCCCCTGTATATATGAATTACTGCAACCAGTATATTTCATCCCAAGTCGCAGAATCTCCCTGCAGCGGATTTACTGCTAGCTGTAAGTCCCAAAGCTGTTGCATATTTATTGGTGCCACCCCCTCAGTCTTTGGCCCAAATTGCAGCATTACATCCCAATATCTGGCTTAACCATGCTGCCAAAATGGTTCCCCAGGTATATGGGTTTTATGCAGCTAGACCACCCCATTGCAGGTTACAGACCAATGTGACATAGATTAACCCAATTCGAAGGTGTCAAAGCTATTCCATCTTTATTGGTAATTGTTACTCAGTGTTTGGACCAAATTGCAGCATAATATCTCAATATTTGGCTTAGTTATGGTGGAAACATGACCCCCTGTATATATGAATTACTGCAACCAGTATATTTCATCCCAAGTCGCAGAATCTCCCTGCAGCGGATTTACTGCTAGCTGTAAGTCCCAAAGCTGTTGCATATTTATTGGTGCCACCCCCTCAGTCTTTGGCCCAAATTGCAGCATTACATCCCAATATCTGGCTTAACCATGCTGCCAAAATGGTTCCCCAGGTATATGGGTTTTATGCAGCTAGACCACCCCATTGCAGGTTACAGACCAATGTGACATAGATTAACCCAATTCGAAGGTGTCAAAGCTATTCCATCTTTATTGGTAATTGTTACTCAGTGTTTGGACCAAATTGCAGCATAATATCTCAATATTTGGCTTAGTTATGGTGGAAACATGACCACCTGTATATATGAATTACTGCAACCAGTATATTTCATCCCAAGTCGCAGAATCTCCCTGCAGCAGACTTACTGCTAGCTGTAAGTCCCAAACCTGTTGCATATTTATTGGTGCCACCCCCTCAGTCTTTGGCCCAAATTGCAGCATTACATCCCAATATTTGGCTTAACCATGCTGCCAAAATGGTTCCCCAGGTATATGGGTTTTATGCAGCTAGACCACCCCATTGCAGGTTACAGACCAATGTGACATAGATTAACCCAATTCGAAGGTGTCAAAGCTATTCCATCTTTATTGGTAATTGTTACTCAGTGTTTGGACCAAATTGCAGCATAATATCTCAATATTTGGCTTAGTTATGGTGGAAACATGACCCCCTGTATATATGAATTACTGCAACCAGTATATTTCATCCCAAGTCGCAGAATCTCCCTGCAGCGGATTTACTGCTAGCTGTAAGTCCCAAAGCTGTTGCATATTTATTGGTGCCACCCCCTCAGTCTTTGGCCCAAATTGCAGCATTACATCCCAATATTTGGCTTAGCCCTGCTGCCAAAATGGCGCACCAGGTATATGGGTTTTATGCAGCTAGACCACTTAATTGCAGGTTAGAGAGCAATGTGACCTAGATTAACCCAATTCGAAGGTGTCAAAGCTACTCCATCTTTATTGGTAATTTTTACTCAGTGTTTGGACCAAATTGCAGCATAATATCTCAATATTTGGCTTAGTTATGGTGGAAACATGACCCCCTGTATATATGAATTACTGCAACCAGTATATTTCATCCCAAGTCGCAGAATCTCCCTGCAGCGGATTTACTGCTAGCTGTAAGTCCCAAAGCTGTTGCATATTTATTGGTGCCACCCCCTCAGTCTTTGGCCCAAATTGCAGGCATTACATCCCAATATTTGGCTTAGCCCTGCTGCCAAAATGGCGCACCAGGTATATGGGTTTTATGCAGCTAGACCACTTAATTGCAGGTTAGAGAGCAATGTGACCTAGATTAACCCAATTCGAAGGTGTCAAAGCTACTCCATCTTTATTGGTAATTTTTACTCAGTGTTTGGACCAAATTGCAGCATAATATCTCAATATTTGGCTTAGTTATGGTGGAAACATGACCACCTGTATATATGAATTACTGCAACCAGTATATTTCATCCCAAGTCGCAGAATCTCCCTGCAGCAGACTTACTGCTAGCTGTAAGTCCCAAACCTGTTGCATATTTATTGGTGCCACCCCCTCAGTCTTTGGCCCAAATTGCAGCATTACATCCCAATATTTGGCTTAACCATGCTGCCAAAATGGTTCCCCAGGTATATGGGTTTTATGCAGCTAGACCACCCCATTGCAGGTTACAGACCAATGTGACATAGATTAACCCAATTCGAAGGTGTCAAAGCTATTCCATCTTTATTGGTAATTGTTACTCAGTGTTTGGACCAAATTGCAGCATAATATCTCAATATTTGGCTTAGTTATGGTGGAAACATGACCCCCTGTATATATGAATTACTGCAACCAGTATATTTCATCCCAAGTCGCAGAATCTCCCTGCAGCGGATTTACTGCTAGCTGTAAGTCCCAAAGCTGTTGCATATTTATTGGTGCCACCCCCTCAGTCTTTGGCCCAAATTGCAGCATTACATCCCAATATCTGGCTTAACCATGCTGCCAAAATGGTTCCCCAGGTATATGGGTTTTATGCAGCTAGACCACCCCATTGCAGGTTACAGACCAATGTGACATAGATTAACCCAATTCGAAGGTGTCAAAGCTACTCCATCTTTATTGGTAATTTTTACTCAGTGTTTGGACCAAATTGCAGCATAATATCTCAATATTTGGCTTAGTTATGGTGGAAACATGACCACCTGTATATATGAATTACTGCAACCAGTATATTTCATCCCAAGTCGCAGAATCTCCCTGCAGCAGACTTACTGCTAGCTGTAAGTCCCAAACCTGTTGCATATTTATTGGTGCCACCCCCTCAGTCTTTGGCCCAAATTGCAGCATTACATCCCAATATTTGGCTTAACCATGCTGCCAAAATGGTTCCCCAGGTATATGGGTTTTATGCAGCTAGACCACCCCATTGCAGGTTACAGACCAATGTGACATAGATTAACCCAATTCGAAGGTGTCAAAGCTATTCCATCTTTATTGGTAATTGTTACTCAGTGTTTGGACCAAATTGCAGCATAATATCTCAATATTTGGCTTAGTTATGGTGGAAACATGACCCCCTGTATATATGAATTACTGCAACCAGTATATTTCATCCCAAGTCGCAGAATCTCCCTGCAGCGGATTTACTGCTAGCTGTAAGTCCCAAAGCTGTTGCATATTTATTGGTGCCACCCCCTCAGTCTTTGGCCCAAATTGCAGCATTACATCCCAATATCTGGCTTAACCATGCTGCCAAAATGGTTCCCCAGGTATATGGGTTTTATGCAGCTAGACCACCCCATTGCAGGTTACAGACCAATGTGACATAGATTAACCCAATTCGAAGGTGTCAAAGCTATTCCATCTTTATTGGTAATTGTTACTCAGTGTTTGGACCAAATTGCAGCATAATATCTCAATATTTGGCTTAG
Source organism: Sabellastarte sp. h YS-2021 (assembly GCA_964017235.1). Classification (NCBI taxonomy): domain Eukaryota; kingdom Metazoa; phylum Annelida; class Polychaeta; order Sabellida; family Sabellidae; genus Sabellastarte; species Sabellastarte sp. h YS-2021. The sequence goes on along the minus strand of CAXHLB010000020.1, from coordinate 67,167 downwards.
TTATGGTGGAAACATGACCCCCTGTATATATGAATTACTGCAACCAGTATATTTCATCCCAAGTCGCAGAATCTCCCTGCAGCGGATTTACTGCTAGCTGTAAGTCCCAAAGCTGTTGCATATTTATTGGTGCCACCCCCTCAGTCTTTGGCCCAAATTGCAGCATTACATCCCAATATCTGGCTTAACCATGCTGCCAAAATGGTTCCCCAGGTATATGGGTTTTATGCAGCTAGACCACCCCATTGCAGGTTACAGACCAATGTGACATAGATTAACCCAATTCGAAGGTGTCAAAGCTACTCCATCTTTATTGGTAATTTTTACTCAGTGTTTGGACCAAATTGCAGCATAATATCTCAATATTTGGCTTAGTTATGGTGGAAACATGACCACCTGTATATATGAATTACTGCAACCAGTATATTTCATCCCAAGTCGCAGAATCTCCCTGCAGCAGACTTACTGCTAGCTGTAAGTCCCAAACCTGTTGCATATTTATTGGTGCCACCCCCTCAGTCTTTGGCCCAAATTGCAGCATTACATCCCAATATTTGGCTTAACCATGCTGCCAAAATGGTTCCCCAGGTATATGGGTTTTATGCAGCTAGACCACCCCATTGCAGGTTACAGACCAATGTGACATAGATTAACCCAATTCGAAGGTGTCAAAGCTATTCCATCTTTATTGGTAATTGTTACTCAGTGTTTGGACCAAATTGCAGCATAATATCTCAATATTTGGCTTAGTTATGGTGGAAACATGACCCCCTGTATATATGAATTACTGCAACCAGTATATTTCATCCCAAGTCGCAGAATCTCCCTGCAGCGGATTTACTGCTAGCTGTAAGTCCCAAAGCTGTTGCATATTTATTGGTGCCACCCCCTCAGTCTTTGGCCCAAATTGCAGCATTACATCCCAATATCTGGCTTAACCATGCTGCCAAAATGGTTCCCCAGGTATATGGGTTTTATGCAGCTAGACCACCCCATTGCAGGTTACAGACCAATGTGACATAGATTAACCCAATTCGAAGGTGTCAAAGCTATTCCATCTTTATTGGTAATTGTTACTCAGTGTTTGGACCAAATTGCAGCATAATATCTCAATATTTGGCTTAGTTATGGTGGAAACATGACCACCTGTATATATGAATTACTGCAACCAGTATATTTCATCCCAAGTCGCAGAATCTCCCTGCAGCAGACTTACTGCTAGCTGTAAGTCCCAAACCTGTTGCATATTTATTGGTGCCACCCCCTCAGTCTTTGGCCCAAATTGCAGCATTACATCCCAATATTTGGCTTAACCATGCTGCCAAAATGGTTCCCCAGGTATATGGGTTTTATGCAGCTAGACCACCCCATTGCAGGTTACAGACCAATGTGACATAGATTAACCCAATTCGAAGGTGTCAAAGCTATTCCATCTTTATTGGTAATTGTTACTCAGTGTTTGGACCAAATTGCAGCATAATATCTCAATATTTGGCTTAGTTATGGTGGAAACATGACCCCCTGTATATATGAATTACTGCAACCAGTATATTTCATCCCAAGTCGCAGAATCTCCCTGCAGCGGATTTACTGCTAGCTGTAAGTCCCAAAGCTGTTGCATATTTATTGGTGCCACCCCCTCAGTCTTTGGCCCAAATTGCAGCATTACATCCCAATATTTGGCTTAGCCCTGCTGCCAAAATGGCGCACCAGGTATATGGGTTTTATGCAGCTAGACCACTTAATTGCAGGTTAGAGAGCAATGTGACCTAGATTAACCCAATTCGAAGGTGTCAAAGCTACTCCATCTTTATTGGTAATTTTTACTCAGTGTTTGGACCAAATTGCAGCATAATATCTCAATATTTGGCTTAGTTATGGTGGAAACATGACCACCTGTATATATGAATTACTGCAACCAGTATATTTCATCCCAAGTCGCAGAATCTCCCTGCAGCAGACTTACTGCTAGCTGTAAGTCCCAAACCTGTTGCATATTTATTGGTGCCACCCCCTCAGTCTTTGGCCCAAATTGCAGCATTACATCCCAATATTTGGCTTAACCATGCTGCCAAAATGGTTCCCCAGGTATATGGGTTTTATGCAGCTAGACCACCCCATTGCAGGTTACAGACCAATGTGACATAGATTAACCCAATTCGAAGGTGTCAAAGCTATTCCATCTTTATTGGTAATTGTTACTCAGTGTTTGGACCAAATTGCAGCATAATATCTCAATATTTGGCTTAGTTATGGTGGAAACATGACCCCCTGTATATATGAATTACTGCAACCAGTATATTTCATCCCAAGTCGCAGAATCTCCCTGCAGCGGATTTACTGCTAGCTGTAAGTCCCAAAGCTGTTGCATATTTATTGGTGCCACCCCCTCAGTCTTTGGCCCAAATTGCAGCATTACATCCCAATATCTGGCTTAACCATGCTGCCAAAATGGTTCCCCAGGTATATGGGTTTTATGCAGCTAGACCACCCCATTGCAGGTTACAGACCAATGTGACATAGATTAACCCAATTCGAAGGTGTCAAAGCTATTCCATCTTTATTGGTAATTGTTACTCAGTGTTTGGACCAAATTGCAGCATAATATCTCAATATTTGGCTTAGTTATGGTGGAAACATGACCACCTGTATATATGAATTACTGCAACCAGTATATTTCATCCCAAGTCGCAGAATCTCCCTGCAGCAGACTTACTGCTAGCTGTAAGTCCCAAACCTGTTGCATATTTATTGGTGCCACCCCCTCAGTCTTTGGCCCAAATTGCAGCATTACATCCCAATATTTGGCTTAACCATGCTGCCAAAATGGTTCCCCAGGTATATGGGTTTTATGCAGCTAGACCACCCCATTGCAGGTTACAGACCAATGTGACATAGATTAACCCAATTCGAAGGTGTCAAAGCTATTCCATCTTTATTGGTAATTGTTACTCAGTGTTTGGACCAAATTGCAGCATAATATCTCAATATTTGGCTTAGTTATGGTGGAAACATGACCCCCTGTATATATGAATTACTGCAACCAGTATATTTCATCCCAAGTCGCAGAATCTCCCTGCAGCGGATTTACTGCTAGCTGTAAGTCCCAAAGCTGTTGCATATTTATTGGTGCCACCCCCTCAGTCTTTGGCCCAAATTGCAGCATTACATCCCAATATTTGGCTTAGCCCTGCTGCCAAAATGGCGCACCAGGTATATGGGTTTTATGCAGCTAGACCACTTAATTGCAGGTTAGAGAGCAATGTGACCTAGATTAACCCAATTCGAAGGTGTCAAAGCTACTCCATCTTTATTGGTAATTTTTACTCAGTGTTTGGACCAAATTGCAGCATAATATCTCAATATTTGGCTTAGTTATGGTGGAAACATGACCCCCTGTATATATGAATTACTGCAACCAGTATATTTCATCCCAAGTCGCAGAATCTCCCTGCAGCGGATTTACTGCTAGCTGTAAGTCCCAAAGCTGTTGCATATTTATTGGTGCCACCCCCTCAGTCTTTGGCCCAAATTGCAGGCATTACATCCCAATATTTGGCTTAGCCCTGCTGCCAAAATGGCGCACCAGGTATATGGGTTTTATGCAGCTAGACCACTTAATTGCAGGTTAGAGAGCAATGTGACCTAGATTAACCCAATTCGAAGGTGTCAAAGCTACTCCATCTTTATTGGTAATTTTTACTCAGTGTTTGGACCAAATTGCAGCATAATATCTCAATATTTGGCTTAGTTATGGTGGAAACATGACCACCTGTATATATGAATTACTGCAACCAGTATATTTCATCCCAAGTCGCAGAATCTCCCTGCAGCAGACTTACTGCTAGCTGTAAGTCCCAAACCTGTTGCATATTTATTGGTGCCACCCCCTCAGTCTTTGGCCCAAATTGCAGCATTACATCCCAATATTTGGCTTAACCATGCTGCCAAAATGGTTCCCCAGGTATATGGGTTTTATGCAGCTAGACCACCCCATTGCAGGTTACAGACCAATGTGACATAGATTAACCCAATTCGAAGGTGTCAAAGCTATTCCATCTTTATTGGTAATTGTTACTCAGTGTTTGGACCAAATTGCAGCATAATATCTCAATATTTGGCTTAGTTATGGTGGAAACATGACCCCCTGTATATATGAATTACTGCAACCAGTATATTTCATCCCAAGTCGCAGAATCTCCCTGCAGCGGATTTACTGCTAGCTGTAAGTCCCAAAGCTGTTGCATATTTATTGGTGCCACCCCCTCAGTCTTTGGCCCAAATTGCAGCATTACATCCCAATATCTGGCTTAACCATGCTGCCAAAATGGTTCCCCAGGTATATGGGTTTTATGCAGCTAGACCACCCCATTGCAGGTTACAGACCAATGTGACATAGATTAACCCAATTCGAAGGTGTCAAAGCTATTCCATCTTTATTGGTAATTGTTACTCAGTGTTTGGACCAAATTGCAGCATAATATCTCAATATTTGGCTTAGTTATGGTGGAAACATGACCACCTGTATATATGAATTACTGCAACCAGTATATTTCATCCCAAGTCGCAGAATCTCCCTGCAGCAGACTTACTGCTAGCTGTAAGTCCCAAACCTGTTGCATATTTATTGGTGCCACCCCCTCAGTCTTTGGCCCAAATTGCAGCATTACATCCCAATATTTGGCTTAACCATGCTGCCAAAATGGTTCCCCAGGTATATGGGTTTTATGCAGCTAGACCACCCCATTGCAGGTTACAGACCAATGTGACATAGATTAACCCAATTCGAAGGTGTCAAAGCTATTCCATCTTTATTGGTAATTGTTACTCAGTGTTTGGACCAAATTGCAGCATAATATCTCAATATTTGGCTTAGTTATGGTGGAAACATGACCCCCTGTATATATGAATTACTGCAACCAGTATATTTCATCCCAAGTCGCAGAATCTCCCTGCAGCGGATTTACTGCTAGCTGTAAGTCCCAAAGCTGTTGCATATTTATTGGTGCCACCCCCTCAGTCTTTGGCCCAAATTGCAGCATTACATCCCAATATCTGGCTTAACCATGCTGCCAAAATGGTTCCCCAGGTATATGGGTTTTATGCAGCTAGACCACCCCATTGCAGGTTACAGACCAATGTGACATAGATTAACCCAATTCGAAGGTGTCAAAGCTATTCCATCTTTATTGGTAATTGTTACTCAGTGTTTGGACCAAATTGCAGCATAATATCTCAATATTTGGCTTAGTTATGGTGGAAACATGACCACCTGTATATATGAATTACTGCAACCAGTATATTTCATCCCAAGTCGCAGAATCTCCCTGCAGCAGACTTACTGCTAGCTGTAAGTCCCAAACCTGTTGCATATTTATTGGTGCCACCCCCTCAGTCTTTGGCCCAAATTGCAGCATTACATCCCAATATTTGGCTTAACCATGCTGCCAAAATGGTTCCCCAGGTATATGGGTTTTATGCAGCTAGACCACCCCATTGCAGGTTACAGACCAATGTGACATAGATTAACCCAATTCGAAGGTGTCAAAGCTATTCCATCTTTATTGGTAATTGTTACTCAGTGTTTGGACCAAATTGCAGCATAATATCTCAATATTTGGCTTAGTTATGGTGGAAACATGACCCCCTGTATATATGAATTACTGCAACCAGTATATTTCATCCCAAGTCGCAGAATCTCCCTGCAGCGGATTTACTGCTAGCTGTAAGTCCCAAAGCTGTTGCATATTTATTGGTGCCACCCCCTCAGTCTTTGGCCCAAATTGCAGCATTACATCCCAATATTTGGCTTAGCCCTGCTGCCAAAATGGCGCACCAGGTATATGGGTTTTATGCAGCTAGACCACTTAATTGCAGGTTAGAGAGCAATGTGACCTAGATTAACCCAATTCGAAGGTGTCAAAGCTACTCCATCTTTATTGGTAATTTTTACTCAGTGTTTGGACCAAATTGCAGCATAATATCTCAATATTTGGCTTAGTTATGGTGGAAACATGACCCCCTGTATATATGAATTACTGCAACCAGTATATTTCATCCCAAGTCGCAGAATCTCCCTGCAGCGGATTTACTGCTAGCTGTAAGTCCCAAAGCTGTTGCATATTTATTGGTGCCACCCCCTCAGTCTTTGGCCCAAATTGCAGGCATTACATCCCAATATTTGGCTTAGCCCTGCTGCCAAAATGGCGCACCAGGTATATGGGTTTTATGCAGCTAGACCACTTAATTGCAGGTTAGAGAGCAATGTGACCTAGATTAACCCAATTCGAAGGTGTCAAAGCTACTCCATCTTTATTGGTAATTTTTACTCAGTGTTTGGACCAAATTGCAGCATAATATCTCAATATTTGGCTTAGTTATGGTGGAAACATGACCACCTGTATATATGAATTACTGCAACCAGTATATTTCATCCCAAGTCGCAGAATCTCCCTGCAGCAGACTTACTGCTAGCTGTAAGTCCCAAACCTGTTGCATATTTATTGGTGCCACCCCCTCAGTCTTTGGCCCAAATTGCAGCATTACATCCCAATATTTGGCTTAACCATGCTGCCAAAATGGTTCCCCAGGTATATGGGTTTTATGCAGCTAGACCACCCCATTGCAGGTTACAGACCAATGTGACATAGATTAACCCAATTCGAAGGTGTCAAAGCTATTCCATCTTTATTGGTAATTGTTACTCAGTGTTTGGACCAAATTGCAGCATAATATCTCAATATTTGGCTTAGTTATGGTGGAAACATGACCCCCTGTATATATGAATTACTGCAACCAGTATATTTCATCCCAAGTCGCAGAATCTCCCTGCAGCGGATTTACTGCTAGCTGTAAGTCCCAAAGCTGTTGCATATTTATTGGTGCCACCCCCTCAGTCTTTGGCCCAAATTGCAGCATTACATCCCAATATCTGGCTTAACCATGCTGCCAAAATGGTTCCCCAGGTATATGGGTTTTATGCAGCTAGACCACCCCATTGCAGGTTACAGACCAATGTGACATAGATTAACCCAATTCGAAGGTGTCAAAGCTATTCCATCTTTATTGGTAATTGTTACTCAGTGTTTGGACCAAATTGCAGCATAATATCTCAATATTTGGCTTAGTTATGGTGGAAACATGACCACCTGTATATATGAATTACTGCAACCAGTATATTTCATCCCAAGTCGCAGAATCTCCCTGCAGCAGACTTACTGCTAGCTGTAAGTCCCAAACCTGTTGCATATTTATTGGTGCCACCCCCTCAGTCTTTGGCCCAAATTGCAGCATTACATCCCAATATTTGGCTTAACCATGCTGCCAAAATGGTTCCCCAGGTATATGGGTTTTATGCAGCTAGACCACCCCATTGCAGGTTACAGACCAATGTGACATAGATTAACCCAATTCGAAGGTGTCAAAGCTATTCCATCTTTATTGGTAATTGTTACTCAGTGTTTGGACCAAATTGCAGCATAATATCTCAATATTTGGCTTAGTTATGGTGGAAACATGACCACCTGTATATATGAATTACTGCAACCAGTATATTTCATCCCAAGTCGCAGAATCTCCCTGCAGCAGACTTACTGCTAGCTGTAAGTCCCAAACCTGTTGCATATTTATTGGTGCCACCCCCTCAGTCTTTGGCCCAAATTGCAGCATTACATCCCAATATTTGGCTTAACCATGCTGCCAAAATGGTTCCCCAGGTATATGGGTTTTATGCAGCTAGACCACCCCATTGCAGGTTACAGACCAATGTGACATAGATTAACCCAATTCGAAGGTGTCAAAGCTATTCCATCTTTATTGGTAATTGTTACTCAGTGTTTGGACCAAATTGCAGCATAATATCTCAATATTTGGCTTAGTTATGGTGGAAACATGACCCCCTGTATATATGAATTACTGCAACCAGTATATTTCATCCCAAGTCGCAGAATCTCCCTGCAGCGGATTTACTGCTAGCTGTAAGTCCCAAAGCTGTTGCATATTTATTGGTGCCACCCCCTCAGTCTTTGGCCCAAATTGCAGCATTACATCCCAATATTTGGCTTAGCCCTGCTGCCAAAATGGCGCACCAGGTATATGGGTTTTATGCAGCTAGACCACTTAATTGCAGGTTAGAGAGCAATGTGACCTAGATTAACCCAATTCGAAGGTGTCAAAGCTATTCCATCTTTATTGGTAATTGTTACTCAGTGTTTGGACCAAATTGCAGCATAATATCTCAATATTTGGCTTAGTTATGGTGGAAACATGACCCCCTGTATATATGAATTACTGCAACCAGTATATTTCATCCCAAGTCGCAGAATCTCCCTGCAGCGGATTTACTGCTAGCTGTAAGTCCCAAAGCTGTTGCATATTTATTGGTGCCACCCCCTCAGTCTTTGGCCCAAATTGCAGCATTACATCCCAATATTTGGCTTAGCCCTGCTGCCAAAATGGCGCACCAGGTATATGGGTTTTATGCAGCTAGACCACTTAATTGCAGGTTAGAGAGCAATGTGACCTAGATTAACCCAATTCGAAGGTGTCAAAGCTACTCCATCTTTATTGGTAATTTTTACTCAGTGTTTGGACCAAATTGCAGCATAATATCTCAATATTTGGCTTAGTTATGGTGGAAACATGACCACCTGTATATATGAATTACTGCAACCAGTATATTTCATCCCAAGTCGCAGAATCTCCCTGCAGCAGACTTACTGCTAGCTGTAAGTCCCAAACCTGTTGCATATTTATTGGTGCCACCCCCTCAGTCTTTGGCCCAAATTGCAGCATTACATCCCAATATTTGGCTTAACCATGCTGCCAAAATGGTTCCCCAGGTATATGGGTTTTATGCAGCTAGACCACCCCATTGCAGGTTACAGACCAATGTGACATAGATTAACCCAATTCGAAGGTGTCAAAGCTATTCCATCTTTATTGGTAATTGTTACTCAGTGTTTGGACCAAATTGCAGCATAATATCTCAATATTTGGCTTAGTTATGGTGGAAACATGACCCCCTGTATATATGAATTACTGCAACCAGTATATTTCATCCCAAGTCGCAGAATCTCCCTGCAGCGGATTTACTGCTAGCTGTAAGTCCCAAAGCTGTTGCATATTTATTGGTGCCACCCCCTCAGTCTTTGGCCCAAATTGCAGCATTACATCCCAATATTTGGCTTAACCATGCTGCCAAAATGGTTCCCCAGGTATATGGGTTTTATGCAGCTAGACCACCCCATTGCAGGTTACAGACCAATGTGACATAGATTAACCCAATTCGAAGGTGTCAAAGCTATTCCATCTTTATTGGTAATTGTTACTCAGTGTTTGGACCAAATTGCAGCATAATATCTCAATATTTGGCTTAGTTATGGTGGAAACATGACCCCCTGTATATATGAATTACTGCAACCAGTATATTTCATCCCAAGTCGCAGAATCTCCCTGCAGCGGATTTACTGCTAGCTGTAAGTCCCAAAGCTGTTGCATATTTATTGGTGCCACCCCCTCAGTCTTTGGCCCAAATTGCAGCATTACATCCCAATATTTGGCTTAGCCCTGCTGCCAAAATGGCGCACCAGGTATATGGGTTTTATGCAGCTAGACCACTTAATTGCAGGTTAGAGAGCAATGTGACCTAGATTAACCCAATTCGAAGGTGTCAAAGCTACTCCATCTTTATTGGTAATTTTTACTCAGTGTTTGGACCAAATTGCAGCATAATATCTCAATATTTGGCTTAGTTATGGTGGAAACATGACCCCCTGTATATATGAATTACTGCAACCAGTATATTTCATCCCAAGTCGCAGAATCTCCCTGCAGCGGATTTACTGCTAGCTGTAAGTCCCAAAGCTGTTGCATATTTATTGGTGCCACCCCCTCAGTCTTTGGCCCAAATTGCAGCATTACATCCCAATATTTGGCTTAGCCCTGCTGCCAAAATGGCGCACCAGGTATATGGGTTTTATGCAGCTAGACCACTTAATTGCAGGTTAGAGAGCAATGTGACCTAGATTAACCCAATTCGAAGGTGTCAAAGCTATTCCATCTTTATTGGTAATTGTTACTCAGTGTTTGGACCAAATTGCAGCATAATATCTCAATATTTGGCTTAGTTATGATGGAAACATGACCCCCTGTATATATGAATTACTGCAACCAGTATATTTCATCCCAAGTCGCAGAATCTCCCTGCAGCGGATTTACTGCTAGCTGTAAGTCCCAAAGCTGTTGCATATTTATTGGTGCCACCCCCTCAGTCTTTGGCCCAAATTGCAGCATTACATCCCAATATTTGGCTTAGCCCTGCTGCCAAAATGGCGCACCAGGTATATGGGTTTTATGCAGCTAGACCACTTAATTGCAGGTTAGAGAGCAATGTGACCTAGATTAACCCAATTCGAAGGTGTCAAAGCTACTCCATCTTTATTGGTAATTTTTACTCAGTGTTTGGACCAAATTGCAGCATAATATCTCAATATTTGGCTTAGTTATGGTGGAAACATGACCCCCTGTATATATGAATTACTGCAACCAGTATATTTCATCCCAAGTCGCAGAATCTCCCTGCAGCGGATTTACTGCTAGCTGTAAGTCCCAAAGCTGTTGCATATTTATTGGTGCCACCCCCTCAGTCTTTGGCCCAAATTGCAGGCATTACATCCCAATATTTGGCTTAGCCCTGCTGCCAAAATGGCGCACCAGGTATATGGGTTTTATGCAGCTAGACCACTTAATTGCAGGTTAGAGAGCAATGTGACCTAGATTAACCCAATTCGAAGGTGTCAAAGCTACTCCATCTTTATTGGTAATTTTTACTCAGTGTTTGGACCAAATTGCAGCATAATATCTCAATATTTGGCTTAGTTATGGTGGAAACATGACCACCTGTATATATGAATTACTGCAACCAGTATATTTCATCCCAAGTCGCAGAATCTCCCTGCAGCAGACTTACTGCTAGCTGTAAGTCCCAAACCTGTTGCATATTTATTGGTGCCACCCCCTCAGTCTTTGGCCCAAATTGCAGCATTACATCCCAATATTTGGCTTAACCATGCTGCCAAAATGGTTCCCCAGGTATATGGGTTTTATGCAGCTAGACCACCCCATTGCAGGTTACAGACCAATGTGACATAGATTAACCCAATTCGAAGGTGTCAAAGCTATTCCATCTTTATTGGTAATTGTTACTCAGTGTTTGGACCAAATTGCAGCATAATATCTCAATATTTGGCTTAGTTATGGTGGAAACATGACCCCCTGTATATATGAATTACTGCAACCAGTATATTTCATCCCAAGTCGCAGAATCTCCCTGCAGCGGATTTACTGCTAGCTGTAAGTCCCAAAGCTGTTGCATATTTATTGGTGCCACCCCCTCAGTCTTTGGCCCAAATTGCAGCATTACATCCCAATATCTGGCTTAACCATGCTGCCAAAATGGTTCCCCAGGTATATGGGTTTTATGCAGCTAGACCACCCCATTGCAGGTTACAGACCAATGTGACATAGATTAACCCAATTCGAAGGTGTCAAAGCTATTCCATCTTTATTGGTAATTGTTACTCAGTGTTTGGACCAAATTGCAGCATAATATCTCAATATTTGGCTTAGTTATGGTGGAAACATGACCACCTGTATATATGAATTACTGCAACCAGTATATTTCATCCCAAGTCGCAGAATCTCCCTGCAGCAGACTTACTGCTAGCTGTAAGTCCCAAACCTGTTGCATATTTATTGGTGCCACCCCCTCAGTCTTTGGCCCAAATTGCAGCATTACATCCCAATATTTGGCTTAACCATGCTGCCAAAATGGTTCCCCAGGTATATGGGTTTTATGCAGCTAGACCACCCCATTGCAGGTTACAGACCAATGTGACATAGATTAACCCAATTCGAAGGTGTCAAAGCTATTCCATCTTTATTGGTAATTGTTACTCAGTGTTTGGACCAAATTGCAGCATAATATCTCAATATTTGGCTTAGTTATGGTGGAAACATGACCACCTGTATATATGAATTACTGCAACCAGTATATTTCATCCCAAGTCGCAGAATCTCCCTGCAGCAGACTTACTGCTAGCTGTAAGTCCCAAACCTGTTGCATATTTATTGGTGCCACCCCCTCAGTCTTTGGCCCAAATTGCAGCATTACATCCCAATATTTGGCTTAACCATGCTGCCAAAATGGTTCCCCAGGTATATGGGTTTTATGCAGCTAGACCACCCCATTGCAGGTTACAGACCAATGTGACATAGATTAACCCAATTCGAAGGTGTCAAAGCTATTCCATCTTTATTGGTAATTGTTACTCAGTGTTTGGACCAAATTGCAGCATAATATCTCAATATTTGGCTTAGTTATGGTGGAAACATGACCCCCTGTATATATGAATTACTGCAACCAGTATATTTCATCCCAAGTCGCAGAATCTCCCTGCAGCGGATTTACTGCTAGCTGTAAGTCCCAAAGCTGTTGCATATTTATTGGTGCCACCCCCTCAGTCTTTGGCCCAAATTGCAGCATTACATCCCAATATTTGGCTTAGCCCTGCTGCCAAAATGGCGCACCAGGTATATGGGTTTTATGCAGCTAGACCACTTAATTGCAGGTTAGAGAGCAATGTGACCTAGATTAACCCAATTCGAAGGTGTCAAAGCTATTCCATCTTTATTGGTAATTGTTACTCAGTGTTTGGACCAAATTGCAGCATAATATCTCAATATTTGGCTTAGTTATGGTGGAAACATGACCCCCTGTATATATGAATTACTGCAACCAGTATATTTCATCCCAAGTCGCAGAATCTCCCTGCAGCGGATTTACTGCTAGCTGTAAGTCCCAAAGCTGTTGCATATTTATTGGTGCCACCCCCTCAGTCTTTGGCCCAAATTGCAGCATTACATCCCAATATTTGGCTTAGCCCTGCTGCCAAAATGGCGCACCAGGTATATGGGTTTTATGCAGCTAGACCACTTAATTGCAGGTTAGAGAGCAATGTGACCTAGATTAACCCAATTCGAAGGTGTCAAAGCTACTCCATCTTTATTGGTAATTTTTACTCAGTGTTTGGACCAAATTGCAGCATAATATCTCAATATTTGGCTTAGTTATGGTGGAAACATGACCACCTGTATATATGAATTACTGCAACCAGTATATTTCATCCCAAGTCGCAGAATCTCCCTGCAGCAGACTTACTGCTAGCTGTAAGTCCCAAACCTGTTGCATATTTATTGGTGCCACCCCCTCAGTCTTTGGCCCAAATTGCAGCATTACATCCCAATATTTGGCTTAACCATGCTGCCAAAATGGTTCCCCAGGTATATGGGTTTTATGCAGCTAGACCACCCCATTGCAGGTTACAGACCAATGTGACATAGATTAACCCAATTCGAAGGTGTCAAAGCTATTCCATCTTTATTGGTAATTGTTACTCAGTGTTTGGACCAAATTGCAGCATAATATCTCAATATTTGGCTTAGTTATGGTGGAAACATGACCCCCTGTATATATGAATTACTGCAACCAGTATATTTCATCCCAAGTCGCAGAATCTCCCTGCAGCGGATTTACTGCTAGCTGTAAGTCCCAAAGCTGTTGCATATTTATTGGTGCCACCCCCTCAGTCTTTGGCCCAAATTGCAGCATTACATCCCAATATTTGGCTTAACCATGCTGCCAAAATGGTTCCCCAGGTATATGGGTTTTATGCAGCTAGACCACCCCATTGCAGGTTACAGACCAATGTGACATAGATTAACCCAATTCGAAGGTGTCAAAGCTATTCCATCTTTATTGGTAATTGTTACTCAGTGTTTGGACCAAATTGCAGCATAATATCTCAATATTTGGCTTAGTTATGGTGGAAACATGACCCCCTGTATATATGAATTACTGCAACCAGTATATTTCATCCCAAGTCGCAGAATCTCCCTGCAGCGGATTTACTGCTAGCTGTAAGTCCCAAAGCTGTTGCATATTTATTGGTGCCACCCCCTCAGTCTTTGGCCCAAATTGCAGCATTACATCCCAATATTTGGCTTAGCCCTGCTGCCAAAATGGCGCACCAGGTATATGGGTTTTATGCAGCTAGACCACTTAATTGCAGGTTAGAGAGCAATGTGACCTAGATTAACCCAATTCGAAGGTGTCAAAGCTACTCCATCTTTATTGGTAATTTTTACTCAGTGTTTGGACCAAATTGCAGCATAATATCTCAATATTTGGCTTAGTTATGGTGGAAACATGACCCCCTGTATATATGAATTACTGCAACCAGTATATTTCATCCCAAGTCGCAGAATCTCCCTGCAGCGGATTTACTGCTAGCTGTAAGTCCCAAAGCTGTTGCATATTTATTGGTGCCACCCCCTCAGTCTTTGGCCCAAATTGCAGCATTACATCCCAATATTTGGCTTAGCCCTGCTGCCAAAATGGCGCACCAGGTATATGGGTTTTATGCAGCTAGACCACTTAATTGCAGGTTAGAGAGCAATGTGACCTAGATTAACCCAATTCGAAGGTGTCAAAGCTATTCCATCTTTATTGGTAATTGTTACTCAGTGTTTGGACCAAATTGCAGCATAATATCTCAATATTTGGCTTAGTTATGATGGAAACATGACCCCCTGTATATATGAATTACTGCAACCAGTATATTTCATCCCAAGTCGCAGAATCTCCCTGCAGCGGATTTACTGCTAGCTGTAAGTCCCAAAGCTGTTGCATATTTATTGGTGCCACCCCCTCAGTCTTTGGCCCAAATTGCAGCATTACATCCCAATATTTGGCTTAACCATGCTGCCAAAATGGTTCCCCAGGTATATGGGTTTTATGCAGCTAGACCACCCCATTGCAGGTTACAGACCAATGTGACATAGATTAACCCAATTCGAAGGTGTCAAAGCTATTCCATCTTTATTGGTAATTGTTACTCAGTGTTTGGACCAAATTGCAGCATAATATCTCAATATTTGGCTTAGTTATGGTGGAAACATGACCCCCTGTATATATGAATTACTGCAACCAGTATATTTCATCCCAAGTCGCAGAATCTCCCTGCAGCGGATTTACTGCTAGCTGTAAGTCCCAAAGCTGTTGCATATTTATTGGTGCCACCCCCTCAGTCTTTGGCCCAAATTGCAGCATTACATCCCAATATTTGGCTTAGCCCTGCTGCCAAAATGGCGCACCAGGTATATGGGTTTTATGCAGCTAGACCACTTAATTGCAGGTTAGAGAGCAATGTGACCTAGATTAACCCAATTCGAAGGTGTCAAAGCTACTCCATCTTTATTGGTAATTTTTACTCAGTGTTTGGACCAAATTGCAGCATAATATCTCAATATTTGGCTTAGTTATGGTGGAAACATGACCACCTGTATATATGAATTACTGCAACCAGTATATTTCATCCCAAGTCGCAGAATCTCCCTGCAGCAGACTTACTGCTAGCTGTAAGTCCCAAACCTGTTGCATATTTATTGGTGCCACCCCCTCAGTCTTTGGCCCAAATTGCAGCATTACATCCCAATATTTGGCTTAACCATGCTGCCAAAATGGTTCCCCAGGTATATGGGTTTTATGCAGCTAGACCACCCCATTGCAGGTTACAGACCAATGTGACATAGATTAACCCAATTCGAAGGTGTCAAAGCTATTCCATCTTTATTGGTAATTGTTACTCAGTGTTTGGACCAAATTGCAGCATAATATCTCAATATTTGGCTTAGTTATGGTGGAAACATGACCCCCTGTATATATGAATTACTGCAACCAGTATATTTCATCCCAAGTCGCAGAATCTCCCTGCAGCGGATTTACTGCTAGCTGTAAGTCCCAAAGCTGTTGCATATTTATTGGTGCCACCCCCTCAGTCTTTGGCCCAAATTGCAGCATTACATCCCAATATTTGGCTTAGCCCTGCTGCCAAAATGGCGCACCAGGTATATGGGTTTTATGCAGCTAGACCACTTAATTGCAGGTTAGAGAGCAATGTGACCTAGATTAACCCAATTCGAAGGTGTCAAAGCTATTCCATCTTTATTGGTAATTGTTACTCAGTGTTTGGACCAAATTGCAGCATAATATCTCAATATTTGGCTTAGTTATGGTGGAAACATGACCCCCTGTATATATGAATTACTGCAACCAGTATATTTCATCCCAAGTCGCAGAATCTCCCTGCAGCGGATTTACTGCTAGCTGTAAGTCCCAAAGCTGTTGCATATTTATTGGTGCCACCCCCTCAGTCTTTGGCCCAAATTGCAGCATTACATCCCAATATTTGGCTTAACCATGCTGCCAAAATGGTTCCCCAGGTATATGGGTTTTATGCAGCTAGACCACCCCATTGCAGGTTACAGACCAATGTGACATAGATTAACCCAATTCGAAGGTGTCAAAGCTATTCCATCTTTATTGGTAATTGTTACTCAGTGTTTGGACCAAATTGCAGCATAATATCTCAATATTTGGCTTAGTTATGGTGGAAACATGACCCCCTGTATATATGAATTACTGCAACCAGTATATTTCATCCCAAGTCGCAGAATCTCCCTGCAGCGGATTTACTGCTAGCTGTAAGTCCCAAAGCTGTTGCATATTTATTGGTGCCACCCCCTCAGTCTTTGGCCCAAATTGCAGCATTACATCCCAATATTTGGCTTAGCCCTGCTGCCAAAATGGCGCACCAGGTATATGGGTTTTATGCAGCTAGACCACTTAATTGCAGGTTAGAGAGCAATGTGACCTAGATTAACCCAATTCGAAGGTGTCAAAGCTATTCCATCTTTATTGGTAATTGTTACTCAGTGTTTGGACCAAATTGCAGCATAATATCTCAATATTTGGCTTAGTTATGGTGGAAACATGACCCCCTGTATATATGAATTACTGCAACCAGTATATTTCATCCCAAGTCGCAGAATCTCCCTGCAGCGGATTTACTGCTAGCTGTAAGTCCCAAAGCTGTTGCATATTTATTGGTGCCACCCCCTCAGTCTTTGGCCCAAATTGCAGCATTACATCCCAATATTTGGCTTAACCATGCTGCCAAAATGGTTCCCCAGGTATATGGGTTTTATGCAGCTAGACCACCCCATTGCAGGTTACAGACCAATGTGACATAGATTAACCCAATTCGAAGGTGTCAAAGCTATTCCATCTTTATTGGTAATTGTTACTCAGTGTTTGGACCAAATTGCAGCATAATATCTCAATATTTGGCTTAGTTATGGTGGAAACATGACCCCCTGTATATATGAATTACTGCAACCAGTATATTTCATCCCAAGTCGCAGAATCTCCCTGCAGCGGATTTACTGCTAACTGCCTAGCTGTAAGTCCCAAAGCTGTTGCATATTTATTGGTGCCACCCCCTCAGTCTTTGGCCCAAATTGCAGCATTACATCCCAATATTTGGCTTAGTTATCCTGCCAAAATGGCGTCCCAGGTATATGGGTTTTATGCAGCTAGACTACCCCATCGCAGGTTACAGAGCAATGTGACATGGATTAACCCAATTCGAAGGTGTCAAGCTACTCCATCTTTATTGGTAATTTTTACTCAGTGTTTGGACCAAATTGCAGCATAATATCTCAATATTTGGCTTAGTTCTGGTGGAAACATGACCCCCTGTATATATGAATTACTGCAACCAGTATATTTCATCCCAAGTCGCAGAATCTCCCTGCAGCGGATTTACTGCCAGCTGTAAGTCCCAAAGCTGTTGCATATTTATTGGTGCCACCCCTCAGTCTTTGGCCCAAATTGCAGCATTACATCCCAATATTTGGCTTAGTTATCCTGCCAAAATGGCGTCCCAGGTATATGGGTTTTATGCAGCTAGACTACCCCATCGCAGGTTACAGAGCAATGTGACATGGATTAACCCAATTCGAAGGTGTCAAAGCTACTCCATCTTTATTGGTAATTTTTACTCAGTGTTTGGACCAAATTGCAGCATAATATCTCAATATTTGGCTTAGTTCTGGTGGAAACATGACCCCCTGTATATATGAATTACTGCAACCAGTATATTTCATCCCAAGTCGCAGAATCTCCCTGCAGCGGATTTACTGCTAGCTGTAAGTCCCAAAGCTGTTGCATATTTATTGGTGCCACCCCCTCAGTCTTTGGCCCAAATTGCAGCATTACATCCCAATATTTGGCTTAGTTATCCTGCCAAAATGGCGTCCCAGGTATATGGGTTTTATGCAGCTAGACTACCCCATCGCAGGTTACAGAGCAATGTGACATGGATTAACCCAATTCGAAGGTGTCAAAGCTACTCCATCTTTATTGGTAATTTTTACTCAGTGTTTGGACCAAATTGCAGCATAATATCTCAATATTTGGCTTAGTTCTGGTGGAAACATGACCCCCTGTATATATGAATTACTGCAACCAGTATATTTCATCCCAAGTCGCAGAATCTCCCTGCAGCGGATTTACTGCCAGCTGTAAGTCCCAAAGCTGTTGCATATTTATTGGTGCCACCCCTCAGTCTTTGGCCCAAATTGCAGCATTACATCCCAATATTTGGCTTAGTTATCCTGCCAAAATGGCGTCCCAGGTATATGGGTTTTATGCAGCTAGACTACCCCATCGCAGGTTACAGAGCAATGTGACATGGATTAACCCAATTCGAAGGTGTCAAAGCTACTCCATCTTTATTGGTAATTTTTACTCAGTGTTTGGACCAAATTGCAGCATAATATCTCAATATTTGGCTTAGTTCTGGTGGAAACATGACCCCCTGTATATATGAATTACTGCAACCAGTATATTTCATCCCAAGTCGCAGAATCTCCCTGCAGCGGATTTACTGCCAGCTGTAAGTCCCAAAGCTGTTGCATATTTATTGGTGCCACCCCCTCAGTCTTTGGCCCAAATTGCAGCATTACATCCCAATATTTGGCTTAGTTATCCTGCCAAAATGGCGTCCCAGGTATATGGGTTTTATGCAGCTAGACTACCCCATCGCAGGTTACAGAGCAATGTGACATGGATTAACCCAATTCGAAGGTGTCAAAGCTACTCCATCTTTATTGGTAATTTTTACTCAGTGTTTGGACCAAATTGCAGCATAATATCTCAATATTTGGCTTAGTTCTGGTGGAAACATGACCCCCTGTATATATGAATTACTGCAACCAGTATATTTCATCCCAAGTCGCAGAATCTCCCTGCAGCGGATTTACTGCTAGCTGTAAGTCCCAAAGCTGTTGCATATTTATTGGTGCCACCCCCTCAGTCTTTGGCCCAAATTGCAGCATTACATCCCAATATTTGGCTTAGTTATCCTGCCAAAATGGCGTCCCAGGTATATGGGTTTTATGCAGCTAGACTACCCCATCGCAGGTTACAGAGCAATGTGACATGGATTAACCCAATTCGAAGGTGTCAAAGCTACTCCATCTTTATTGGTAATTTTTACTCAGTGTTTGGACCAAATTGCAGCATAATATCTCAATATTTGGCTTAGTTCTGGTGGAAACATGACCCCCTGTATATATGAATTACTGCAACCAGTATATTTCATCCCAAGTCGCAGAATCTCCCTGCAGCGGATTTACTGCCAGCTGTAAGTCCCAAAGCTGTTGCATATTTATTGGTGCCACCCCCTCAGTCTTTGGCCCAAATTGCAGCATTACATCCCAATATTTGGCTTAGTTATCCTGCCAAAAATGGCGTCCCAGGTATATGGGTTTTATGCAGCTAGACTACCCCATCGCAGGTTACAGAGCAATGTGACATGGATTAACCCAATTCGAAGGTGTCAAAGCTACTCCATCTTTATTGGTAATTTTTACTCAGTGTTTGGACCAAATTGCAGCATAATATCTCAATATTTGGCTTAGTTATGGTGGAAACATGACCCCCTGTATATATGAATTACTGCAACCAGTATATTTCATCCCAAGTCGCAGAATCTCCCTGCAGCGGATTTACTGCCAGCTGTAAGTCCCAAAGCTGTTGCATATTTATTGGTGCCACCCCCTCAGTCTTTGGCCCAAATTGCAGCATTACATCCCAATATTTGGCTTAGTTATCCTGCCAAAATGGCGTCCCAGGTATATGGGTTTTATGCAGCTAGACTACCCCATCGCAGGTTACAGAGCAATGTGACATGGATTAACCCAATTCGAAGGTGTCAAAGCTACTCCATCTTTATTGGTAATTTTTACTCAGTGTTTGGACCAAATTGCAGCATAATATCTCAATATTTGGCTTAGTTATGGTGGAAACATGACCCCCTGTATATATGAATTACTGCAACCAGTATATTTCATCCCAAGTCGCAGAATCTCCCTGCAGCAGATTTACTGCTAGCTGTAAGTCCCAAAGCTGTTGCATATTTATTGGTGCCACCCCCTCAGTCTTTGGCCCAAATTGCAGCATTACATCCCAATATTTGGCTTAGTTATCCTGCCAAAATGGCGTCCCAGGTATATGGGTTTTATGCAGCTAGACTACCCCATCGCAGGTTACAGAGCAATGTGACATGGATTAACCCAATTCGAAGGTGTCAAAGCTACTCCATCTTTATTGGTAATTTTTACTCAGTGTTTGGACCAAATTGCAGCATAATATCTCAATATTTGGCTTAGTTCTGGTGGAAACATGACCCCCTGTATATATGAATTACTGCAACCAGTATATTTCATCCCAAGTCGCAGAATCTCCCTGCAGCGGATTTACTGCCAGCTGTAAGTCCCAAAGCTGTTGCATATTTATTGGTGCCACCCCCTCAGTCTTTGGCCCAAATTGCAGCATTACATCCCAATATTTGGCTTAGTTATCCTGCCAAAATGGCGTCCCAGGTATATGGGTTTTATGCAGCTAGACTACCCCATCGCAGGTTACAGAGCAATGTGACATGGATTAACCCAATTCGAAGGTGTCAAAGCTACTCCATCTTTATTGGTAATTTTTACTCAGTGTTTGGACCAAATTGCAGCATAATATCTCAATATTTGGCTTAGTTATGGTGGAAACATGACCCCCTGTATATATGAATTACTGCAACCAGTATATTTCATCCCAAGTCGCAGAATCTCCCTGCAGCGGATTTACTGCCAGCTGTAAGTCCCAAAGCTGTTGCATATTTATTGGTGCCACCCCCTCAGTCTTTGGCCCAAATTGCAGCATTACATCCCAATATTTGGCTTAGTTATCCTGCCAAAATGGCGTCCCAGGTATATGGGTTTTATGCAGCTAGACTACCCCATCGCAGGTTACAGAGCAATGTGACATGGATTAACCCAATTCGAAGGTGTCAAAGCTACTCCATCTTTATTGGTAATTTTTACTCAGTGTTTGGACCAAATTGCAGCATAATATCTCAATATTTGGCTTAGTTCTGGTGGAAACATGACCCCCTGTATATATGAATTACTGCAACCAGTATATTTCATCCCAAGTCGCAGAATCTCCCTGCAGCAGATTTACTGCTAGCTGTAAGTCCCAAAGCTGTTGCATATTTATTGGTGCCACCCCCTCAGTCTTTGGCCCAAATTGCAGCATTACATCCCAATATTTGGCTTAGTTATCCTGCCAAAATGGCGTCCCAGGTATATGGGTTTTATGCAGCTAGACTACCCCATCGCAGGTTACAGAGCAATGTGACATGGATTAACCCAATTCGAAGGTGTCAAAGCTACTCCATCTTTATTGGTAATTTTTACTCAGTGTTTGGACCAAATTGCAGCATAATATCTCAATATTTGGCTTAGTTATGGTGGAAACATGACCCCCTGTATATATGAATTACTGCAACCAGTATATTTCATCCCAAGTCGCAGAATCTCCCTGCAGCGGATTTACTGCCAGCTGTAAGTCCCAAAGCTGTTGCATATTTATTGGTGCCACCCCCTCAGTCTTTGGCCCAAATTGCAGCATTACATCCCAATATTTGGCTTAGTTATCCTGCCAAAATGGCGTCCCAGGTATATGGGTTTTATGCAGCTAGACTACCCCATCGCAGGTTACAGAGCAATGTGACATGGATTAACCCAATTCGAAGGTGTCAAAGCTACTCCATCTTTATTGGTAATTTTTACTCAGTGTTTGGACCAAATTGCAGCATAATATCTCAATATTTGGCTTAGTTCTGGTGGAAACATGACCCCCTGTATATATGAATTACTGCAACCAGTATATTTCATCCCAAGTCGCAGAATCTCCCTGCAGCGGATTTACTGCTAGCTGTAAGTCCCAAAGCTGTTGCATATTTATTGGTGCCACCCCCTCAGTCTTTGGCCCAAATTGCAGCATTACATCCCAATATTTGGCTTAGTTATCCTGCCAAAATGGCGTCCCAGGTATATGGGTTTTATGCAGCTAGACTACCCCATCGCAGGTTACAGAGCAATGTGACATGGATTAACCCAATTCGAAGGTGTCAAAGCTACTCCATCTTTATTGGTAATTTTTACTCAGTGTTTGGACCAAATTGCAGCATAATATCTCAATATTTGGCTTAGTTCTGGTGGAAACATGACCCCCTGTATATATGAATTACTGCAACCAGTATATTTCATCCCAAGTCGCAGAATCTCCCTGCAGCGGATTTACTGCTAGCTGTAAGTCCCAAAGCTGTTGCATATTTATTGGTGCCACCCCCTCAGTCTTTGGCCCAAATTGCAGCATTACATCCCAATATTTGGCTTAGTTATCCTGCCAAAATGGCGTCCCAGGTATATGGGTTTTATGCAGCTAGACTACCCCATCGCAGGTTACAGAGCAATGTGACATGGATTAACCCAATTCGAAGGTGTCAAAGCTACTCCATCTTTATTGGTAATTTTTACTCAGTGTTTGGACCAAATTGCAGCATAATATCTCAATATTTGGCTTAGTTCTGGTGGAAACATGACCCCCTGTATATATGAATTACTGCAACCAGTATATTTCATCCCAAGTCGCAGAATCTCCCTGCAGCGGATTTACTGCCAGCTGTAAGTCCCAAAGCTGTTGCATATTTATTGGTGCCACCCCCTCAGTCTTTGGCCCAAATTGCAGCATTACATCCCAATATTTGGCTTAGTTATCCTGCCAAAATGGCGTCCCAGGTATATGGGTTTTATGCAGCTAGACTACCCCATCGCAGGTTACAGAGCAATGTGACATGGATTAACCCAATTCGAAGGTGTCAAAGCTACTCCATCTTTATTGGTAATTTTTACTCAGTGTTTGGACCAAATTGCAGCATAATATCTCAATATTTGGCTTAGTTCTGGTGGAAACATGACCCCCTGTATATATGAATTACTGCAACCAGTATATTTCATCCCAAGTCGCAGAATCTCCCTGCAGCAGATTTACTGCTAGCTGTAAGTCCCAAAGCTGTTGCATATTTATTGGTGCCACCCCCTCAGTCTTTGGCCCAAATTGCAGCATTACATCCCAATATTTGGCTTAGTTATCCTGCCAAAATGGCGTCCCAGGTATATGGGTTTTATGCAGCTAGACTACCCCATCGCAGGTTACAGAGCAATGTGACATGGATTAACCCAATTCGAAGGTGTCAAAGCTACTCCATCTTTATTGGTAATTTTTACTCAGTGTTTGGACCAAATTGCAGCATAATATCTCAATATTTGGCTTAGTTCTGGTGGAAACATGACCCCCTGTATATATGAATTACTGCAACCAGTATATTTCATCCCAAGTCGCAGAATCTCCCTGCAGCGGATTTACTGCCAGCTGTAAGTCCCAAAGCTGTTGCATATTTATTGGTGCCACCCCCTCAGTCTTTGGCCCAAATTGCAGCATTACATCCCAATATTTGGCTTAGTTATCCTGCCAAAATGGCGTCCCAGGTATATGGGTTTTATGCAGCTAGACTACCCCATCGCAGGTTACAGAGCAATGTGACATGGATTAACCCAATTCGAAGGTGTCAAAGCTACTCCATCTTTATTGGTAATTTTTACTCAGTGTTTGGACCAAATTGCAGCATAATATCTCAATATTTGGCTTAGTTCTGGTGGAAACATGACCCCCTGTATATATGAATTACTGCAACCAGTATATTTCATCCCAAGTCGCAGAATCTCCCTGCAGCGGATTTACTGCCAGCTGTAAGTCCCAAAGCTGTTGCATATTTATTGGTGCCACCCCCTCAGTCTTTGGCCCAAATTGCAGCATTACATCCCAATATTTGGCTTAGTTATCCTGCCAAAATGGCGTCCCAGGTATATGGGTTTTATGCAGCTAGACTACCCCATCGCAGGTTACAGAGCAATGTGACATGGATTAACCCAATTCGAAGGTGTCAAAGCTACTCCATCTTTATTGGTAATTTTTACTCAGTGTTTGGACCAAATTGCAGCATAATATCTCAATATTTGGCTTAGTTCTGGTGGAAACATGACCCCCTGTATATATGAATTACTGCAACCAGTATATTTCATCCCAAGTCGCAGAATCTCCCTGCAGCGGATTTACTGCCAGCTGTAAGTCCCAAAGCTGTTGCATATTTATTGGTGCCACCCCCTCAGTCTTTGGCCCAAATTGCAGCATTACATCCCAATATTTGGCTTAGTTATCCTGCCAAAATGGCGTCCCAGGTATATGGGTTTTATGCAGCTAGACTACCCCATCGCAGGTTACAGAGCAATGTGACATGGATTAACCCAATTCGAAGGTGTCAAAGCTACTCCATCTTTATTGGTAATTTTTACTCAGTGTTTGGACCAAATTGCAGCATAATATCTCAATATTTGGCTTAGTTCTGGTGGAAACATGACCCCCTGTATATATGAATTACTGCAACCAGTATATTTCATCCCAAGTCGCAGAATCTCCCTGCAGCAGATTTACTGCTAGCTGTAAGTCCCAAAGCTGTTGCATATTTATTGGTGCCACCCCCTCAGTCTTTGGCCCAAATTGCAGCATTACATCCCAATATTTGGCTTAGTTATCCTGCCAAAATGGCGTCCCAGGTATATGGGTTTTATGCAGCTAGACTACCCCATCGCAGGTTACAGAGCAATGTGACATGGATTAACCCAATTCGAAGGTGTCAAAGCTACTCCATCTTTATTGGTAATTTTTACTCAGTGTTTGGACCAAATTGCAGCATAATATCTCAATATTTGGCTTAGTTCTGGTGGAAACATGACCCCCTGTATATATGAATTACTGCAACCAGTATATTTCATCCCAAGTCGCAGAATCTCCCTGCAGCGGATTTACTGCCAGCTGTAAGTCCCAAAGCTGTTGCATATTTATTGGTGCCACCCCCTCAGTCTTTGGCCCAAATTGCAGCATTACATCCCAATATTTGGCTTAGTTATCCTGCCAAAATGGCGTCCCAGGTATATGGGTTTTATGCAGCTAGACTACCCCATCGCAGGTTACAGAGCAATGTGACATGGATTAACCCAATTCGAAGGTGTCAAAGCTACTCCATCTTTATTGGTAATTTTTACTCAGTGTTTGGACCAAATTGCAGCATAATATCTCAATATTTGGCTTAGTTCTGGTGGAAACATGACCCCCTGTATATATGAATTACTGCAACCAGTATATTTCATCCCAAGTCGCAGAATCTCCCTGCAGCAGATTTACTGCTAGCTGTAAGTCCCAAAGCTGTTGCATATTTATTGGTGCCACCCCCTCAGTCTTTGGCCCAAATTGCAGCATTACATCCCAATATTTGGCTTAGTTATCCTGCCAAAATGGCGTCCCAGGTATATGGGTTTTATGCAGCTAGACTACCCCATCGCAGGTTACAGAGCAATGTGACATGGATTAACCCAATTCGAAGGTGTCAAAGCTACTCCATCTTTATTGGTAATTTTTACTCAGTGTTTGGACCAAATTGCAGCATAATATCTCAATATTTGGCTTAGTTCTGGTGGAAACATGACCCCCTGTATATATGAATTACTGCAACCAGTATATTTCATCCCAAGTCGCAGAATCTCCCTGCAGCGGATTTACTGCCAGCTGTAAGTCCCAAAGCTGTTGCATATTTATTGGTGCCACCCCCTCAGTCTTTGGCCCAAATTGCAGCATTACATCCCAATATTTGGCTTAGTTATCCTGCCAAAATGGCGTCCCAGGTATATGGGTTTTATGCAGCTAGACTACCCCATCGCAGGTTACAGAGCAATGTGACATGGATTAACCCAATTCGAAGGTGTCAAAGCTACTCCATCTTTATTGGTAATTTTTACTCAGTGTTTGGACCAAATTGCAGCATAATATCTCAATATTTGGCTTAGTTCTGGTGGAAACATGACCCCCTGTATATATGAATTACTGCAACCAGTATATTTCATCCCAAGTCGCAGAATCTCCCTGCAGCGGATTTACTGCCAGCTGTAAGTCCCAAAGCTGTTGCATATTTATTGGTGCCACCCCCTCAGTCTTTGGCCCAAATTGCAGCATTACATCCCAATATTTGGCTTAGTTATCCTGCCAAAATGGCGTCCCAGGTATATGGGTTTTATGCAGCTAGACTACCCCATCGCAGGTTACAGAGCAATGTGACATGGATTAACCCAATTCGAAGGTGTCAAAGCTACTCCATCTTTATTGGTAATTTTTACTCAGTGTTTGGACCAAATTGCAGCATAATATCTCAATATTTGGCTTAGTTCTGGTGGAAACATGACCCCCTGTATATATGAATTACTGCAACCAGTATATTTCATCCCAAGTCGCAGAATCTCCCTGCAGCGGATTTACTGCTAGCTGTAAGTCCCAAAGCTGTTGCATATTTATTGGTGCCACCCCCTCAGTCTTTGGCCCAAATTGCAGCATTACATCCCAATATTTGGCTTAGTTATCCTGCCAAAATGGCGTCCCAGGTATATGGGTTTTATGCAGCTAGACTACCCCATCGCAGGTTACAGAGCAATGTGACATGGATTAACCCAATTCGAAGGTGTCAAAGCTACTCCATCTTTATTGGTAATTTTTACTCAGTGTTTGGACCAAATGTTTGGACCAAATTGCAGCATAATATCTCAATATTTGGCTTAGTTATGGTGGAAACATGACCCCCCTGTATATATGAATTACTGCAACCAGTATATTTCATCCCAAGTCGCAGAATCTCCCTGCAGCGGATTTACTGCCAGCTGTAGTCCCAAAGCTGTTGATATATTGGCCACCCATCTGGCCCAAATTGCAGGCATTACATACCAAGATGTTGGCTTAGTTATCCTGCCAAAATGCGTCCCAGGTGTATGGGTTGTGAGCAGCTAGACTACCCCATCGCAGGTTACAGGGCAATGTGACATGGATTACCCAATTCGAAGGTGTCAAAGCTACTCCATCTTTATTGGTAATTTTTACCAGTGTTTGGACCAAATTGCAGCATAATATCTCAATATTTGGCTTAGTTCTGGTGGAAACATGACCCCCTGTATATATGAATTACTGCAACCAGTATATTTCATCCCAAGTCGCAGAATCTCCCTGCAGCGGATTTACTGCCAGCTGTAAGTCCCAAAGCTGTTGCATATTTATTGGTGCCACCCCCTCAGTCTTTGGCCCAAATTGCAGCATTACATCCCAATATTTGGCTTAGTTATCCTGCCAAAATGGCGTCCCAGGTATATGGGTTTTATGCAGCTAGACTACACCATCGCAGGTTACAGGAGCAATGTGACATGGATTAACCCAATTCGAAGGTGTCAAAGCTACTCCATCTTTATTGGTAATTTTTACTCAGTGTTTGGACCAAATTGCAGCATAATATCTCAATATTTGGCTTAGTTCTGGTGGAAACATGACCCCCTGTATATATGAATTACTGCAACCAGTATATTTCATCCCAAGTCGCAGAATCTCCCTGCAGCGGATTTACTGCCAGCTGTAAGTCCCAAAGCTGTTGCATATTTATTGGTGCCACCCCCTCAGTCTTTGGCCCAAATTGCAGCATTACATCCCAATATTTGGCTTAGTTATCCTGCCAAAATGGCGTCCCAGGTATATGGGTTTTATGCAGCTAGACTACCCCATCGCAGGTTACAGAGCAATGTGACATGGATTAACCCAATTCGAAGGTGTCAAAGCTACTCCATCTTTATTGGTAATTTTTACTCAGTGTTTGGACCAAATTGCAGCATAATATCTCAATATTTGGCTTAGTTCTGGTGGAAACATGACCCCCTGTATATATGAATTACTGCAACCAGTATATTTCATCCCAAGTCGCAGAATCTCCCTGCAGCGGATTTACTGCCAGCTGTAAGTCCCAAAGCTGTTGCATATTTATTGGTGCCACCCCCTCAGTCTTTGGCCCAAATTGCAGCATTACATCCCAATATTTGGCTTAGTTATCCTGCCAAAATGGCGTCCCAGGTATATGGGTTTTATGCAGCTAGACTACCCCATCGCAGGTTACAGAGCAATGTGACATGGATTAACCCAATTCGAAGGTGTCAAAGCTACTCCATCTTTATTGGTAATTTTTACTCAGTGTTTGGACCAAATTGCAGCATAATATCTCAATATTTGGCTTAGTTCTGGTGGAAACATGACCCCCTGTATATATGAATTACTGCAACCAGTATATTTCATCCCAAGTCGCAGAATCTCCCTGCAGCGGATTTACTGCCAGCTGTAAGTCCCAAAGCTGTTGCATATTTATTGGTGCCACCCCCTCAGTCTTTGGCCCAAATTGCAGCATTACATCCCAATATTTGGCTTAGTTATCCTGCCAAAATGGCGTCCCAGGTATATGGGTTTTATGCAGCTAGACTACCCCATCGCAGGTTACAGAGCAATGTGACATGGATTAACCCAATTCGAAGGTGTCAAAGCTACTCCATCTTTATTGGTAATTTTTACTCAGTGTTTGGACCAAATTGCAGCATAATATCTCAATATTTGGCTTAGTTCTGGTGGAAACATGACCCCCTGTATATATGAATTACTGCAACCAGTATATTTCATCCCAAGTCGCAGAATCTCCCTGCAGCGGATTTACTGCTAGCTGTAAGTCCCAAAGCTGTTGCATATTTATTGGTGCCACCCCCTCAGTCTTTGGCCCAAATTGCAGCATTACATCCCAATATTTGGCTTAGTTATCCTGCCAAAATGGCGTCCCAGGTATATGGGTTTTATGCAGCTAGACTACCCCATCGCAGGTTACAGAGCAATGTGACATGGATTAACCCAATTCGAAGGTGTCAAAGCTACTCCATCTTTATTGGTAATTTTTACTCAGTGTTTGGACCAAATTGCAGCATAATATCTCAATATTTGGCTTAGTTCTGGTGGAAACATGACCCCCTGTATATATGAATTACTGCAACCAGTATATTTCATCCCAAGTCGCAGAATCTCCCTGCAGCGGATTTACTGCCAGCTGTAAGTCCCAAAGCTGTTGCATATTTATTGGTGCCACCCCCTCAGTCTTTGGCCCAAATTGCAGCATTACATCCCAATATTTGGCTTAGTTATCCTGCCAAAATGGCGTCCCAGGTATATGGGTTTTATGCAGCTAGACTACCCCATCGCAGGTTACAGAGCAATGTGACATGGATTAACCCAATTCGAAGGTGTCAAAGCTACTCCATCTTTATTGGTAATTTTTACTCAGTGTTTGGACCAAATTGCAGCATAATATCTCAATATTTGGCTTAGTTCTGGTGGAAACATGACCCCCTGTATATATGAATTACTGCAACCAGTATATTTCATCCCAAGTCGCAGAATCTCCCTGCAGCGGATTTACTGCCAGCTGTAAGTCCCAAAGCTGTTGCATATTTATTGGTGCCACCCCCTCAGTCTTTGGCCCAAATTGCAGCATTACATCCCAATATTTGGCTTAGTTATCCTGCCAAAATGGCGTCCCAGGTATATGGGTTTTATGCAGCTAGACTACCCCATCGCAGGTTACAGAGCAATGTGACATGGATTAACCCAATTCGAAGGTGTCAAAGCTACTCCATCTTTATTGGTAATTTTTACTCAGTGTTTGGACCAAATTGCAGCATAATATCTCAATATTTGGCTTAGTTCTGGTGGAAACATGACCTCCTGTATATATGAATTACTGCAACCAGTATATTTCATCCCAAGTCGCAGAATCTCCCTGCAGCGGATTTACTGCCAGCTGTAAGTCCCAAAGCTGTTGCATATTTATTGGTGCCACCCCCTCAGTCTTTGGCCCAAATTGCAGCATTACATCCCAATATTTGGCTTAGTTATCCTGCCAAAATGGCGTCCCAGGTATATGGGTTTTATGCAGCTAGACTACCCCATCGCAGGTTACAGGGCAATGTGACATGGATTAACCCAATTCGAAGGTGTCAAAGCTACTCCATCTTTATTGGTAATTTTTACTCAGTGTTTGGACCAAATTGCAGCATAATATCTCAATATTTGGCTTAGTTCTGGTGGAAACATGACCCCCTGTATATATGAATTACTGCAACCAGTATATTTCATCCCAAGTCGCAGAATCTCCCTGCAGCGGATTTACTGCTGCTGAAGTCCCAAAGCTGTTGCATATTTATTGGTGCCACCCCCTCAGTCTTTGGCCCAAATTGCAGCATTACATCCCAATATTTGGCTTAGTTATCCTGCCAAAATGGCGTCCCAGGTATATGGGTTTTATGCAGCTAGACTACCCCATCGCAGGTTACAGAGCAATGTGACATGGATTAACCCAATTCGAAGGTGTCAAAGCTACTCCATCTTTATTGGTAATTTTTACTCAGTGTTTGGACCAAATTGCAGCATAATATCTCAATATTTGGCTTAGTTCTGGTGGAAACATGACCCCCTGTATATATGAATTACTGCAACCAGTATATTTCATCCCAAGTCGCAGAATCTCCCTGCAGCGGATTTACTCTAGCTGTAAGTCCCAAAGCTGTTGCATATTTATTGGTGCCACCCCCTCAGTCTTTGGCCCAAATTGCAGCATTACATCCCAATATTTGGCTTAGTTATCCTGCCAAAATGGCGTCCCAGGTATATGGGTTTTATGCAGCTAGACTACCCCATCGCAGGTTACAGAGCAATGTGACATGGATTAACCCAATTCGAAGGTGTCAAAGCTACTCCATCTTTATTGGTAATTTTTACTCAGTGTTTGGACCAAATTGCAGCATAATATCTCAATATTTGGCTTAGTTCTGGTGGAAACATGACCCCCTGTATATATGAATTACTGCAACCAGTATATTTCATCCCAAGTCGCAGAATCTCCCTGCAGCGGATTTACTGCCAGCTGTAAGTCCCAAAGCTGTTGCATATTTATTGGTGCCACCCCCTCAGTCTTTGGCCCAAATTGCAGCATTACATCCCAATATTTGGCTTAGTTATCCTGCAAAATGGCGTCCCAGGTATATGGGTTTTATGCAGCTAGACTACCCCATCGCAGGTTACAGAGCAATGTGACATGGATTAACCCAATTCGAAGGTGTCAAAGCTACTCCATCTTTATTGGTAATTTTTACTCAGTGTTTGGACCAAATTGCAGCATAATATCTCAATATTTGGCTTAGTTCTGGTGGAAACATGACCCCCTGTATATATGAATTACTGCAACCAGTATATTTCATCCCAAGTCGCAGAATCTCCCTGCAGCGGATTTACTGCCAGCTGTAAGTCCCAAAGCTGTTGCATATTTATTGGTGCCACCCCCTCAGTCTTTGGCCCAAATTGCAGCATTACATCCCAATATTTGGCTTAGTTATCCTGCCAAAATGGCGTCCCAGGTATATGGGTTTTATGCAGCTAGACTACCCCATCGCAGGTTACAGGGCAATGTGACATGGATTAACCCAATTCGAAGGTGTCAAAGCTACTCCATCTTTATTGGTAATTTTTACTCAGTGTTTGGACCAAATTGCAGCATAATATCTCAATATTTGGCTTAGTTACTGCAGACGTGGAAACATGACCCCCTGTATATATGAATTACTGCAACCAGTATATTTCATCCCAAGTCGCAGAATCTCCCTGCAGCGGATTTACTGCTAGCTGTAAGTCCCAAAGCTGTTGCATATTTATTGGTGCCACCCCCTCAGTCTTTGGCCCAAATTGCAGCATTACATCCCAATATTTGGCTTAGTTATCCTGCCAAAATGGCGTCCCAGGTATATGGGTTTTATGCAGCTAGACTACACCATCGCAGGTTACAGAGCAATGTGACATGGATTAACCCAATTCGAAGGTGTCAAAGCTACTCCATCTTTATTGGTAATTTTTACTCAGTGTTTGGACCAAATTGCAGCATAATATCTCAATATTTGGCTTAGTTCTGGTGGAAACATGACCCCCTGTATATATGAATTACTGCAACCAGTATATTTCATCCCAAGTCGCAGAATCTCCCTGCAGCGGATTTACTGCCAGCTGTAAGTCCCAAAGCTGTTGCATATTTATTGGTGCCACCCCCTCAGTCTTTGGCCCAAATTGCAGCATTACATCCCAATATTTGGCTTAGTTATCCTGCCAAAATGGCGTCCCAGGTATATGGGTTTTATGCAGCTAGACTACCCCATCGCAGGTTACAGAGCAATGTGACATGGATTAACCCAATTCGAAGGTGTCAAAGCTACTCCATCTTTATTGGTAATTTTTACTCAGTGTTTGGACCAAATTGCAGCATAATATCTCAATATTTGGCTTAGTTCTGGTGGAAACATGACCCCCTGTATATATGAATTACTGCAACCAGTATATTTCATCCCAAGTCGCAGAATCTCCCTGCAGCGGATTTACTGCCAGCTGTAAGTCCCAAAGCTGTTGCATATTTATTGGTGCCACCCCCTCAGTCTTTGGCCCAAATTGCAGCATTACATCCCAATATTTGGCTTAGTTATCCTGCCAAAATGGCGTCCCAGGTATATGGGTTTTATGCAGCTAGACTACCCCATCGCAGGTTACAGGGCAATGTGACATGGATTAACCCAATTCGAAGGTGTCAAAGCTACTCCATCTTTATTGGTAATTTTTACTCAGTGTTTGGACCAAATTGCAGCATAATATCTCAATATTTGGCTTAGTTCTGGTGGAAACATGACCCCCTGTATATATGAATTACTGCAACCAGTATATTTCATCCCAAGTCGCAGAATCTCCCTGCAGCGGATTTACTGCTAGCTGTAAGTCCCAAAGCTGTTGCATATTTATTGGTGCCACCCCCTCAGTCTTTGGCCCAAATTGCAGCATTACATCCCAATATTTGGCTTAGTTATCCTGCCAAAATGGCGTCCCAGGTATATGGGTTTTATGCAGCTAGACTACCCCATCGCAGGTTACAGAGGCAATGTGACATGGATTAACCCAATTCGAAGGTGTCAAAGCTACTCCATCTTTATTGGTAATTTTTACTCAGTGTTTGGACCAAATTGCAGCATAATATCTCAATATTTGGCTTAGTTCTGGTGGAAACATGACCCCCTGTATATATGAATTACTGCAACCAGTATATTTCATCCCAAGTCGCAGAATCTCCCTGCAGCGGATTTACTGCCAGCTGTAAGTCCCAAAGCTGTTGCATATTTATTGGTGCCACCCCCTCAGTCTTTGGCCCAAATTGCAGCATTACATCCCAATATTTGGCTTAGTTATCCTGCCAAAATGGCGTCCCAGGTATATGGGTTTTATGCAGCTAGACTACCCCATCGCAGGTTACAGAGCAATGTGACATGGATTAACCCAATTCGAAGGTGTCAAAGCTACTCCATCTTTATTGGTAATTTTTACTCAGTGTTTGGACCAAATTGCAGCATAATATCTCAATATTTGGCTTAGTTCTGGTGGAAACATGACCCCCTGTATATATGAATTACTGCAACCAGTATATTTCATCCCAAGTCGCAGAATCTCCCTGCAGCGGATTTACTGCCAGCTGTAAGTCCCAAAGCTGTTGCATATTTATTGGTGCCACCCCCTCAGTCTTTGGCCCAAATTGCAGCATTACATCCCAATATTTGGCTTAGTTATCCTGCCAAAATGGCGTCCCAGGTATATGGGTTTTATGCAGCTAGACTACCCCATCGCAGGTTACAGGGCAATGTGACATGGATTAACCCAATTCGAAGGTGTCAAAGCTACTCCATCTTTATTGGTAATTTTTACTCAGTGTTTGGACCAAATTGCAGCATAATATCTCAATATTTGGCTTAGTTCTGGTGGAAACATGACCCCCTGTATATATGAATTACTGCAACCAGTATATTTCATCCCAAGTCGCAGAATCTCCCTGCAGCGGATTTACTGCCAGCTGTAAGTCCCAAAGCTGTTGCATATTTATTGGTGCCACCCCCTCAGTCTTTGGCCCAAATTGCAGCATTACATCCCAATATTTGGCTTAGTTATCCTGCCAAAATGGCGTCCCAGGTATATGGGTTTTATGCAGCTAGACTACCCCATCGCAGGTTACAGGGCAATGTGACATGGATTAACCCAATTCGAAGGTGTCAAAGCTACTCCATCTTTATTGGTAATTTTTACTCAGTGTTTGGACCAAATTGCAGCATAATATCTCAATATTTGGCTTAGTTCTGGTGGAAACATGACCCCCTGTATATATGAATTACTGCAACCAGTATATTTCATCCCAAGTCGCAGAATCTCCCTGCAGCGGATTTACTGCTAGCTGTAAGTCCCAAAGCTGTTGCATATTTATTGGTGCCACCCCCTCAGTCTTTGGCCCAAATTGCAGCATTACATCCCAATATTTGGCTTAGTTATCCTGCCAAAATGGCGTCCCAGGTATATGGGTTTTATGCAGCTAGACTACCCCATCGCAGGTTACAGAGCAATGTGACATGGATTAACCCAATTCGAAGGTGTCAAAGCTACTCCATCTTTATTGGTAATTTTTACTCAGTGTTTGGACCAAATTGCAGCATAATATCTCAATATTTGGCTTAGTTCTGGTGGAAACATGACCCCCTGTATATATGAATTACTGCAACCAGTATATTTCATCCCAAGTCGCAGAATCTCCCTGCAGCGGATTTACTGCCAGCTGTAAGTCCCAAAGCTGTTGCATATTTATTGGTGCCACCCCCTCAGTCTTTGGCCCAAATTGCAGCATTACATCCCAATATTTGGCTTAGTTATCCTGCCAAAATGGCGTCCCAGGTATATGGGTTTTATGCAGCTAGACTACCCCATCGCAGGTTACAGAGCAATGTGACATGGATTAACCCAATTCGAAGGTGTCAAAGCTACTCCATCTTTATTGGTAATTTTTACTCAGTGTTTGGACCAAATTGCAGCATAATATCTCAATATTTGGCTTAGTTCTGGTGGAAACATGACCCCCTGTATATATGAATTACTGCAACCAGTATATTTCATCCCAAGTCGCAGAATCTCCCTGCAGCGGATTTACTGCCAGCTGTAAGTCCCAAAGCTGTTGCATATTTATTGGTGCCACCCCCTCAGTCTTTGGCCCAAATTGCAGCATTACATCCCAATATTTGGCTTAGTTATCCTGCCAAAATGGCGTCCCAGGTATATGGGTTTTATGCAGCTAGACTACCCCATCGCAGGTTACAGAGCAATGTGACATGGATTAACCCAATTCGAAGGTGTCAAAGCTACTCCATCTTTATTGGTAATTTTTACTCAGTGTTTGGACCAAATTGCAGCATAATATCTCAATATTTGGCTTAGTTCTGGTGGAAACATGACCTCCTGTATATATGAATTACTGCAACCAGTATATTTCATCCCAAGTCGCAGAATCTCCCTGCAGCGGATTTACTGCCAGCTGTAAGTCCCAAAGCTGTTGCATATTTATTGGTGCCACCCCCTCAGTCTTTGGCCCAAATTGCAGCATTACATCCCAATATTTGGCTTAGTTATCCTGCCAAAATGGCGTCCCAGGTATATGGGTTTTATGCAGCTAGACTACCCCATCGCAGGTTACAGGGCAATGTGACATGGATTAACCCAATTCGAAGGTGTCAAAGCTACTCCATCTTTATTGGTAATTTTTACTCAGTGTTTGGACCAAATTGCAGCATAATATCTCAATATTTGGCTTAGTTATGGTGGAAACATGACCCCCTGTATATATGAATTACTGCAACCAGTATATTTCATCCCAAGTCGCAGAATCTCCCTGCAGCGGATTTACTGCCAGCTGTAAGTCCCAAAGCTGTTGCATATTTATTGGTGCCACCCCCTCAGTCTTTGGCCCAAATTGCAGCATTACATCCCAATATTTGGCTTAGTTATCCTGCCAAAATGGCGTCCCAGGTATATGGGTTTTATGCAGCTAGACTACACCATCGCAGGTTACAGGGCAATGTGACATGGATTAACCCAATTCGAAGGTGTCAAAGCTACTCCATCTTTATTGGTAATTTTTACTCAGTGTTTGGATCAAATTGCAGCATAATATCTCAATATTTGGCTTAGTTCTGGTGGAAACATGACCCCCTGTATATATGAATTACTGCAACCAGTATATTTCATCCCAAGTCGCAGAATCTCCCTGCAGCGGATTTACTGCTAGCTGTAAGTCCCAAAGCTGTTGCATATTTATTGGTGCCACCCCCTCAGTCTTTGGCCCAAATTGCAGCATTACATCCCAATATTTGGCTTAGTTATCCTGCCAAAATGGCGTCCCAGGTATATGGGTTTTATGCAGCTAGACTACCCCATCGCAGGTTACAGAGCAATGTGACATGGATTAACCCAATTCGAAGGTGTCAAAGCTACTCCATCTTTATTGGTAATTTTTACTCAGTGTTTGGACCAAATTGCAGCATAATATCTCAATATTTGGCTTAGTTCTGGTGGAAACATGACCCCCTGTATATATGAATTACTGCAACCAGTATATTTCATCCCAAGTCGCAGAATCTCCCTGCAGCGGATTTACTGCCAGCTGTAAGTCCCAAAGCTGTTGCATATTTATTGGTGCCACCCCCTCAGTCTTTGGCCCAAATTGCAGCATTACATCCCAATATTTGGCTTAGTTATCCTGCCAAAATGGCGTCCCAGGTATATGGGTTTTATGCAGCTAGACTACCCCA
This sequence comes from Sabellastarte sp. h YS-2021, assembly GCA_964017235.1. NCBI lineage: Eukaryota > Metazoa > Annelida > Polychaeta > Sabellida > Sabellidae > Sabellastarte > Sabellastarte sp. h YS-2021. Next base: position 30,159 of record CAXHLB010000020.1, on the reverse strand, counting down.
TCGCAGGTTACAGAGCAATGTGACATGGATTAACCCAATTCGAAGGTGTCAAAGCTACTCCATCTTTATTGGTAATTTTTACTCAGTGTTTGGACCAAATTGCAGCATAATATCTCAATATTTGGCTTAGTTCTGGTGGAAACATGACCCCCTGTATATATGAATTACTGCAACCAGTATATTTCATCCCAAGTCGCAGAATCTCCCTGCAGCGGATTTACTGCCAGCTGTAAGTCCCAAAGCTGTTGCATATTTATTGGTGCCACCCCCTCAGTCTTTGGCCCAAATTGCAGCATTACATCCCAATATTTGGCTTAGTTATCCTGCCAAAATGGCGTCCCAGGTATATGGGTTTTATGCAGCTAGACTACCCCATCGCAGGTTACAGGGCAATGTGACATGGATTAACCCAATTCGAAGGTGTCAAAGCTACTCCATCTTTATTGGTCATTTTTACTCAGTGTTTGGACCAAATTGCAGCATAATATCTCAATATTTGGCTTAGTTATGGTGGAAACATGACCCCCTGTATATATGAATTACTGCAACCAGTATATTTCATCCCAAGTCGCAGAATCTCCCTGCAGCGGATTTACTGCCAGCTGTAAGTCCCAAAGCTGTTGCATATTTATTGGTGCCACCCCCTCAGTCTTTGGCCCAAATTGCAGCATTACATCCCAATATTTGGCTTAGTTATCCTGCCAAAATGGCGTCCCAGGTATATGGGTTTTATGCAGCTAGACTACACCATCGCAGGTTACAGGGCAATGTGACATGGATTAACCCAATTCGAAGGTGTCAAAGCTACTCCATCTTTATTGGTAATTTTTACTCAGTGTTTGGACCAAATTGCAGCATAATATCTCAATATTTGGCTTAGTTCTGGTGGAAACATGACCCCCTGTATATATGAATTACTGCAACCAGTATATTTCATCCCAAGTCGCAGAATCTCCCTGCAGCGGATTTACTGCTAGCTGTAAGTCCCAAAGCTGTTGCATATTTATTGGTGCCACCCCCTCAGTCTTTGGCCCAAATTGCAGCATTACATCCCAATATTTGGCTTAGTTATCCTGCCAAAATGGCGTCCCAGGTATATGGGTTTTATGCAGCTAGACTACCCCATCGCAGGTTACAGAGCAATGTGACATGGATTAACCCAATTCGAAGGTGTCAAAGCTACTCCATCTTTATTGGTAATTTTTACTCAGTGTTTGGACCAAATTGCAGCATAATATCTCAATATTTGGCTTAGTTCTGGTGGAAACATGACCCCCTGTATATATGAATTACTGCAACCAGTATATTTCATCCCAAGTCGCAGAATCTCCCTGCAGCGGATTTACTGCCAGCTGTAAGTCCCAAAGCTGTTGCATATTTATTGGTGCCACCCCCTCAGTCTTTGGCCCAAATTGCAGCATTACATCCCAATATTTGGCTTAGTTATCCTGCCAAAATGGCGTCCCAGGTATATGGGTTTTATGCAGCTAGACTACCCCATCGCAGGTTACAGAGCAATGTGACATGGATTAACCCAATTCGAAGGTGTCAAAGCTACTCCATCTTTATTGGTAATTTTTACTCAGTGTTTGGACCAAATTGCAGCATAATATCTCAATATTTGGCTTAGTTCTGGTGGAAACATGACCCCCTGTATATATGAATTACTGCAACCAGTATATTTCATCCCAAGTCGCAGAATCTCCCTGCAGCGGATTTACTGCCAGCTGTAAGTCCCAAAGCTGTTGCATATTTATTGGTGCCACCCCCTCAGTCTTTGGCCCAAATTGCAGCATTACATCCCAATATTTGGCTTAGTTATCCTGCCAAAATGGCGTCCCAGGTATATGGGTTTTATGCAGCTAGACTACCCCATCGCAGGTTACAGGGCAATGTGACATGGATTAACCCAATTCGAAGGTGTCAAAGCTACTCCATCTTTATTGGTAATTTTTACTCAGTGTTTGGACCAAATTGCAGCATAATATCTCAATATTTGGCTTAGTTCTGGTGGAAACATGACCCCCTGTATATATGAATTACTGCAACCAGTATATTTCATCCCAAGTCGCAGAATCTCCCTGCAGCGGATTTACTGCTAGCTGTAAGTCCCAAAGCTGTTGCATATTTATTGGTGCCACCCCCTCAGTCTTTGGCCCAAATTGCAGCATTACATCCCAATATTTGGCTTAGTTATCCTGCCAAAATGGCGTCCCAGGTATATGGGTTTTATGCAGCTAGACTACCCCATCGCAGGTTACAGAGCAATGTGACATGGATTAACCCAATTCGAAGGTGTCAAAGCTACTCCATCTTTATTGGTAATTTTTACTCAGTGTTTGGACCAAATTGCAGCATAATATCTCAATATTTGGCTTAGTTCTGGTGGAAACATGACCCCCTGTATATATGAATTACTGCAACCAGTATATTTCATCCCAAGTCGCAGAATCTCCCTGCAGCGGATTTACTGCCAGCTGTAAGTCCCAAAGCTGTTGCATATTTATTGGTGCCACCCCCTCAGTCTTTGGCCCAAATTGCAGCATTACATCCCAATATTTGGCTTAGTTATCCTGCCAAAATGGCGTCCCAGGTATATGGGTTTTATGCAGCTAGACTACCCCATCGCAGGTTACAGAGCAATGTGACATGGATTAACCCAATTCGAAGGTGTCAAAGCTACTCCATCTTTATTGGTAATTTTTACTCAGTGTTTGGACCAAATTGCAGCATAATATCTCAATATTTGGCTTAGTTCTGGTGGAAACATGACCCCCTGTATATATGAATTACTGCAACCAGTATATTTCATCCCAAGTCGCAGAATCTCCCTGCAGCGGATTTACTGCCAGCTGTAAGTCCCAAAGCTGTTGCATATTTATTGGTGCCACCCCCTCAGTCTTTGGCCCAAATTGCAGCATTACATCCCAATATTTGGCTTAGTTATCCTGCCAAAATGGCGTCCCAGGTATATGGGTTTTATGCAGCTAGACTACCCCATCGCAGGTTACAGGGCAATGTGACATGGATTAACCCAATTCGAAGGTGTCAAAGCTACTCCATCTTTATTGGTAATTTTTACTCAGTGTTTGGACCAAATTGCAGCATAATATCTCAATATTTGGCTTAGTTCTGGTGGAAACATGACCCCCTGTATATATGAATTACTGCAACCAGTATATTTCATCCCAAGTCGCAGAATCTCCCTGCAGCGGATTTACTGCCAGCTGTAAGTCCCAAAGCTGTTGCATATTTATTGGTGCCACCCCCTCAGTCTTTGGCCCAAATTGCAGCATTACATCCCAATATTTGGCTTAGTTATCCTGCCAAAATGGCGTCCCAGGTATATGGGTTTTATGCAGCTAGACTACCCCATCGCAGGTTACAGGGCAATGTGACATGGATTAACCCAATTCGAAGGTGTCAAAGCTACTCCATCTTTATTGGTAATTTTTACTCAGTGTTTGGACCAAATTGCAGCATAATATCTCAATATTTGGCTTAGTTCTGGTGGAAACATGACCCCCTGTATATATGAATTACTGCAACCAGTATATTTCATCCCAAGTCGCAGAATCTCCCTGCAGCGGATTTACTGCCAGCTGTAAGTCCCAAAGCTGTTGCATATTTATTGGTGCCACCCCCTCAGTCTTTGGCCCAAATTGCAGCATTACATCCCAATATTTGGCTTAGTTATCCTGCCAAAATGGCGTCCCAGGTATATGGGTTTTATGCAGCTAGACTACCCCATCGCAGGTTACAGAGCAATGTGACATGGATTAACCCAATTCGAAGGTGTCAAAGCTACTCCATCTTTATTGGTAATTTTTACTCAGTGTTTGGACCAAATTGCAGCATAATATCTCAATATTTGGCTTAGTTCTGGTGGAAACATGACCCCCTGTATATATGAATTACTGCAACCAGTATATTTCATCCCAAGTCGCAGAATCTCCCTGCAGCGGATTTACTGCCAGCTGTAAGTCCCAAAGCTGTTGCATATTTATTGGTGCCACCCCCTCAGTCTTTGGCCCAAATTGCAGCATTACATCCCAATATTTGGCTTAGTTATCCTGCCAAAATGGCGTCCCAGGTATATGGGTTTTATGCAGCTAGACTACCCCATCGCAGGTTACAGAGCAATGTGACATGGATTAACCCAATTCGAAGGTGTCAAAGCTACTCCATCTTTATTGGTAATTTTTACTCAGTGTTTGGACCAAATTGCAGCATAATATCTCAATATTTGGCTTAGTTCTGGTGGAAACATGACCCCCTGTATATATGAATTACTGCAACCAGTATATTTCATCCCAAGTCGCAGAATCTCCCTGCAGCGGATTTACTGCCAGCTGGAAGTCCCAAAGCTGTTGCATATTTATTGGTGCCACCCCCTCAGTCTTTGGCCCAAATTGCAGCATTACATCCCAATATTTGGCTTAGTTATCCTGCCAAAATGGCGTCCCAGGTATATGGGTTTTATGCAGCTAGACTACCCCATCGCAGGTTACAGAGCAATGTGACATGGATTAACCCAATTCGAAGGTGTCAAAGCTACTCCATCTTTATTGGTAATTTTTACTCAGTGTTTGGACCAAATTGCAGCATAATATCTCAATATTTGGCTTAGTTCTGGTGGAAACATGACCCCCTGTATATATGAATTACTGCAACCAGTATATTTCATCCCAAGTCGCAGAATCTCCCTGCAGCGGATTTACTGCCAGCTGTAAGTCCCAAAGCTGTTGCATATTTATTGGTGCCACCCCCTCAGTCTTTGGCCCAAATTGCAGCATTACATCCCAATATTTGGCTTAGTTATCCTGCCAAAATGGCGTCCCAGGTATATGGGTTTTATGCAGCTAGACTACCCCATCGCAGGTTACAGAGCAATGTGACATGGATTAACCCAATTCGAAGGTGTCAAAGCTACTCCATCTTTATTGGTAATTTTTACTCAGTGTTTGGACCAAATTGCAGCATAATATCTCAATATTTGGCTTAGTTCTGGTGGAAACATGACCCCCTGTATATATGAATTACTGCAACCAGTATATTTCATCCCAAGTCGCAGAATCTCCCTGCAGCGGATTTACTGCCAGCTGTAAGTCCCAAAGCTGTTGCATATTTATTGGTGCCACCCCCTCAGTCTTTGGCCCAAATTGCAGCATTACATCCCAATATTTGGCTTAGTTATCCTGCCAAAATGGCGTCCCAGGTATATGGGTTTTATGCAGCTAGACTACCCCATCGCAGGTTACAGAGCAATGTGACATGGATTAACCCAATTCGAAGGTGTCAAAGCTACTCCATCTTTATTGGTAATTTTTACTCAGTGTTTGGACCAAATTGCAGCATAATATCTCAATATTTGGCTTAGTTCTGGTGGAAACATGACCCCCTGTATATATGAATTACTGCAACCAGTATATTTCATCCCAAGTCGCAGAATCTCCCTGCAGCGGATTTACTGCCAGCTGTAAGTCCCAAAGCTGTTGCATATTTATTGGTGCCACCCCCTCAGTCTTTGGCCCAAATTGCAGCATTACATCCCAATATTTGGCTTAGTTATCCTGCCAAAATGGCGTCCCAGGTATATGGGTTTTATGCAGCTAGACTACCCCATCGCAGGTTACAGAGCAATGTGACATGGATTAACCCAATTCGAAGGTGTCAAAGCTACTCCATCTTTATTGGTAATTTTTACTCAGTGTTTGGACCAAATTGCAGCATAATATCTCAATATTTGGCTTAGTTCTGGTGGAAACATGACCCCCTGTATATATGAATTACTGCAACCAGTATATTTCATCCCAAGTCGCAGAATCTCCCTGCAGCGGATTTACTGCCAGCTGTAAGTCCCAAAGCTGTTGCATATTTATTGGTGCCACCCCCTCAGTCTTTGGCCCAAATTGCAGCATTACATCCCAATATTTGGCTTAGTTATCCTGCCAAAATGGCGTCCCAGGTATATGGGTTTTATGCAGCTAGACTACCCCATCGCAGGTTACAGAGCAATGTGACATGGATTAACCCAATTCGAAGGTGTCAAAGCTACTCCATCTTTATTGGTAATTTTTACTCAGTGTTTGGACCAAATTGCAGCATAATATCTCAATATTTGGCTTAGTTCTGGTGGAAACATGACCCCCTGTATATATGAATTACTGCAACCAGTATATTTCATCCCAAGTCGCAGAATCTCCCTGCAGCGGATTTACTGCCAGCTGTAAGTCCCAAAGCTGTTGCATATTTATTGGTGCCACCCCCTCAGTCTTTGGCCCAAATTGCAGCATTACATCCCAATATTTGGCTTAGTTATCCTGCCAAAATGGCGTCCCAGGTATATGGGTTTTATGCAGCTAGACTACCCCATCGCAGGTTACAGAGCAATGTGACATGGATTAACCCAATTCGAAGGTGTCAAAGCTACTCCATCTTTATTGGTAATTTTTACTCAGTGTTTGGACCAAATTGCAGCATAATATCTCAATATTTGGCTTAGTTCTGGTGGAAACATGACCCCCTGTATATATGAATTACTGCAACCAGTATATTTCATCCCAAGTCGCAGAATCTCCCTGCAGCGGATTTACTGCCAGCTGTAAGTCCCAAAGCTGTTGCATATTTATTGGTGCCACCCCCTCAGTCTTTGGCCCAAATTGCAGCATTACATCCCAATATTTGGCTTAGTTATCCTGCCAAAATGGCGTCCCAGGTATATGGGTTTTATGCAGCTAGACTACCCCATCGCAGGTTACAGAGCAATGTGACATGGATTAACCCAATTCGAAGGTGTCAAAGCTACTCCATCTTTATTGGTAATTTTTACTCAGTGTTTGGACCAAATTGCAGCATAATATCTCAATATTTGGCTTAGTTCTGGTGGAAACATGACCCCCTGTATATATGAATTACTGCAACCAGTATATTTCATCCCAAGTCGCAGAATCTCCCTGCAGCGGATTTACTGCCAGCTGTAAGTCCCAAAGCTGTTGCATATTTATTGGTGCCACCCCCTCAGTCTTTGGCCCAAATTGCAGCATTACATCCCAATATTTGGCTTAGTTATCCTGCCAAAATGGCGTCCCAGGTATATGGGTTTTATGCAGCTAGACTACCCCATCGCAGGTTACAGAGCAATGTGACATGGATTAACCCAATTCGAAGGTGTCAAAGCTACTCCATCTTTATTGGTAATTTTTACTCAGTGTTTGGACCAAATTGCAGCATAATATCTCAATATTTGGCTTAGTTCTGGTGGAAACATGACCCCCTGTATATATGAATTACTGCAACCAGTATATTTCATCCCAAGTCGCAGAATCTCCCTGCAGCGGATTTACTGCCAGCTGTAAGTCCCAAAGCTGTTGCATATTTATTGGTGCCACCCCCTCAGTCTTTGGCCCAAATTGCAGCATTACATCCCAATATTTGGCTTAGTTATCCTGCCAAAATGGCGTCCCAGGTATATGGGTTTTATGCAGCTAGACTACCCCATCGCAGGTTACAGAGCAATGTGACATGGATTAACCCAATTCGAAGGTGTCAAAGCTACTCCATCTTTATTGGTAATTTTTACTCAGTGTTTGGACCAAATTGCAGCATAATATCTCAATATTTGGCTTAGTTCTGGTGGAAACATGACCCCCTGTATATATGAATTACTGCAACCAGTATATTTCATCCCAAGTCGCAGAATCTCCCTGCAGCGGATTTACTGCCAGCTGTAAGTCCCAAAGCTGTTGCATATTTATTGGTGCCACCCCCTCAGTCTTTGGCCCAAATTGCAGCATTACATCCCAATATTTGGCTTAGTTATCCTGCCAAAATGGCGTCCCAGGTATATGGGTTTTATGCAGCTAGACTACCCCATCGCAGGTTACAGAGCAATGTGACATGGATTAACCCAATTCGAAGGTGTCAAAGCTACTCCATCTTTATTGGTAATTTTTACTCAGTGTTTGGACCAAATTGCAGCATAATATCTCAATATTTGGCTTAGTTCTGGTGGAAACATGACCCCCTGTATATATGAATTACTGCAACCAGTATATTTCATCCCAAGTCGCAGAATCTCCCTGCAGCGGATTTACTGCCAGCTGTAAGTCCCAAAGCTGTTGCATATTTATTGGTGCCACCCCCTCAGTCTTTGGCCCAAATTGCAGCATTACATCCCAATATTTGGCTTAGTTATCCTGCCAAAATGGCGTCCCAGGTATATGGGTTTTATGCAGCTAGACTACCCCATCGCAGGTTACAGAGCAATGTGACATGGATTAACCCAATTCGAAGGTGTCAAAGCTACTCCATCTTTATTGGTAATTTTTACTCAGTGTTTGGACCAAATTGCAGCATAATATCTCAATATTTGGCTTAGTTCTGGTGGAAACATGACCCCCTGTATATATGAATTACTGCAACCAGTATATTTCATCCCAAGTCGCAGAATCTCCCTGCAGCGGATTTACTGCCAGCTGTAAGTCCCAAAGCTGTTGCATATTTATTGGTGCCACCCCCTCAGTCTTTGGCCCAAATTGCAGCATTACATCCCAATATTTGGCTTAGTTATCCTGCCAAAATGGCGTCCCAGGTATATGGGTTTTATGCAGCTAGACTACCCCATCGCAGGTTACAGAGCAATGTGACATGGATTAACCCAATTCGAAGGTGTCAAAGCTACTCCATCTTTATTGGTAATTTTTACTCAGTGTTTGGACCAAATTGCAGCATAATATCTCAATATTTGGCTTAGTTCTGGTGGAAACATGACCCCCTGTATATATGAATTACTGCAACCAGTATATTTCATCCCAAGTCGCAGAATCTCCCTGCAGCGGATTTACTGCCAGCTGTAAGTCCCAAAGCTGTTGCATATTTATTGGTGCCACCCCCTCAGTCTTTGGCCCAAATTGCAGCATTACATCCCAATATTTGGCTTAGTTATCCTGCCAAAATGGCGTCCCAGGTATATGGGTTTTATGCAGCTAGACTACCCCATCGCAGGTTACAGAGCAATGTGACATGGATTAACCCAATTCGAAGGTGTCAAAGCTACTCCATCTTTATTGGTAATTTTTACTCAGTGTTTGGACCAAATTGCAGCATAATATCTCAATATTTGGCTTAGTTCTGGTGGAAACATGACCCCCTGTATATATGAATTACTGCAACCAGTATATTTCATCCCAAGTCGCAGAATCTCCCTGCAGCGGATTTACTGCCAGCTGTAAGTCCCAAAGCTGTTGCATATTTATTGGTGCCACCCCCTCAGTCTTTGGCCCAAATTGCAGCATTACATCCCAATATTTGGCTTAGTTATCCTGCCAAAATGGCGTCCCAGGTATATGGGTTTTATGCAGCTAGACTACCCCATCGCAGGTTACAGAGCAATGTGACATGGATTAACCCAATTCGAAGGTGTCAAAGCTACTCCATCTTTATTGGTAATTTTTACTCAGTGTTTGGACCAAATTGCAGCATAATATCTCAATATTTGGCTTAGTTCTGGTGGAAACATGACCCCCTGTATATATGAATTACTGCAACCAGTATATTTCATCCCAAGTCGCAGAATCTCCCTGCAGCGGATTTACTGCCAGCTGTAAGTCCCAAAGCTGTTGCATATTTATTGGTGCCACCCCCTCAGTCTTTGGCCCAAATTGCAGCATTACATCCCAATATTTGGCTTAGTTATCCTGCCAAAATGGCGTCCCAGGTATATGGGTTTTATGCAGCTAGACTACCCCATCGCAGGTTACAGAGAAATGTGACATGGATTAACCCAATTCGAAGGTGTCAAAGCTACTCCATCTTTATTGGTAATTTTTACTCAGTGTTTGGACCAAATTGCAGCATAATATCTCAATATTTGGCTTAGTTCTGGTGGAAACATGACCCCCTGTATATATGAATTACTGCAACCAGTATATTTCATCCCAAGTCGCAGAATCTCCCTGCAGCAGATTTACTGCTAGCTGTAAGTCCCAAAGCTGTTGCATATTTATTGGTGCCACCCCCTCAGTCTTTGGCCCAAATTGCAGCATTACATCCCAATATTTGGCTTAGTTATCCTGCCAAAATGGCGTCCCAGGTATATGGGTTTTATGCAGCTAGACTACCCCATCGCAGGTTACAGAGCAATGTGACATGGATTAACCCAATTCGAAGGTGTCAAAGCTACTCCATCTTTATTGGTAATTTTTACTCAGTGTTTGGACCAAATTGCAGCATAATATCTCAATATTTGGCTTAGTTCTGGTGGAAACATGACCCCCTGTATATATGAATTACTGCAACCAGTATATTTCATCCCAAGTCGCAGAATCTCCCTGCAGCGGATTTACTGCCAGCTGTAAGTCCCAAAGCTGTTGCATATTTATTGGTGCCACCCCCTCAGTCTTTGGCCCAAATTGCAGCATTACATCCCAATATTTGGCTTAGTTATCCTGCCAAAATGGCGTCCCAGGTATATGGGTTTTATGCAGCTAGACTACCCCATCGCAGGTTACAGAGCAATGTGACATGGATTAACCCAATTCGAAGGTGTCAAAGCTACTCCATCTTTATTGGTAATTTTTACTCAGTGTTTGGACCAAATTGCAGCATAATATCTCAATATTTGGCTTAGTTCTGGTGGAAACATGACCCCCTGTATATATGAATTACTGCAACCAGTATATTTCATCCCAAGTCGCAGAATCTCCCTGCAGCAGATTTACTGCTAGCTGTAAGTCCCAAAGCTGTTGCATATTTATTGGTGCCACCCCCTCAGTCTTTGGCCCAAATTGCAGCATTACATCCCAATATTTGGCTTAGTTATCCTGCCAAAATGGCGTCCCAGGTATATGGGTTTTATGCAGCTAGACTACCCCATCGCAGGTTACAGAGCAATGTGACATGGATTAACCCAATTCGAAGGTGTCAAAGCTACTCCATCTTTATTGGTAATTTTTACTCAGTGTTTGGACCAAATTGCAGCATAATATCTCAATATTTGGCTTAGTTCTGGTGGAAACATGACCCCCTGTATATATGAATTACTGCAACCAGTATATTTCATCCCAAGTCGCAGAATCTCCCTGCAGCGGATTTACTGCCAGCTGTAAGTCCCAAAGCTGTTGCATATTTATTGGTGCCACCCCCTCAGTCTTTGGCCCAAATTGCAGCATTACATCCCAATATTTGGCTTAGTTATCCTGCCAAAATGGCGTCCCAGGTATATGGGTTTTATGCAGCTAGACTACCCCATCGCAGGTTACAGAGAAATGTGACATGGATTAACCCAATTCGAAGGTGTCAAAGCTACTCCATCTTTATTGGTAATTTTTACTCAGTGTTTGGACCAAATTGCAGCATAATATCTCAATATTTGGCTTAGTTCTGGTGGAAACATGACCCCCTGTATATATGAATTACTGCAACCAGTATATTTCATCCCAAGTCGCAGAATCTCCCTGCAGCAGATTTACTGCTAGCTGTAAGTCCCAAAGCTGTTGCATATTTATTGGTGCCACCCCCTCAGTCTTTGGCCCAAATTGCAGCATTACATCCCAATATTTGGCTTAGTTATCCTGCCAAAATGGCGTCCCAGGTATATGGGTTTTATGCAGCTAGACTACCCCATCGCAGGTTACAGAGCAATGTGACATGGATTAACCCAATTCGAAGGTGTCAAAGCTACTCCATCTTTATTGGTAATTTTTACTCAGTGTTTGGACCAAATTGCAGCATAATATCTCAATATTTGGCTTAGTTCTGGTGGAAACATGACCCCCTGTATATATGAATTACTGCAACCAGTATATTTCATCCCAAGTCGCAGAATCTCCCTGCAGCGGATTTACTGCCAGCTGTAAGTCCCAAAGCTGTTGCATATTTATTGGTGCCACCCCCTCAGTCTTTGGCCCAAATTGCAGCATTACATCCCAATATTTGGCTTAGTTATCCTGCCAAAATGGCGTCCCAGGTATATGGGTTTTATGCAGCTAGACTACCCCATCGCAGGTTACAGAGCAATGTGACATGGATTAACCCAATTCGAAGGTGTCAAAGCTACTCCATCTTTATTGGTAATTTTTACTCAGTGTTTGGACCAAATTGCAGCATAATATCTCAATATTTGGCTTAGTTCTGGTGGAAACATGACCCCCTGTATATATGAATTACTGCAACCAGTATATTTCATCCCAAGTCGCAGAATCTCCCTGCAGCAGATTTACTGCTAGCTGTAAGTCCCAAAGCTGTTGCATATTTATTGGTGCCACCCCCTCAGTCTTTGGCCCAAATTGCAGCATTACATCCCAATATTTGGCTTAGTTATCCTGCCAAAATGGCGTCCCAGGTATATGGGTTTTATGCAGCTAGACTACCCCATCGCAGGTTACAGAGCAATGTGACATGGATTAACCCAATTCGAAGGTGTCAAAGCTACTCCATCTTTATTGGTAATTTTTACTCAGTGTTTGGACCAAATTGCAGCATAATATCTCAATATTTGGCTTAGTTCTGGTGGAAACATGACCCCCTGTATATATGAATTACTGCAACCAGTATATTTCATCCCAAGTCGCAGAATCTCCCTGCAGCGGATTTACTGCCAGCTGTAAGTCCCAAAGCTGTTGCATATTTATTGGTGCCACCCCCTCAGTCTTTGGCCCAAATTGCAGCATTACATCCCAATATTTGGCTTAGTTATCCTGCCAAAATGGCGTCCCAGGTATATGGGTTTTATGCAGCTAGACTACCCCATCGCAGGTTACAGAGAAATGTGACATGGATTAACCCAATTCGAAGGTGTCAAAGCTACTCCATCTTTATTGGTAATTTTTACTCAGTGTTTGGACCAAATTGCAGCATAATATCTCAATATTTGGCTTAGTTCTGGTGGAAACATGACCCCCTGTATATATGAATTACTGCAACCAGTATATTTCATCCCAAGTCGCAGAATCTCCCTGCAGCAGATTTACTGCTAGCTGTAAGTCCCAAAGCTGTTGCATATTTATTGGTGCCACCCCCTCAGTCTTTGGCCCAAATTGCAGCATTACATCCCAATATTTGGCTTAGTTATCCTGCCAAAATGGCGTCCCAGGTATATGGGTTTTATGCAGCTAGACTACCCCATCGCAGGTTACAGAGCAATGTGACATGGATTAACCCAATTCGAAGGTGTCAAAGCTACTCCATCTTTATTGGTAATTTTTACTCAGTGTTTGGACCAAATTGCAGCATAATATCTCAATATTTGGCTTAGTTCTGGTGGAAACATGACCCCCTGTATATATGAATTACTGCAACCAGTATATTTCATCCCAAGTCGCAGAATCTCCCTGCAGCGGATTTACTGCCAGCTGTAAGTCCCAAAGCTGTTGCATATTTATTGGTGCCACCCCCTCAGTCTTTGGCCCAAATTGCAGCATTACATCCCAATATTTGGCTTAGTTATCCTGCCAAAATGGCGTCCCAGGTATATGGGTTTTATGCAGCTAGACTACCCCATCGCAGGTTACAGAGCAATGTGACATGGATTAACCCAATTCGAAGGTGTCAAAGCTACTCCATCTTTATTGGTAATTTTTACTCAGTGTTTGGACCAAATTGCAGCATAATATCTCAATATTTGGCTTAGTTCTGGTGGAAACATGACCCCCTGTATATATGAATTACTGCAACCAGTATATTTCATCCCAAGTCGCAGAATCTCCCTGCAGCAGATTTACTGCTAGCTGTAAGTCCCAAAGCTGTTGCATATTTATTGGTGCCACCCCCTCAGTCTTTGGCCCAAATTGCAGCATTACATCCCAATATTTGGCTTAGTTATCCTGCCAAAATGGCGTCCCAGGTATATGGGTTTTATGCAGCTAGACTACCCCATCGCAGGTTACAGAGCAATGTGACATGGATTAACCCAATTCGAAGGTGTCAAAGCTACTCCATCTTTATTGGTAATTTTTACTCAGTGTTTGGACCAAATTGCAGCATAATATCTCAATATTTGGCTTAGTTCTGGTGGAAACATGACCCCCTGTATATATGAATTACTGCAACCAGTATATTTCATCCCAAGTCGCAGAATCTCCCTGCAGCGGATTTACTGCCAGCTGTAAGTCCCAAAGCTGTTGCATATTTATTGGTGCCACCCCCTCAGTCTTTGGCCCAAATTGCAGCATTACATCCCAATATTTGGCTTAGTTATCCTGCCAAAATGGCGTCCCAGGTATATGGGTTTTATGCAGCTAGACTACCCCATCGCAGGTTACAGAGCAATGTGACATGGATTAACCCAATTCGAAGGTGTCAAAGCTACTCCATCTTTATTGGTAATTTTTACTCAGTGTTTGGACCAAATTGCAGCATAATATCTCAATATTTGGCTTAGTTCTGGTGGAAACATGACCCCCTGTATATATGAATTACTGCAACCAGTATATTTCATCCCAAGTCGCAGAATCTCCCTGCAGCGGATTTACTGCCAGCTGTAAGTCCCAAAGCTGTTGCATATTTATTGGTGCCACCCCCTCAGTCTTTGGCCCAAATTGCAGCATTACATCCCAATATTTGGCTTAGTTATCCTGCCAAAATGGCGTCCCAGGTATATGGGTTTTATGCAGCTAGACTACCCCATCGCAGGTTACAGAGCAATGTGACATGGATTAACCCAATTCGAAGGTGTCAAAGCTACTCCATCTTTATTGGTAATTTTTACTCAGTGTTTGGACCAAATTGCAGCATAATATCTCAATATTTGGCTTAGTTCTGGTGGAAACATGACCCCCTGTATATATGAATTACTGCAACCAGTATATTTCATCCCAAGTCGCAGAATCTCCCTGCAGCGGATTTACTGCCAGCTGTAAGTCCCAAAGCTGTTGCATATTTATTGGTGCCACCCCCTCAGTCTTTGGCCCAAATTGCAGCATTACATCCCAATATTTGGCTTAGTTATCCTGCCAAAATGGCGTCCCAGGTATATGGGTTTTATGCAGCTAGACTACCCCATCGCAGGTTACAGAGCAATGTGACATGGATTAACCCAATTCGAAGGTGTCAAAGCTACTCCATCTTTATTGGTAATTTTTACTCAGTGTTTGGACCAAATTGCAGCATAATATTTCAATATTTGGCTTAGTTCTGGTGGAAACATGACCCCCTGTATATATGAATTACTGCAACCAGTATATTTCATCCCAAGTCGCAGAATCTCCCTGCAGCGGATTTACTGCCAGCTGTAAGTCCCAAAGCTGTTGCATATTTATTGGTGCCACCCCCTCAGTCTTTGGCCCAAATTGCAGCATTACATCCCAATATTTGGCTTAGTTATCCTGCCAAAATGGCGTCCCAGGTATATGGGTTTTATGCAGCTAGACTACCCCATCGCAGGTTACAGAGCAATGTGACATGGATTAACCCAATTCGAAGGTGTCAAAGCTACTCCATCTTTATTGGTAATTTTTACTCAGTGTTTGGACCAAATTGCAGCATAATATCTCAATATTTGGCTTAGTTCTGGTGGAAACATGACCCCCTGTATATATGAATTACTGCAACCAGTATATTTCATCCCAAGTCGCAGAATCTCCCTGCAGCGGATTTACTGCCAGCTGTAAGTCCCAAAGCTGTTGCATATTTATTGGTGCCACCCCCTCAGTCTTTGGCCCAAATTGCAGCATTACATCCCAATATTTGGCTTAGTTATCCTGCCAAAATGGCGTCCCAGGTATATGGGTTTTATGCAGCTAGACTACCCCATCGCAGGTTACAGAGCAATGTGACATGGATTAACCCAATTCGAAGGTGTCAAAGCTACTCCATCTTTATTGGTAATTTTTACTCAGTGTTTGGACCAAATTGCAGCATAATATCTCAATATTTGGCTTAGTTCTGGTGGAAACATGACCCCCTGTATATATGAATTACTGCAACCAGTATATTTCATCCCAAGTCGCAGAATCTCCCTGCAGCGGATTTACTGCCAGCTGTAAGTCCCAAAGCTGTTGCATATTTATTGGTGCCACCCCCTCAGTCTTTGGCCCAAATTGCAGCATTACATCCCAATATTTGGCTTAGTTATCCTGCCAAAATGGCGTCCCAGGTATATGGGTTTTATGCAGCTAGACTACCCCATCGCAGGTTACAGAGCAATGTGACATGGATTAACCCAATTCGAAGGTGTCAAAGCTACTCCATCTTTATTGGTAATTTTTACTCAGTGTTTGGACCAAATTGCAGCATAATATCTCAATATTTGGCTTAGTTCTGGTGGAAACATGACCCCCTGTATATATGAATTACTGCAACCAGTATATTTCATCCCAAGTCGCAGAATCTCCCTGCAGCGGATTTACTGCCAGCTGTAAGTCCCAAAGCTGTTGCATATTTATTGGTGCCACCCCCTCAGTCTTTGGCCCAAATTGCAGCATTACATCCCAATATTTGGCTTAGTTATCCTGCCAAAATGGCGTCCCAGGTATATGGGTTTTATGCAGCTAGACTACCCCATCGCAGGTTACAGAGCAATGTGACATGGATTAACCCAATTCGAAGGTGTCAAAGCTACTCCATCTTTATTGGTAATTTTTACTCAGTGTTTGGACCAAATTGCAGCATAATATTTCAATATTTGGCTTAGTTCTGGTGGAAACATGACCCCCTGTATATATGAATTACTGCAACCAGTATATTTCATCCCAAGTCGCAGAATCTCCCTGCAGCGGATTTACTGCCAGCTGTAAGTCCCAAAGCTGTTGCATATTTATTGGTGCCACCCCCTCAGTCTTTGGCCCAAATTGCAGCATTACATCCCAATATTTGGCTTAGTTATCCTGCCAAAATGGCGTCCCAGGTATATGGGTTTTATGCAGCTAGACTACCCCATCGCAGGTTACAGAGCAATGTGACATGGATTAACCCAATTCGAAGGTGTCAAAGCTACTCCATCTTTATTGGTAATTTTTACTCAGTGTTTGGACCAAATTGCAGCATAATATCTCAATATTTGGCTTAGTTCTGGTGGAAACATGACCCCCTGTATATATGAATTACTGCAACCAGTATATTTCATCCCAAGTCGCAGAATCTCCCTGCAGCGGATTTACTGCCAGCTGTAAGTCCCAAAGCTGTTGCATATTTATTGGTGCCACCCCCTCAGTCTTTGGCCCAAATTGCAGCATTACATCCCAATATTTGGCTTAGTTATCCTGCCAAAATGGCGTCCCAGGTATATGGGTTTTATGCAGCTAGACTACCCCATCGCAGGTTACAGAGCAATGTGACATGGATTAACCCAATTCGAAGGTGTCAAAGCTACTCCATCTTTATTGGTAATTTTTACTCAGTGTTTGGACCAAATTGCAGCATAATATCTCAATATTTGGCTTAGTTCTGGTGGAAACATGACCCCCTGTATATATGAATTACTGCAACCAGTATATTTCATCCCAAGTCGCAGAATCTCCCTGCAGCGGATTTACTGCCAGCTGTAAGTCCCAAAGCTGTTGCATATTTATTGGTGCCACCCCCTCAGTCTTTGGCCCAAATTGCAGCATTACATCCCAATATTTGGCTTAGTTATCCTGCCAAAATGGCGTCCCAGGTATATGGGTTTTATGCAGCTAGACTACCCCATCGCAGGTTACAGAGCAATGTGACATGGATTAACCCAATTCGAAGGTGTCAAAGCTACTCCATCTTTATTGGTAATTTTTACTCAGTGTTTGGACCAAATTGCAGCATAATATCTCAATATTTGGCTTAGTTCTGGTGGAAACATGACCCCCTGTATATATGAATTACTGCAACCAGTATATTTCATCCCAAGTCGCAGAATCTCCCTGCAGCAGATTTACTGCTAGCTGTAAGTCCCAAAGCTGTTGCATATTTATTGGTGCCACCCCCTCAGTCTTTGGCCCAAATTGCAGCATTACATCCCAATATTTGGCTTAGTTATCCTGCCAAAATGGCGTCCCAGGTATATGGGTTTTATGCAGCTAGACTACCCCATCGCAGGTTACAGAGCAATGTGACATGGATTAACCCAATTCGAAGGTGTCAAAGCTACTCCATCTTTATTGGTAATTTTTACTCAGTGTTTGGACCAAATTGCAGCATAATATCTCAATATATGGCTTAGTTCTGGTGGAAACATGACCCCCTGTATATATGAATTACTGCAACCAGTATATTTCATCCCAAGTCGCAGAATCTCCCTGCAGCGGATTTACTGCCAGCTGTAAGTCCCAAAGCTGTTGCATATTTATTGGTGCCACCCCCTCAGTCTTTGGCCCAAATTGCAGCATTACATCCCAATATTTGGCTTAGTTATCCTGCCAAAATGGCGTCCCAGGTATATGGGTTTTATGCAGCTAGACTACCCCATCGCAGGTTACAGAGCAATGTGACATGGATTAACCCAATTCGAAGGTGTCAAAGCTACTCCATCTTTATTGGTAATTTTTACTCAGTGTTTGGACCAAATTGCAGCATAATATCTCAATATTTGGCTTAGTTCTGGTGGAAACATGACCCCCTGTATATATGAATTACTGCAACCAGTATATTTCATCCCAAGTCGCAGAATCTCCCTGCAGCGGATTTACTGCCAGCTGTAAGTCCCAAAGCTGTTGCATATTTATTGGTGCCACCCCCTCAGTCTTTGGCCCAAATTGCAGCATTACATCCCAATATTTGGCTTAGTTATCCTGCCAAAATGGCGTCCCAGGTATATGGGTTTTATGCAGCTAGACTACCCCATCGCAGGTTACAGAGCAATGTGACATGGATTAACCCAATTCGAAGGTGTCAAAGCTACTCCATCTTTATTGGTAATTTTTACTCAGTGTTTGGACCAAATAGCAGCATAATATCTCAATATTTGGCTTAGTTCTGGTGGAAACATGACCCCCTGTATATATGAATTACTGCAACCAGTATATTTCATCCCAAGTCGCAGAATCTCCCTGCAGCGGATTTACTGCCAGCTGTAAGTCCCAAAGCTGTTGCATATTTATTGGTGCCACCCCCTCAGTCTTTGGCCCAAATTGCAGCATTACATCCCAATATTTGGCTTAGTTATCCTGCCAAAATGGCGTCCCAGGTATATGGGTTTTATGCAGCTAGACTACCCCATCGCAGGTTACAGAGCAATGTGACATGGATTAACCCAATTCGAAGGTGTCAAAGCTACTCCATCTTTATTGGTAATTTTTACTCAGTGTTTGGACCAAATTGCAGCATAATATCTCAATATTTGGCTTAGTTCTGGTGGAAACATGACCCCCTGTATATATGAATTACTGCAACCAGTATATTTCATCCCAAGTCGCAGAATCTCCCTGCAGCAGATTTACTGCTAGCTGTAAGTCCCAAAGCTGTTGCATATTTATTGGTGCCACCCCCTCAGTCTTTGGCCCAAATTGCAGCATTACATCCCAATATTTGGCTTAGTTATCCTGCCAAAATGGCGTCCCAGGTATATGGGTTTTATGCAGCTAGACTACCCCATCGCAGGTTACAGAGCAATGTGACATGGATTAACCCAATTCGAAGGTGTCAAAGCTACTCCATCTTTATTGGTAATTTTTACTCAGTGTTTGGACCAAATTGCAGCATAATATCTCAATATTTGGCTTAGTTCTGGTGGAAACATGACCCCCTGTATATATGAATTACTGCAACCAGTATATTTCATCCCAAGTCGCAGAATCTCCCTGCAGCAGATTTACTGCTAGCTGTAAGTCCCAAAGCTGTTGCATATTTATTGGTGCCACCCCCTCAGTCTTTGGCCCAAATTGCAGCATTACATCCCAATATTTGGCTTAGTTATCCTGCCAAAATGGCGTCCCAGGTATATGGGTTTTATGCAGCTAGACTACCCCATCGCAGGTTACAGAGCAATGTGACATGGATTAACCCAATTCGAAGGTGTCAAAGCTACTCCATCTTTATTGGTAATTTTTACTCAGTGTTTGGACCAAATTGCAGCATAATATCTCAATATATGGCTTAGTTCTGGTGGAAACATGACCCCCTGTATATATGAATTACTGCAACCAGTATATTTCATCCCAAGTCGCAGAATCTCCCTGCAGCGGATTTACTGCCAGCTGTAAGTCCCAAAGCTGTTGCATATTTATTGGTGCCACCCCCTCAGTCTTTGGCCCAAATTGCAGCATTACATCCCAATATTTGGCTTAGTTATCCTGCCAAAATGGCGTCCCAGGTATATGGGTTTTATGCAGCTAGACTACCCCATCGCAGGTTACAGAGCAATGTGACATGGATTAACCCAATTCGAAGGTGTCAAAGCTACTCCATCTTTATTGGTAATTTTTACTCAGTGTTTGGACCAAATTGCAGCATAATATCTCAATATTTGGCTTAGTTCTGGTGGAAACATGACCCCCTGTATATATGAATTACTGCAACCAGTATATTTCATCCCAAGTCGCAGAATCTCCCTGCAGCGGATTTACTGCCAGCTGTAAGTCCCAAAGCTGTTGCATATTTATTGGTGCCACCCCCTCAGTCTTTGGCCCAAATTGCAGCATTACATCCCAATATTTGGCTTAGTTATCCTGCCAAAATGGCGTCCCAGGTATATGGGTTTTATGCAGCTAGACTACCCCATCGCAGGTTACAGAGCAATGTGACATGGATTAACCCAATTCGAAGGTGTCAAAGCTACTCCATCTTTATTGGTAATTTTTTACTCAGTGTTTGGACCAAATTGCAGCATAATATCTCAATATTTGGCTTAGTTCTGGTGGAAACATGACCCCCTGTATATATGAATTACTGCAACCAGTATATTTCATCCCAAGTCGCAGAATCTCCCTGCAGCGGATTTACTGCCAGCTGTAAGTCCCAAAGCTGTTGCATATTTATTGGTGCCACCCCCTCAGTCTTTGGCCCAAATTGCAGCATTACATCCCAATATTTGGCTTAGTTATCCTGCCAAAATGGCGTCCCAGGTATATGGGTTTTATGCAGCTAGACTACCCCATCGCAGGTTACAGAGCAATGTGACATGGATTAACCCAATTCGAAGGTGTCAAAGCTACTCCATCTTTATTGGTAATTTTTACTCAGTGTTTGGACCAAATTGCAGCATAATATCTCAATATTTGGCTTAGTTCTGGTGGAAACATGACCCCCTGTATATATGAATTACTGCAACCAGTATATTTCATCCCAAGTCGCAGAATCTCCCTGCAGCAGATTTACTGCTAGCTGTAAGTCCCAAAGCTGTTGCATATTTATTGGTGCCACCCCCTCAGTCTTTGGCCCAAATTGCAGCATTACATCCCAATATTTGGCTTAGTTATCCTGCCAAAATGGCGTCCCAGGTATATGGGTTTTATGCAGCTAGACTACCCCATCGCAGGTTACAGAGCAATGTGACATGGATTAACCCAATTCGAAGGTGTCAAAGCTACTCCATCTTTATTGGTAATTTTTACTCAGTGTTTGGACCAAATTGCAGCATAATATCTCAATATTTGGCTTAGTTCTGGTGGAAACATGACCCCCTGTATATATGAATTACTGCAACCAGTATATTTCATCCCAAGTCGCAGAATCTCCCTGCAGCGGATTTACTGCCAGCTGTAAGTCCCAAAGCTGTTGCATATTTATTGGTGCCACCCCCTCAGTCTTTGGCCCAAATTGCAGCATTACATCCCAATATTTGGCTTAGTTATCCTGCCAAAATGGCGTCCCAGGTATATGGGTTTTATGCAGCTAGACTACCCCATCGCAGGTTACAGAGCAATGTGACATGGATTAACCCAATTCGAAGGTGTCAAAGCTACTCCATCTTTATTGGTAATTTTTACTCAGTGTTTGGACCAAATTGCAGCATAATATCTCAATATTTGGCTTAGTTCTGGTGGAAACATGACCCCCTGTATATATGAATTACTGCAACCAGTATATTTCATCCCAAGTCGCAGAATCTCCCTGCAGCGGATTTACTGCCAGCTGTAAGTCCCAAAGCTGTTGCATATTTATTGGTGCCACCCCCTCAGTCTTTGGCCCAAATTGCAGCATTACATCCCAATATTTGGCTTAGTTATCCTGCCAAAATGGCGTCCCAGGTATATGGGTTTTATGCAGCTAGACTACCCCATCGCAGGTTACAGAGCAATGTGACATGGATTAACCCAATTCGAAGGTGTCAAAGCTACTCCATCTTTATTGGTAATTTTTACTCAGTGTTTGGACCAAATTGCAGCATAATATCTCAATATTTGGCTTAGTTCTGGTGGAAACATGACCCCCTGTATATATGAATTACTGCAACCAGTATATTTCATCCCAAGTCGCAGAATCTCCCTGCAGCGGATTTACTGCCAGCTGTAAGTCCCAAAGCTGTTGCATATTTATTGGTGCCACCCCCTCAGTCTTTGGCCCAAATTGCAGCATTACATCCCAATATTTGGCTTAGTTATCCTGCCAAAATGGCGTCCCAGGTATATGGGTTTTATGCAGCTAGACTACCCCATCGCAGGTTACAGAGCAATGTGACATGGATTAACCCAATTCGAAGGTGTCAAAGCTACTCCATCTTTATTGGTAATTTTTACTCAGTGTTTGGACCAAATTGCAGCATAATATCTCAATATTTGGCTTAGTTCTGGTGGAAACATGACCCCCTGTATATATGAATTACTGCAACCAGTATATTTCATCCCAAGTCGCAGAATCTCCCTGCAGCGGATTTACTGCCAGCTGTAAGTCCCAAAGCTGTTGCATATTTATTGGTGCCACCCCCTCAGTCTTTGGCCCAAATTGCAGCATTACATCCCAATATTTGGCTTAGTTATCCTGCCAAAATGGCGTCCCAGGTATATGGGTTTTATGCAGCTAGACTACCCCATCGCAGGTTACAGAGCAATGTGACATGGATTAACCCAATTCGAAGGTGTCAAAGCTACTCCATCTTTATTGGTAATTTTTACTCAGTGTTTGGACCAAATTGCAGCATAATATCTCAATATTTGGCTTAGTTCTGGTGGAAACATGACCCCCTGTATATATGAATTACTGCAACCAGTATATTTCATCCCAAGTCGCAGAATCTCCCTGCAGCGGATTTACTGCCAGCTGTAAGTCCCAAAGCTGTTGCATATTTATTGGTGCCACCCCCTCAGTCTTTGGCCCAAATTGCAGCATTACATCCCAATATTTGGCTTAGTTATCCTGCCAAAATGGCGTCCCAGGTATATGGGTTTTATGCAGCTAGACTACCCCATCGCAGGTTACAGAGCAATGTGACATGGATTAACCCAATTCGAAGGTGTCAAAGCTACTCCATCTTTATTGGTAATTTTTACTCAGTGTTTGGACCAAATTGCAGCATAATATCTCAATATTTGGCTTAGTTCTGGTGGAAACATGACCCCCTGTATATATGAATTACTGCAACCAGTATATTTCATCCCAAGTCGCAGAATCTCCCTGCAGCGGATTTACTGCCAGCTGTAAGTCCCAAAGCTGTTGCATATTTATTGGTGCCACCCCCTCAGTCTTTGGCCCAAATTGCAGCATTACATCCCAATATTTGGCTTAGTTATCCTGCCAAAATGGCGTCCCAGGTATATGGGTTTTATGCAGCTAGACTACCCCATCGCAGGTTACAGAGCAATGTGACATGGATTAACCCAATTCGAAGGTGTCAAAGCTACTCCATCTTTATTGGTAATTTTTACTCAGTGTTTGGACCAAATTGCAGCATAATATTTCAATATTTGGCTTAGTTCTGGTGGAAACATGACCCCCTGTATATATGAATTACTGCAACCAGTATATTTCATCCCAAGTCGCAGAATCTCCCTGCAGCGGATTTACTGCCAGCTGTAAGTCCCAAAGCTGTTGCATATTTATTGGTGCCACCCCCTCAGTCTTTGGCCCAAATTGCAGCATTACATCCCAATATTTGGCTTAGTTATCCTGCCAAAATGGCGTCCCAGGTATATGGGTTTTATGCAGCTAGACTACCCCATCGCAGGTTACAGAGCAATGTGACATGGATTAACCCAATTCGAAGGTGTCAAAGCTACTCCATCTTTATTGGTAATTTTTACTCAGTGTTTGGACCAAATTGCAGCATAATATCTCAATATTTGGCTTAGTTCTGGTGGAAACATGACCCCCTGTATATATGAATTACTGCAACCAGTATATTTCATCCCAAGTCGCAGAATCTCCCTGCAGCGGATTTACTGCCAGCTGTAAGTCCCAAAGCTGTTGCATATTTATTGGTGCCACCCCCTCAGTCTTTGGCCCAAATTGCAGCATTACATCCCAATATTTGGCTTAGTTATCCTGCCAAAATGGCGTCCCAGGTATATGGGTTTTATGCAGCTAGACTACCCCATCGCAGGTTACAGAGCAATGTGACATGGATTAACCCAATTCGAAGGTGTCAAAGCTACTCCATCTTTATTGGTAATTTTTACTCAGTGTTTGGACCAAATTGCAGCATAATATCTCAATATTTGGCTTAGTTCTGGTGGAAACATGACCCCCTGTATATATGAATTACTGCAACCAGTATATTTCATCCCAAGTCGCAGAATCTCCCTGCAGCGGATTTACTGCCAGCTGTAAGTCCCAAAGCTGTTGCATATTTATTGGTGCCACCCCCTCAGTCTTTGGCCCAAATTGCAGCATTACATCCCAATATTTGGCTTAGTTATCCTGCCAAAATGGCGTCCCAGGTATATGGGTTTTATGCAGCTAGACTACCCCATCGCAGGTTACAGAGCAATGTGACATGGATTAACCCAATTCGAAGGTGTCAAAGCTACTCCATCTTTATTGGTAATTTTTACTCAGTGTTTGGACCAAATTGCAGCATAATATCTCAATATTTGGCTTAGTTCTGGTGGAAACATGACCCCCTGTATATATGAATTACTGCAACCAGTATATTTCATCCCAAGTCGCAGAATCTCCCTGCAGCGGATTTACTGCCAGCTGTAAGTCCCAAAGCTGTTGCATATTTATTGGTGCCACCCCCTCAGTCTTTGGCCCAAATTGCAGCATTACATCCCAATATTTGGCTTAGTTATCCTGCCAAAATGGCGTCCCAGGTATATGGGTTTTATGCAGCTAGACTACCCCATCGCAGGTTACAGAGCAATGTGACATGGATTAACCCAATTCGAAGGTGTCAAAGCTACTCCATCTTTATTGGTAATTTTTACTCAGTGTTTGGACCAAATTGCAGCATAATATTTCAATATTTGGCTTAGTTCTGGTGGAAACATGACCCCCTGTATATATGAATTACTGCAACCAGTATATTTCATCCCAAGTCGCAGAATCTCCCTGCAGCGGATTTACTGCCAGCTGTAAGTCCCAAAGCTGTTGCATATTTATTGGTGCCACCCCCTCAGTCTTTGGCCCAAATTGCAGCATTACATCCCAATATTTGGCTTAGTTATCCTGCCAAAATGGCGTCCCAGGTATATGGGTTTTATGCAGCTAGACTACCCCATCGCAGGTTACAGAGCAATGTGACATGGATTAACCCAATTCGAAGGTGTCAAAGCTACTCCATCTTTATTGGTAATTTTTACTCAGTGTTTGGACCAAATTGCAGCATAATATCTCAATATTTGGCTTAGTTCTGGTGGAAACATGACCCCCTGTATATATGAATTACTGCAACCAGTATATTTCATCCCAAGTCGCAGAATCTCCCTGCAGCGGATTTACTGCCAGCTGTAAGTCCCAAAGCTGTTGCATATTTATTGGTGCCACCCCCTCAGTCTTTGGCCCAAATTGCAGCATTACATCCCAATATTTGGCTTAGTTATCCTGCCAAAATGGCGTCCCAGGTATATGGGTTTTATGCAGCTAGACTACCCCATCGCAGGTTACAGAGCAATGTGACATGGATTAACCCAATTCGAAGGTGTCAAAGCTACTCCATCTTTATTGGTAATTTTTACTCAGTGTTTGGACCAAATTGCAGCATAATATCTCAATATTTGGCTTAGTTCTGGTGGAAACATGACCCCCTGTATATATGAATTACTGCAACCAGTATATTTCATCCCAAGTCGCAGAATCTCCCTGCAGCGGATTTACTGCCAGCTGTAAGTCCCAAAGCTGTTGCATATTTATTGGTGCCACCCCCTCAGTCTTTGGCCCAAATTGCAGCATTACATCCCAATATTTGGCTTAGTTATCCTGCCAAAATGGCGTCCCAGGTATATGGGTTTTATGCAGCTAGACTACCCCATCGCAGGTTACAGAGCAATGTGACATGGATTAACCCAATTCGAAGGTGTCAAAGCTACTCCATCTTTATTGGTAATTTTTACTCAGTGTTTGGACCAAATTGCAGCATAATATCTCAATATTTGGCTTAGTTCTGGTGGAAACATGACCCCCTGTATATATGAATTACTGCAACCAGTATATTTCATCCCAAGTCGCAGAATCTCCCTGCAGCAGATTTACTGCTAGCTGTAAGTCCCAAAGCTGTTGCATATTTATTGGTGCCACCCCCTCAGTCTTTGGCCCAAATTGCAGCATTACATCCCAATATTTGGCTTAGTTATCCTGCCAAAATGGCGTCCCAGGTATATGGGTTTTATGCAGCTAGACTACCCCATCGCAGGTTACAGAGCAATGTGACATGGATTAACCCAATTCGAAGGTGTCAAAGCTACTCCATCTTTATTGGTAATTTTTACTCAGTGTTTGGACCAAATTGCAGCATAATATCTCAATATATGGCTTAGTTCTGGTGGAAACATGACCCCCTGTATATATGAATTACTGCAACCAGTATATTTCATCCCAAGTCGCAGAATCTCCCTGCAGCGGATTTACTGCCAGCTGTAAGTCCCAAAGCTGTTGCATATTTATTGGTGCCACCCCCTCAGTCTTTGGCCCAAATTGCAGCATTACATCCCAATATTTGGCTTAGTTATCCTGCCAAAATGGCGTCCCAGGTATATGGGTTTTATGCAGCTAGACTACCCCATCGCAGGTTACAGAGCAATGTGACATGGATTAACCCAATTCGAAGGTGTCAAAGCTACTCCATCTTTATTGGTAATTTTTACTCAGTGTTTGGACCAAATTGCAGCATAATATCTCAATATTTGGCTTAGTTCTGGTGGAAACATGACCCCCTGTATATATGAATTACTGCAACCAGTATATTTCATCCCAAGTCGCAGAATCTCCCTGCAGCGGATTTACTGCCAGCTGTAAGTCCCAAAGCTGTTGCATATTTATTGGTGCCACCCCCTCAGTCTTTGGCCCAAATTGCAGCATTACATCCCAATATTTGGCTTAGTTATCCTGCCAAAATGGCGTCCCAGGTATATGGGTTTTATGCAGCTAGACTACCCCATCGCAGGTTACAGAGCAATGTGACATGGATTAACCCAATTCGAAGGTGTCAAAGCTACTCCATCTTTATTGGTAATTTTTACTCAGTGTTTGGACCAAATAGCAGCATAATATCTCAATATTTGGCTTAGTTCTGGTGGAAACATGACCCCCTGTATATATGAATTACTGCAACCAGTATATTTCATCCCAAGTCGCAGAATCTCCCTGCAGCGGATTTACTGCCAGCTGTAAGTCCCAAAGCTGTTGCATATTTATTGGTGCCACCCCCTCAGTCTTTGGCCCAAATTGCAGCATTACATCCCAATATTTGGCTTAGTTATCCTGCCAAAATGGCGTCCCAGGTATATGGGTTTTATGCAGCTAGACTACCCCATCGCAGGTTACAGAGCAATGTGACATGGATTAACCCAATTCGAAGGTGTCAAAGCTACTCCATCTTTATTGGTAATTTTTACTCAGTGTTTGGACCAAATTGCAGCATAATATCTCAATATTTGGCTTAGTTCTGGTGGAAACATGACCCCCTGTATATATGAATTACTGCAACCAGTATATTTCATCCCAAGTCGCAGAATCTCCCTGCAGCAGATTTACTGCTAGCTGTAAGTCCCAAAGCTGTTGCATATTTATTGGTGCCACCCCCTCAGTCTTTGGCCCAAATTGCAGCATTACATCCCAATATTTGGCTTAGTTATCCTGCCAAAATGGCGTCCCAGGTATATGGGTTTTATGCAGCTAGACTACCCCATCGCAGGTTACAGAGCAATGTGACATGGATTAACCCAATTCGAAGGTGTCAAAGCTACTCCATCTTTATTGGTAATTTTTACTCAGTGTTTGGACCAAATTGCAGCATAATATCTCAATATTTGGCTTAGTTCTGGTGGAAACATGACCCCCTGTATATATGAATTACTGCAACCAGTATATTTCATCCCAAGTCGCAGAATCTCCCTGCAGCGGATTTACTGCCAGCTGTAAGTCCCAAAGCTGTTGCATATTTATTGGTGCCACCCCCTCAGTCTTTGGCCCAAATTGCAGCATTACATCCCAATATTTGGCTTAGTTATCCTGCCAAAATGGCGTCCCAGGTATATGGGTTTTATGCAGCTAGACTACCCCATCGCAGGTTACAGAGCAATGTGACATGGATTAACCCAATTCGAAGGTGTCAAAGCTACTCCATCTTTATTGGTAATTTTTACTCAGTGTTTGGACCAAATTGCAGCATAATATCTCAATATTTGGCTTAGTTCTGGTGGAAACATGACCCCCTGTATATATGAATTACTGCAACCAGTATATTTCATCCCAAGTCGCAGAATCTCCCTGCAGCGGATTTACTGCCAGCTGTAAGTCCCAAAGCTGTTGCATATTTATTGGTGCCACCCCCTCAGTCTTTGGCCCAAATTGCAGCATTACATCCCAATATTTGGCTTAGTTATCCTGCCAAAATGGCGTCCCAGGTATATGGGTTTTATGCAGCTAGACTACCCCATCGCAGGTTACAGAGCAATGTGACATGGATTAACCCAATTCGAAGGTGTCAAAGCTACTCCATCTTTATTGGTAATTTTTACTCAGTGTTTGGACCAAATTGCAGCATAATATCTCAATATTTGGCTTAGTTCTGGTGGAAACATGACCCCCTGTATATATGAATTACTGCAACCAGTATATTTCATCCCAAGTCGCAGAATCTCCCTGCAGCGGATTTACTGCCAGCTGTAAGTCCCAAAGCTGTTGCATATTTATTGGTGCCACCCCCTCAGTCTTTGGCCCAAATTGCAGCATTACATCCCAATATTTGGCTTAGTTATCCTGCCAAAATGGCGTCCCAGGTATATGGGTTTTATGCAGCTAGACTACCCCATCGCAGGTTACAGAGCAATGTGACATGGATTAACCCAATTCGAAGGTGTCAAAGCTACTCCATCTTTATTGGTAATTTTTACTCAGTGTTTGGACCAAATTGCAGCATAATATCTCAATATTTGGCTTAGTTCTGGTGGAAACATGACCCCCTGTATATATGAATTACTGCAACCAGTATATTTCATCCCAAGTCGCAGAATCTCCCTGCAGCGGATTTACTGCCAGCTGTAAGTCCCAAAGCTGTTGCATATTTATTGGTGCCACCCCCTCAGTCTTTGGCCCAAATTGCAGCATTACATCCCAATATTTGGCTTAGTTATCCTGCCAAAATGGCGTCCCAGGTATATGGGTTTTATGCAGCTAGACTACCCCATCGCAGGTTACAGAGCAATGTGACATGGATTAACCCAATTCGAAGGTGTCAAAGCTACTCCATCTTTATTGGTAATTTTTACTCAGTGTTTGGACCAAATTGCAGCATAATATCTCAATATTTGGCTTAGTTCTGGTGGAAACATGACCCCCTGTATATATGAATTACTGCAACCAGTATATTTCATCCCAAGTCGCAGAATCTCCCTGCAGCGGATTTACTGCCAGCTGTAAGTCCCAAAGCTGTTGCATATTTATTGGTGCCACCCCCTCAGTCTTTGGCCCAAATTGCAGCATTACATCCCAATATTTGGCTTAGTTATCCTGCCAAAATGGCGTCCCAGGTATATGGGTTTTATGCAGCTAGACTACCCCATCGCAGGTTACAGAGCAATGTGACATGGATTAACCCAATTCGAAGGTGTCAAAGCTACTCCATCTTTATTGGTAATTTTTACTCAGTGTTTGGACCAAATTGCAGCATAATATCTCAATATTTGGCTTAGTTCTGGTGGAAACATGACCCCCTGTATA
>CAXHLB010000019.1:0-226542 GCA_964017235.1 Sabellastarte sp. h YS-2021 | reverse complement strand
TAGAACAGCTTTGACACTTACATCTGTGAAGGAAACTCTTGTCGCAGGATTTTACGACTGGTAATGGGGTACACTGGTTGCAGTGAACTAGTATATACAGCGGGTCATATTTCCACCATAACTAAGCCAAATATTAAAATATTGTGCTGCAATTTGGACCAAACACTGAGTGAATTACACCAATAAAGGTGGAACAGCTTTGAGACGTACAGAGGAGTTAAACCCATGTCACATTGGTCTGTAACCTGCAATGGAGGGGTCTGGCTTCAATAAACCCATGTAGGTAGTGCGCCATTTTGGCGGCCTGGCCAAGCCAAATTTTGGGCTATAATGCTGCAACTTGGCCCAATTATTGAGGGAGTGGCACTAATAAATATAGAACAGCTTTGACACTTACATCTGTGAAGGAAACTCTTGTCGCAGGATTTTACGACTGGTAATGGGGTACACTGGTTGCAGTGAACTAGTATATACAGCGGGTCATATTTCCACCATAACTAAGCCAAATATTAAAATATTATGCTGCAATTTGGACCAAACACTGAGTGAATTACACCAATAAAGGTGGAACAGCTTTGAGACGTACAGAGGAGTTAAACCCATGTCACATTGGTCTGTAACCTGCAATGGAGGGGTCTGGCTTCAATAAACCCATGTAGGTAGTGCGCCATTTTGGCGGCCTGGCCAAGCCAAATTTTGGGCTATAATGCTGCAACTTGGCCCAATTATTGAGGGAGTGGCACTAATAAATATAGAACAGCTTTGACACTTACATCTGTGAAGGAAACTCTTGTCGCAGGATTTTACGACTGGTAATGGGGTACACTGGTTGCAGTGAACTAGTATATACAGCGGGTCATATTTCCACCATAACTAAGCCAAATATTAAAATATTATGCTGCAATTTGGACCAAACACTGAGTGAATTACACCAATAAAGGTGGAACAGCTTTGAGACGTACAGAGGAGTTAAACCCATGTCACATTGGTCTGTAACCTGCAATGGAGGGGTCTGGCTTCAATAAACCCATGTAGGTAGTGCGCCATTTTGGCGGCCTGGCCAAGCCAAATATTGGGCTATAATGCTGCAACTTGGCCCAATTATTGAGGGAGTGGCACTAATAAATATAGAACAGCTTTGACACTTACATCTGTGAAGGAAACTCTTGTCGCAGGATTTTACGACTGGTAATGGGGTACACTGGTTGCAGTGAACTAGTATATACAGCGGGTCATATTTCCACCATAACTAAGCCAAATATTAAAATATTATGCTGCAATTTGGACCAAACACTGAGTGAATTACACCAATAAAGGTGGAACAGCTTTGAGACGTACAGAGGAGTTAAACCCATGTCACATTGGTCTGTAACCTGCAATGGAGGGGTCTGGCTTCAATAAACCCATGTAGGTAGTGCGCCATTTTGGCGGCCTGGCCAAGCCAAATTTTGGGCTATAATGCTGCAACTTGGCCCAATTATTGAGGGAGTGGCACTAATAAATATAGAACAGCTTTGACACTTACATCTGTGAAGGAAACTCTTGTCGCAGGATTTTACGACTGGTAATGGGGTACACTGGTTGCAGTGAACTAGTATATACAGCGGGTCATATTTCCACCATAACTAAGCCAAATATTAAAATATTGTGCTGCAATTTGGACCAAACACTGAGTGAATTACACCAATAAAGGTGGAACAGCTTTGAGACGTACAGAGGAGTTAAACCCATGTCACATTGGTCTGTAACCTGCAATGGAGGGGTCTGGCTTCAATAAACCCATGTAGGTAGTGCGCCATTTTGGCGGCCTGGCCAAGCCAAATTTTGGGCTATAATGCTGCAACTTGGCCCAATTATTGAGGGAGTGGCACTAATAAATATAGAACAGCTTTGACACTTACATCTGTGAAGGAAACTCTTGTCGCAGGATTTTACGACTGGTAATGGGGTACACTGGTTGCAGTGAACTAGTATATACAGCGGGTCATATTTCCACCATAACTAAGCCAAATATTAAAATATTGTGCTGCAATTTGGACCAAACACTGAGTGAATTACACCAATAAAGGTGGAACAGCTTTGAGACGTACAGAGGAGTTAAACCCATGTCACATTGGTCTGTAACCTGCAATGGAGGGGTCTGGCTTCAATAAACCCATGTAGGTAGTGCGCCATTTTGGCGGCCTGGCCAAGCCAAATTTTGGGCTATAATGCTGCAACTTGGCCCAATTATTGAGGGAGTGGCACTAATAAATATAGAACAGCTTTGACACTTACATCTGTGAAGGAAACTCTTGTCGCAGGATTTTACGACTGGTAATGGGGTACACTGGTTGCAGTGAACTAGTATATACAGCGGGTCATATTTCCACCATAACTAAGCCAAATATTAAAATATTGTGCTGCAATTTGGACCAAACACTGAGTGAATTACACCAATAAAGGTGGAACAGCTTTGAGACGTACAGAGGAGTTAAACCCATGTCACATTGGTCTGTAACCTGCAATGGAGGGGTCTGGCTTCAATAAACCCATGTAGGTAGTGCGCCATTTTGGCGGCCTGGCCAAGCCAAATTTTGGGCTATAATGCTGCAACTTGGCCCAATTATTGAGGGAGTGGCACTAATAAATATAGAACAGCTTTGACACTTACATCTGTGAAGGAAACTCTTGTCGCAGGATTTTACGACTGGTAATGGGGTACACTGGTTGCAGTGAACTAGTATATACAGCGGGTCATATTTCCACCATAACTAAGCCAAATATTAAAATATTGTGCTGCAATTTGGACCAAACACTGAGTGAATTACACCAATAAAGGTGGAACAGCTTTGAGACGTACAGAGGAGTTAAACCCATGTCACATTGGTCTGTAACCTGCAATGGAGGGGTCTGGCTTCAATAAACCCATGTAGGTAGTGCGCCATTTTGGCGGCCTGGCCAAGCCAAATTTTGGGCTATAATGCTGCAACTTGGCCCAATTATTGAGGGAGTGGCACTAATAAATATAGAACAGCTTTGACACTTACATCTGTGAAGGAAACTCTTGTCGCAGGATTTTACGACTGGTAATGGGGTACACTGGTTGCAGTGAACTAGTATATACAGCGGGTCATATTTCCACCATAACTAAGCCAAATATTAAAATATTGTGCTGCAATTTGGACCAAACACTGAGTGAATTACACCAATAAAGGTGGAACAGCTTTGAGACGTACAGAGGAGTTAAACCCATGTCACATTGGTCTGTAACCTGCAATGGAGGGGTCTGGCTTCAATAAACCCATGTAGGTAGTGCGCCATTTTGGCGGCCTGGCCAAGCCAAATTTTGGGCTATAATGCTGCAACTTGGCCCAATTATTGAGGGAGTGGCACTAATAAATATAGAACAGCTTTGACACTTACATCTGTGAAGGAAACTCTTGTCGCAGGATTTTACGACTGGTAATGGGGTACACTGGTTGCAGTGAACTAGTATATACAGCGGGTCATATTTCCACCATAACTAAGCCAAATATTAAAATATTATGCTGCAATTTGGACCAAACACTGAGTGAATTACACCAATAAAGGTGGAACAGCTTTGAGACGTACAGAGGAGTTAAACCCATGTCACATTGGTCTGTAACCTGCAATGGAGGGGTCTGGCTTCAATAAACCCATGTAGGTAGTGCGCCATTTTGGCGGCCTGGCCAAGCCAAATTTTGGGCTATAATGCTGCAACTTGGCCCAATTATTGAGGGAGTGGCACTAATAAATATAGAACAGCTTTGACACTTACATCTGTGAAGGAAACTCTTGTCGCAGGATTTTACGACTGGTAATGGGGTACACTGGTTGCAGTGAACTAGTATATACAGCGGGTCATATTTCCACCATAACTAAGCCAAATATTAAAATATTGTGCTGCAATTTGGACCAAACACTGAGTGAATTACACCAATAAAGGTGGAACAGCTTTGAGACGTACAGAGGAGTTAAACCCATGTCACATTGGTCTGTAACCTGCAATGGAGGGGTCTGGCTTCAATAAACCCATGTAGGTAGTGCGCCATTTTGGCGGCCTGGCCAAGCCAAATTTTGGGCTATAATGCTGCAACTTGGCCCAATTATTGAGGGAGTGGCACTAATAAATATAGAACAGCTTTGACACTTACATCTGTGAAGGAAACTCTTGTCGCAGGATTTTACGACTGGTAATGGGGTACACTGGTTGCAGTGAACTAGTATATACAGCGGGTCATATTTCCACCATAACTAAGCCAAATATTAAAATATTGTGCTGCAATTTGGACCAAACACTGAGTGAATTACACCAATAAAGGTGGAACAGCTTTGAGACGTACAGAGGAGTTAAACCCATGTCACATTGGTCTGTAACCTGCAATGGAGGGGTCTGGCTTCAATAAACCCATGTAGGTAGTGCGCCATTTTGGCGGCCTGGCCAAGCCAAATTTTGGGCTATAATGCTGCAACTTGGCCCAATTATTGAGGGAGTGGCACTAATAAATATAGAACAGCTTTGACACTTACATCTGTGAAGGAAACTCTTGTCGCAGGATTTTACGACTGGTAATGGGGTACACTGGTTGCAGTGAACTAGTATATACAGCGGGTCATATTTCCACCATAACTAAGCCAAATATTAAAATATTATGCTGCAATTTGGACCAAACACTGAGTGAATTACACCAATAAAGGTGGAACAGCTTTGAGACGTACAGAGGAGTTAAACCCATGTCACATTGGTCTGTAACCTGCAATGGAGGGGTCTGGCTTCAATAAACCCATGTAGGTAGTGCGCCATTTTGGCGGCCTGGCCAAGCCAAATTTTGGGCTATAATGCTGCAACTTGGCCCAATTATTGAGGGAGTGGCACTAATAAATATAGAACAGCTTTGACACTTACATCTGTGAAGGAAACTCTTGTCGCAGGATTTTACGACTGGTAATGGGGTACACTGGTTGCAGTGAACTAGTATATACAGCGGGTCATATTTCCACCATAACTAAGCCAAATATTAAAATATTGTGCTGCAATTTGGACCAAACACTGAGTGAATTACACCAATAAAGGTGGAACAGCTTTGAGACGTACAGAGGAGTTAAACCCATGTCACATTGGTCTGTAACCTGCAATGGAGGGGTCTGGCTTCAATAAACCCATGTAGGTAGTGCGCCATTTTGGCGGCCTGGCCAAGCCAAATTTTGGGCTATAATGCTGCAACTTGGCCCAATTATTGAGGGAGTGGCACTAATAAATATAGAACAGCTTTGACACTTACATCTGTGAAGGAAACTCTTGTCGCAGGATTTTACGACTGGTAATGGGGTACACTGGTTGCAGTGAACTAGTATATACAGCGGGTCATATTTCCACCATAACTAAGCCAAATATTAAAATATTGTGCTGCAATTTGGACCAAACACTGAGTGAATTACACCAATAAAGGTGGAACAGCTTTGAGACGTACAGAGGAGTTAAACCCATGTCACATTGGTCTGTAACCTGCAATGGAGGGGTCTGGCTTCAATAAACCCATGTAGGTAGTGCGCCATTTTGGCGGCCTGGCCAAGCCAAATTTTGGGCTATAATGCTGCAACTTGGCCCAATTATTGAGGGAGTGGCACTAATAAATATAGAACAGCTTTGACACTTACATCTGTGAAGGAAACTCTTGTCGCAGGATTTTACGACTGGTAATGGGGTACACTGGTTGCAGTGAACTAGTATATACAGCGGGTCATATTTCCACCATAACTAAGCCAAATATTAAAATATTGTGCTGCAATTTGGACCAAACACTGAGTGAATTACACCAATAAAGGTGGAACAGCTTTGAGACGTACAGAGGAGTTAAACCCATGTCACATTGGTCTGTAACCTGCAATGGAGGGGTCTGGCTTCAATAAACCCATGTAGGTAGTGCGCCATTTTGGCGGCCTGGCCAAGCCAAATTTTGGGCTATAATGCTGCAACTTGGCCCAATTATTGAGGGAGTGGCACTAATAAATATAGAACAGCTTTGACACTTACATCTGTGAAGGAAACTCTTGTCGCAGGATTTTACGACTGGTAATGGGGTACACTGGTTGCAGTGAACTAGTATATACAGCGGGTCATATTTCCACCATAACTAAGCCAAATATTAAAATATTATGCTGCAATTTGGACCAAACACTGAGTGAATTACACCAATAAAGGTGGAACAGCTTTGAGACGTACAGAGGAGTTAAACCCATGTCACATTGGTCTGTAACCTGCAATGGAGGGGTCTGGCTTCAATAAACCCATGTAGGTAGTGCGCCATTTTGGCGGCCTGGCCAAGCCAAATTTTGGGCTATAATGCTGCAACTTGGCCCAATTATTGAGGGAGTGGCACTAATAAATATAGAACAGCTTTGACACTTACATCTGTGAAGGAAACTCTTGTCGCAGGATTTTACGACTGGTAATGGGGTACACTGGTTGCAGTGAACTAGTATATACAGCGGGTCATATTTCCACCATAACTAAGCCAAATATTAAAATATTGTGCTGCAATTTGGACCAAACACTGAGTGAATTACACCAATAAAGGTGGAACAGCTTTGAGACGTACAGAGGAGTTAAACCCATGTCACATTGGTCTGTAACCTGCAATGGAGGGGTCTGGCTTCAATAAACCCATGTAGGTAGTGCGCCATTTTGGCGGCCTGGCCAAGCCAAATTTTGGGCTATAATGCTGCAACTTGGCCCAATTATTGAGGGAGTGGCACTAATAAATATAGAACAGCTTTGACACTTACATCTGTGAAGGAAACTCTTGTCGCAGGATTTTACGACTGGTAATGGGGTACACTGGTTGCAGTGAACTAGTATATACAGCGGGTCATATTTCCACCATAACTAAGCCAAATATTAAAATATTATGCTGCAATTTGGACCAAACACTGAGTGAATTACACCAATAAAGGTGGAACAGCTTTGAGACGTACAGAGGAGTTAAACCCATGTCACATTGGTCTGTAACCTGCAATGGAGGGGTCTGGCTTCAATAAACCCATGTAGGTAGTGCGCCATTTTGGCGGCCTGGCCAAGCCAAATTTTGGGCTATAATGCTGCAACTTGGCCCAATTATTGAGGGAGTGGCACTAATAAATATAGAACAGCTTTGACACTTACATCTGTGAAGGAAACTCTTGTCGCAGGATTTTACGACTGGTAATGGGGTACACTGGTTGCAGTGAACTAGTATATACAGCGGGTCATATTTCCACCATAACTAAGCCAAATATTAAAATATTGTGCTGCAATTTGGACCAAACACTGAGTGAATTACACCAATAAAGGTGGAACAGCTTTGAGACGTACAGAGGAGTTAAACCCATGTCACATTGGTCTGTAACCTGCAATGGAGGGGTCTGGCTTCAATAAACCCATGTAGGTAGTGCGCCATTTTGGCGGCCTGGCCAAGCCAAATTTTGGGCTATAATGCTGCAACTTGGCCCAATTATTGAGGGAGTGGCACTAATAAATATAGAACAGCTTTGACACTTACATCTGTGAAGGAAACTCTTGTCGCAGGATTTTACGACTGGTAATGGGGTACACTGGTTGCAGTGAACTAGTATATACAGCGGGTCATATTTCCACCATAACTAAGCCAAATATTAAAATATTGTGCTGCAATTTGGACCAAACACTGAGTGAATTACACCAATAAAGGTGGAACAGCTTTGAGACGTACAGAGGAGTTAAACCCATGTCACATTGGTCTGTAACCTGCAATGGAGGGGTCTGGCTTCAATAAACCCATGTAGGTAGTGCGCCATTTTGGCGGCCTGGCCAAGCCAAATATTGGGCTATAATGCTGCAACTTGGCCCAATTATTGAGGGAGTGGCACTAATAAATATAGAACAGCTTTGACACTTACATCTGTGAAGGAAACTCTTGTCGCAGGATTTTACGACTGGTAATGGGGTACACTGGTTGCAGTGAACTAGTATATACAGCGGGTCATATTTCCACCATAACTAAGCCAAATATTAAAATATTATGCTGCAATTTGGACCAAACACTGAGTGAATTACACCAATAAAGGTGGAACAGCTTTGAGACGTACAGAGGAGTTAAACCCATGTCACATTGGTCTGTAACCTGCAATGGAGGGGTCTGGCTTCAATAAACCCATGTAGGTAGTGCGCCATTTTGGCGGCCTGGCCAAGCCAAATATTGGGCTATAATGCTGCAACTTGGCCCAATTATTGAGGGAGTGGCACTATTAAATATAGAACAGCTTTGACACTTACATCTGTGAAGGAAACTCTTGTCGCAGGATTTTACGACTGGTAATGGGGTACACTGGTTGCAGTGAACTAGTATATACAGCGGGTCATATTTCCACCATAACTAAGCCAAATATTAAAATATTATGCTGCAATTTGGACCAAACACTGAGTGAATTACACCAATAAAGGTGGAACAGCTTTGAGACGTACAGAGGAGTTAAACCCATGTCACATTGGTCTGTAACCTGCAATGGAGGGGTCTGGCTTCAATAAACCCATGTAGGTAGTGCGCCATTTTGGCGGCCTGGCCAAGCCAAATTTTGGGCTATAATGCTGCAACTTGGCCCAATTATTGAGGGAGTGGCACTAATAAATATAGAACAGCTTTGACACTTACATCTGTGAAGGAAACTCTTGTCGCAGGATTTTACGACTGGTAATGGGGTACACTGGTTGCAGTGAACTAGTATATACAGCGGGTCATATTTCCACCATAACTAAGCCAAATATTAAAATATTGTGCTGCAATTTGGACCAAACACTGAGTGAATTACACCAATAAAGGTGGAACAGCTTTGAGACGTACAGAGGAGTTAAACCCATGTCACATTGGTCTGTAACCTGCAATGGAGGGGTCTGGCTTCAATAAACCCATGTAGGTAGTGCGCCATTTTGGCGGCCTGGCCAAGCCAAATTTTGGGCTATAATGCTGCAACTTGGCCCAATTATTGAGGGAGTGGCACTAATAAATATAGAACAGCTTTGACACTTACATCTGTGAAGGAAACTCTTGTCGCAGGATTTTACGACTGGTAATGGGGTACACTGGTTGCAGTGAACTAGTATATACAGCGGGTCATATTTCCACCATAACTAAGCCAAATATTAAAATATTGTGCTGCAATTTGGACCAAACACTGAGTGAATTACACCAATAAAGGTGGAACAGCTTTGAGACGTGCAGAGGAGTTAAACCCATGTCACATTGGTCTGTAACCTGCAATGGAGGGGTCTGGCTTCAATAAACCCATGTAGGTAGTGCGCCATTTTGGCGGCCTGGCCAAGCCAAATATTGGGCTATAATGCTGCAACTTGGCCCAATTATTGAGGGAGTGGCACTGTTAAATATAGAACAGCTTTGACACTTACATCTGTGAAGGAAACTCTTGTCGCAGGATTTTACGACTGG
Organism: Sabellastarte sp. h YS-2021; assembly: GCA_964017235.1. Taxonomy (NCBI): domain Eukaryota; kingdom Metazoa; phylum Annelida; class Polychaeta; order Sabellida; family Sabellidae; genus Sabellastarte; species Sabellastarte sp. h YS-2021. Next base: position 217,081 of record CAXHLB010000019.1, on the reverse strand, counting down.
TAATGGGGTACACTGGTTGCAGTGAACTAGTATATACAGCGGGTCATATTTCCACCATAACTAAGCCAAATATTAAAATATTATGCTGCAATTTGGACCAAACACTGAGTGAATTACACCAATAAAGGTGGAACAGCTTTGAGACGTACAGAGGAGTTAAACCCATGTCACATTGGTCTGTAACCTGCAATGGAGGGGTCTGGCTTCAATAAACCCATGTAGGTAGTGCGCCATTTTGGCGGCCTGGCCAAGCCAAATTTTGGGCTATAATGCTGCAACTTGGCCCAATTATTGAGGGAGTGGCACTAATAAATATAGAACAGCTTTGACACTTACATCTGTGAAGGAAACTCTTGTCGCAGGATTTTACGACTGGTAATGGGGTACACTGGTTGCAGTGAACTAGTATATACAGCGGGTCATATTTCCACCATAACTAAGCCAAATATTAAAATATTGTGCTGCAATTTGGACCAAACACTGAGTGAATTACACCAATAAAGGTGGAACAGCTTTGAGACGTACAGAGGAGTTAAACCCATGTCACATTGGTCTGTAACCTGCAATGGAGGGGTCTGGCTTCAATAAACCCATGTAGGTAGTGCGCCATTTTGGCGGCCTGGCCAAGCCAAATATTGGGCTATAATGCTGCAACTTGGCCCAATTATTGAGGGAGTGGCACTGTTAAATATAGAACAGCTTTGACACTTACATCTGTGAAGGAAACTCTTGTCGCAGGATTTTACGACTGGTAATGGGGTACACTGGTTGCAGTGAACTAGTATATACAGCGGGTCATATTTCCACCATAACTAAGCCAAATATTAAAATATTATGCTGCAATTTGGACCAAACACTGAGTGAATTACACCAATAAAGGTGGAACAGCTTTGAGACGTACAGAGGAGTTAAACCCATGTCACATTGGTCTGTAACCTGCAATGGAGGGGTCTGGCTTCAATAAACCCATGTAGGTAGTGCGCCATTTTGGCGGCCTGGCCAAGCCAAATATTGGGCTATAATGCTGCAACTTGGCCCAATTATTGAGGGAGTGGCACTATTAAATATAGAACAGCTTTGACACTTACATCTGTGAAGGAAACTCTTGTCGCAGGATTTTACGACTGGTAATGGGGTACACTGGTTGCAGTGAACTAGTATATACAGCGGGTCATATTTCCACCATAACTAAGCCAAATATTAAAATATTATGCTGCAATTTGGACCAAACACTGAGTGAATTACACCAATAAAGGTGGAACAGCTTTGAGACGTACAGAGGAGTTAAACCCATGTCACATTGGTCTGTAACCTGCAATGGAGGGGTCTGGCTTCAATAAACCCATGTAGGTAGTGCGCCATTTTGGCGGCCTGGCCAAGCCAAATTTTGGGCTATAATGCTGCAACTTGGCCCAATTATTGAGGGAGTGGCACTAATAAATATAGAACAGCTTTGACACTTACATCTGTGAAGGAAACTCTTGTCGCAGGATTTTACGACTGGTAATGGGGTACACTGGTTGCAGTGAACTAGTATATACAGCGGGTCATATTTCCACCATAACTAAGCCAAATATTAAAATATTGTGCTGCAATTTGGACCAAACACTGAGTGAATTACACCAATAAAGGTGGAACAGCTTTGAGACGTACAGAGGAGTTAAACCCATGTCACATTGGTCTGTAACCTGCAATGGAGGGGTCTGGCTTCAATAAACCCATGTAGGTAGTGCGCCATTTTGGCGGCCTGGCCAAGCCAAATTTTGGGCTATAATGCTGCAACTTGGCCCAATTATTGAGGGAGTGGCACTAATAAATATAGAACAGCTTTGACACTTACATCTGTGAAGGAAACTCTTGTCGCAGGATTTTACGACTGGTAATGGGGTACACTGGTTGCAGTGAACTAGTATATACAGCGGGTCATATTTCCACCATAACTAAGCCAAATATTAAAATATTGTGCTGCAATTTGGACCAAACACTGAGTGAATTACACCAATAAAGGTGGAACAGCTTTGAGACGTGCAGAGGAGTTAAACCCATGTCACATTGGTCTGTAACCTGCAATGGAGGGGTCTGGCTTCAATAAACCCATGTAGGTAGTGCGCCATTTTGGCGGCCTGGCCAAGCCAAATATTGGGCTATAATGCTGCAACTTGGCCCAATTATTGAGGGAGTGGCACTGTTAAATATAGAACAGCTTTGACACTTACATCTGTGAAGGAAACTCTTGTCGCAGGATTTTACGACTGGTAATGGGGTACACTGGTTGCAGTGAACTAGTATATACAGCGGGTCATATTTCCACCATAACTAAGCCAAATATTAAAATATTATGCTGCAATTTGGACCAAACACTGAGTGAATTACACCAATAAAGGTGGAACAGCTTTGAGACGTACAGAGGAGTTAAACCCATGTCACATTGGTCTGTAACCTGCAATGGAGGGGTCTGGCTTCAATAAACCCATGTAGGTAGTGCGCCATTTTGGCGGCCTGGCCAAGCCAAATTTTGGGCTATAATGCTGCAACTTGGCCCAATTATTGAGGGAGTGGCACTAATAAATATAGAACAGCTTTGACACTTACATCTGTGAAGGAAACTCTTGTCGCAGGATTTTACGACTGGTAATGGGGTACACTGGTTGCAGTGAACTAGTATATACAGCGGGTCATATTTCCACCATAACTAAGCCAAATATTAAAATATTGTGCTGCAATTTGGACCAAACACTGAGTGAATTACACCAATAAAGGTGGAACAGCTTTGAGACGTACAGAGGAGTTAAACCCATGTCACATTGGTCTGTAACCTGCAATGGAGGGGTCTGGCTTCAATAAACCCATGTAGGTAGTGCGCCATTTTGGCGGCCTGGCCAAGCCAAATATTGGGCTATAATGCTGCAACTTGGCCCAATTATTGAGGGAGTGGCACTGTTAAATATAGAACAGCTTTGACACTTACATCTGTGAAGGAAACTCTTGTCGCAGGATTTTACGACTGGTAATGGGGTACACTGGTTGCAGTGAACTAGTATATACAGCGGGTCATATTTCCACCATAACTAAGCCAAATATTAAAATATTATGCTGCAATTTGGACCAAACACTGAGTGAATTACACCAATAAAGGTGGAACAGCTTTGAGACGTACAGAGGAGTTAAACCCATGTCACATTGGTCTGTAACCTGCAATGGAGGGGTCTGGCTTCAATAAACCCATGTAGGTAGTGCGCCATTTTGGCGGCCTGGCCAAGCCAAATTTTGGGCTATAATGCTGCAACTTGGCCCAATTATTGAGGGAGTGGCACTAATAAATATAGAACAGCTTTGACACTTACATCTGTGAAGGAAACTCTTGTCGCAGGATTTTACGACTGGTAATGGGGTACACTGGTTGCAGTGAACTAGTATATACAGCGGGTCATATTTCCACCATAACTAAGCCAAATATTAAAATATTGTGCTGCAATTTGGACCAAACACTGAGTGAATTACACCAATAAAGGTGGAACAGCTTTGAGACGTACAGAGGAGTTAAACCCATGTCACATTGGTCTGTAACCTGCAATGGAGGGGTCTGGCTTCAATAAACCCATGTAGGTAGTGCGCCATTTTGGCGGCCTGGCCAAGCCAAATTTTGGGCTATAATGCTGCAACTTGGCCCAATTATTGAGGGAGTGGCACTAATAAATATAGAACAGCTTTGACACTTACATCTGTGAAGGAAACTCTTGTCGCAGGATTTTACGACTGGTAATGGGGTACACTGGTTGCAGTGAACTAGTATATACAGCGGGTCATATTTCCACCATAACTAAGCCAAATATTAAAATATTGTGCTGCAATTTGGACCAAACACTGAGTGAATTACACCAATAAAGGTGGAACAGCTTTGAGACGTACAGAGGAGTTAAACCCATGTCACATTGGTCTGTAACCTGCAATGGAGGGGTCTGGCTTCAATAAACCCATGTAGGTAGTGCGCCATTTTGGCGGCCTGGCCAAGCCAAATATTGGGCTATAATGCTGCAACTTGGCCCAATTATTGAGGGAGTGGCACTAATAAATATAGAACAGCTTTGACACTTACATCTGTGAAGGAAACTCTTGTCGCAGGATTTTACGACTGGTAATGGGGTACACTGGTTGCAGTGAACTAGTATATACAGCGGGTCATATTTCCACCATAACTAAGCCAAATATTAAAATATTATGCTGCAATTTGGACCAAACACTGAGTGAATTACACCAATAAAGGTGGAACAGCTTTGAGACGTACAGAGGAGTTAAACCCATGTCACATTGGTCTGTAACCTGCAATGGAGGGGTCTGGCTTCAATAAACCCATGTAGGTAGTGCGCCATTTTGGCGGCCTGGCCAAGCCAAATATTGGGCTATAATGCTGCAACTTGGCCCAATTATTGAGGGAGTGGCACTATTAAATATAGAACAGCTTTGACACTTACATCTGTGAAGGAAACTCTTGTCGCAGGATTTTACGACTGGTAATGGGGTACACTGGTTGCAGTGAACTAGTATATACAGCGGGTCATATTTCCACCATAACTAAGCCAAATATTAAAATATTATGCTGCAATTTGGACCAAACACTGAGTGAATTACACCAATAAAGGTGGAACAGCTTTGAGACGTACAGAGGAGTTAAACCCATGTCACATTGGTCTGTAACCTGCAATGGAGGGGTCTGGCTTCAATAAACCCATGTAGGTAGTGCGCCATTTTGGCGGCCTGGCCAAGCCAAATTTTGGGCTATAATGCTGCAACTTGGCCCAATTATTGAGGGAGTGGCACTAATAAATATAGAACAGCTTTGACACTTACATCTGTGAAGGAAACTCTTGTCGCAGGATTTTACGACTGGTAATGGGGTACACTGGTTGCAGTGAACTAGTATATACAGCGGGTCATATTTCCACCATAACTAAGCCAAATATTAAAATATTGTGCTGCAATTTGGACCAAACACTGAGTGAATTACACCAATAAAGGTGGAACAGCTTTGAGACGTACAGAGGAGTTAAACCCATGTCACATTGGTCTGTAACCTGCAATGGAGGGGTCTGGCTTCAATAAACCCATGTAGGTAGTGCGCCATTTTGGCGGCCTGGCCAAGCCAAATTTTGGGCTATAATGCTGCAACTTGGCCCAATTATTGAGGGAGTGGCACTAATAAATATAGAACAGCTTTGACACTTACATCTGTGAAGGAAACTCTTGTCGCAGGATTTTACGACTGGTAATGGGGTACACTGGTTGCAGTGAACTAGTATATACAGCGGGTCATATTTCCACCATAACTAAGCCAAATATTAAAATATTGTGCTGCAATTTGGACCAAACACTGAGTGAATTACACCAATAAAGGTGGAACAGCTTTGAGACGTGCAGAGGAGTTAAACCCATGTCACATTGGTCTGTAACCTGCAATGGAGGGGTCTGGCTTCAATAAACCCATGTAGGTAGTGCGCCATTTTGGCGGCCTGGCCAAGCCAAATATTGGGCTATAATGCTGCAACTTGGCCCAATTATTGAGGGAGTGGCACTGTTAAATATAGAACAGCTTTGACACTTACATCTGTGAAGGAAACTCTTGTCGCAGGATTTTACGACTGGTAATGGGGTACACTGGTTGCAGTGAACTAGTATATACAGCGGGTCATATTTCCACCATAACTAAGCCAAATATTAAAATATTATGCTGCAATTTGGACCAAACACTGAGTGAATTACACCAATAAAGGTGGAACAGCTTTGAGACGTACAGAGGAGTTAAACCCATGTCACATTGGTCTGTAACCTGCAATGGAGGGGTCTGGCTTCAATAAACCCATGTAGGTAGTGCGCCATTTTGGCGGCCTGGCCAAGCCAAATTTTGGGCTATAATGCTGCAACTTGGCCCAATTATTGAGGGAGTGGCACTAATAAATATAGAACAGCTTTGACACTTACATCTGTGAAGGAAACTCTTGTCGCAGGATTTTACGACTGGTAATGGGGTACACTGGTTGCAGTGAACTAGTATATACAGCGGGTCATATTTCCACCATAACTAAGCCAAATATTAAAATATTGTGCTGCAATTTGGACCAAACACTGAGTGAATTACACCAATAAAGGTGGAACAGCTTTGAGACGTACAGAGGAGTTAAACCCATGTCACATTGGTCTGTAACCTGCAATGGAGGGGTCTGGCTTCAATAAACCCATGTAGGTAGTGCGCCATTTTGGCGGCCTGGCCAAGCCAAATATTGGGCTATAATGCTGCAACTTGGCCCAATTATTGAGGGAGTGGCACTGTTAAATATAGAACAGCTTTGACACTTACATCTGTGAAGGAAACTCTTGTCGCAGGATTTTACGACTGGTAATGGGGTACACTGGTTGCAGTGAACTAGTATATACAGCGGGTCATATTTCCACCATAACTAAGCCAAATATTAAAATATTATGCTGCAATTTGGACCAAACACTGAGTGAATTACACCAATAAAGGTGGAACAGCTTTGAGACGTACAGAGGAGTTAAACCCATGTCACATTGGTCTGTAACCTGCAATGGAGGGGTCTGGCTTCAATAAACCCATGTAGGTAGTGCGCCATTTTGGCGGCCTGGCCAAGCCAAATTTTGGGCTATAATGCTGCAACTTGGCCCAATTATTGAGGGAGTGGCACTAATAAATATAGAACAGCTTTGACACTTACATCTGTGAAGGAAACTCTTGTCGCAGGATTTTACGACTGGTAATGGGGTACACTGGTTGCAGTGAACTAGTATATACAGCGGGTCATATTTCCACCATAACTAAGCCAAATATTAAAATATTGTGCTGCAATTTGGACCAAACACTGAGTGAATTACACCAATAAAGGTGGAACAGCTTTGAGACGTACAGAGGAGTTAAACCCATGTCACATTGGTCTGTAACCTGCAATGGAGGGGTCTGGCTTCAATAAACCCATGTAGGTAGTGCGCCATTTTGGCGGCCTGGCCAAGCCAAATATTGGGCTATAATGCTGCAACTTGGCCCAATTATTGAGGGAGTGGCACTGTTAAATATAGAACAGCTTTGACACTTACATCTGTGAAGGAAACTCTTGTCGCAGGATTTTACGACTGGTAATGGGGTACACTGGTTGCAGTGAACTAGTATATACAGCGGGTCATATTTCCACCATAACTAAGCCAAATATTAAAATATTATGCTGCAATTTGGACCAAACACTGAGTGAATTACACCAATAAAGGTGGAACAGCTTTGAGACGTACAGAGGAGTTAAACCCATGTCACATTGGTCTGTAACCTGCAATGGAGGGGTCTGGCTTCAATAAACCCATGTAGGTAGTGCGCCATTTTGGCGGCCTGGCCAAGCCAAATTTTGGGCTATAATGCTGCAACTTGGCCCAATTATTGAGGGAGTGGCACTAATAAATATAGAACAGCTTTGACACTTACATCTGTGAAGGAAACTCTTGTCGCAGGATTTTACGACTGGTAATGGGGTACACTGGTTGCAGTGAACTAGTATATACAGCGGGTCATATTTCCACCATAACTAAGCCAAATATTAAAATATTGTGCTGCAATTTGGACCAAACACTGAGTGAATTACACCAATAAAGGTGGAACAGCTTTGAGACGTACAGAGGAGTTAAACCCATGTCACATTGGTCTGTAACCTGCAATGGAGGGGTCTGGCTTCAATAAACCCATGTAGGTAGTGCGCCATTTTGGCGGCCTGGCCAAGCCAAATTTTGGGCTATAATGCTGCAACTTGGCCCAATTATTGAGGGAGTGGCACTAATAAATATAGAACAGCTTTGACACTTACATCTGTGAAGGAAACTCTTGTCGCAGGATTTTACGACTGGTAATGGGGTACACTGGTTGCAGTGAACTAGTATATACAGCGGGTCATATTTCCACCATAACTAAGCCAAATATTAAAATATTGTGCTGCAATTTGGACCAAACACTGAGTGAATTACACCAATAAAGGTGGAACAGCTTTGAGACGTACAGAGGAGTTAAACCCATGTCACATTGGTCTGTAACCTGCAATGGAGGGGTCTGGCTTCAATAAACCCATGTAGGTAGTGCGCCATTTTGGCGGCCTGGCCAAGCCAAATATTGGGCTATAATGCTGCAACTTGGCCCAATTATTGAGGGAGTGGCACTATTAAATATAGAACAGCTTTGACACTTACATCTGTGAAGGAAACTCTTGTCGCAGGATTTTACGACTGGTAATGGGGTACACTGGTTGCAGTGAACTAGTATATACAGCGGGTCATATTTCCACCATAACTAAGCCAAATATTAAAATATTATGCTGCAATTTGGACCAAACACTGAGTGAATTACACCAATAAAGGTGGAACAGCTTTGAGACGTACAGAGGAGTTAAACCCATGTCACATTGGTCTGTAACCTGCAATGGAGGGGTCTGGCTTCAATAAACCCATGTAGGTAGTGCGCCATTTTGGCGGCCTGGCCAAGCCAAATTTTGGGCTATAATGCTGCAACTTGGCCCAATTATTGAGGGAGTGGCACTAATAAATATAGAACAGCTTTGACACTTACATCTGTGAAGGAAACTCTTGTCGCAGGATTTTACGACTGGTAATGGGGTACACTGGTTGCAGTGAACTAGTATATACAGCGGGTCATATTTCCACCATAACTAAGCCAAATATTAAAATATTGTGCTGCAATTTGGACCAAACACTGAGTGAATTACACCAATAAAGGTGGAACAGCTTTGAGACGTACAGAGGAGTTAAACCCATGTCACATTGGTCTGTAACCTGCAATGGAGGGGTCTGGCTTCAATAAACCCATGTAGGTAGTGCGCCATTTTGGCGGCCTGGCCAAGCCAAATTTTGGGCTATAATGCTGCAACTTGGCCCAATTATTGAGGGAGTGGCACTAATAAATATAGAACAGCTTTGACACTTACATCTGTGAAGGAAACTCTTGTCGCAGGATTTTACGACTGGTAATGGGGTACACTGGTTGCAGTGAACTAGTATATACAGCGGGTCATATTTCCACCATAACTAAGCCAAATATTAAAATATTGTGCTGCAATTTGGACCAAACACTGAGTGAATTACACCAATAAAGATGGAACAGCTTTGAGACGTACAGAGGAGTTAAACCCATGTCACATTGGTCTGTAACCTGCAATGGAGGGGTCTGGCTTCAATAAACCCATGTAGGTAGTGCGCCATTTTGGCGGCCTGGCCAAGCCAAATTTTGGGCTATAATGCTGCAACTTGGCCCAATTATTGAGGGAGTGGCACTAATAAATATAGAACAGCTTTGACACTTACATCTGTGAAGGAAACTCTTGTCGCAGGATTTTACGACTGGTAATGGGGTACACTGGTTGCAGTGAACTAGTATATACAGCGGGTCATATTTCCACCATAACTAAGCCAAATATTAAAATATTGTGCTGCAATTTGGACCAAACACTGAGTGAATTACACCAATAAAGGTGGAACAGCTTTGAGACGTACAGAGGAGTTAAACCCATGTCACATTGGTCTGTAACCTGCAATGGAGGGGTCTGGCTTCAATAAACCCATGTAGGTAGTGCGCCATTTTGGCGGCCTGGCCAAGCCAAATATTGGGCTATAATGCTGCAACTTGGCCCAATTATTGAGGGAGTGGCACTATTAAATATAGAACAGCTTTGACACTTACATCTGTGAAGGAAACTCTTGTCGCAGGATTTTACGACTGGTAATGGGGTACACTGGTTGCAGTGAACTAGTATATACAGCGGGTCATATTTCCACCATAACTAAGCCAAATATTAAAATATTATGCTGCAATTTGGACCAAACACTGAGTGAATTACACCAATAAAGGTGGAACAGCTTTGAGACGTACAGAGGAGTTAAACCCATGTCACATTGGTCTGTAACCTGCAATGGAGGGGTCTGGCTTCAATAAACCCATGTAGGTAGTGCGCCATTTTGGCGGCCTGGCCAAGCCAAATTTTGGGCTATAATGCTGCAACTTGGCCCAATTATTGAGGGAGTGGCACTAATAAATATAGAACAGCTTTGACACTTACATCTGTGAAGGAAACTCTTGTCGCAGGATTTTACGACTGGTAATGGGGTACACTGGTTGCAGTGAACTAGTATATACAGCGGGTCATATTTCCACCATAACTAAGCCAAATATTAAAATATTGTGCTGCAATTTGGACCAAACACTGAGTGAATTACACCAATAAAGGTGGAACAGCTTTGAGACGTACAGAGGAGTTAAACCCATGTCACATTGGTCTGTAACCTGCAATGGAGGGGTCTGGCTTCAATAAACCCATGTAGGTAGTGCGCCATTTTGGCGGCCTGGCCAAGCCAAATTTTGGGCTATAATGCTGCAACTTGGCCCTATTATTGAGGGAGTGGCACTAATAAATATAGAACAGCTTTGACACTTACATCTGTGAAGGAAACTCTTGTCGCAGGATTTTACGACTGGTAATGGGGTACACTGGTTGCAGTGAACTAGTATATACAGCGGGTCATATTTCCACCATAACTAAGCCAAATATTAAAATATTGTGCTGCAATTTGGACCAAACACTGAGTGAATTACACCAATAAAGGTGGAACAGCTTTGAGACGTACAGAGGAGTTAAACCCATGTCACATTGGTCTGTAACCTGCAATGGAGGGGTCTGGCTTCAATAAACCCATGTAGGTAGTGCGCCATTTTGGCGGCCTGGCCAAGCCAAATTTTGGGCTATAATGCTGCAACTTGGCCCAATTATTGAGGGAGTGGCACTAATAAATATAGAACAGCTTTGACACTTACATCTGTGAAGGAAACTCTTGTCGCAGGATTTTACGACTGGTAATGGGGTACACTGGTTGCAGTGAACTAGTATATACAGCGGGTCATATTTCCACCATAACTAAGCCAAATATTAAAATATTGTGCTGCAATTTGGACCAAACACTGAGTGAATTACACCAATAAAGATGGAACAGCTTTGAGACGTACAGAGGAGTTAAACCCATGTCACATTGGTCTGTAACCTGCAATGGAGGGGTCTGGCTTCAATAAACCCATGTAGGTAGTGCGCCATTTTGGCGGCCTGGCCAAGCCAAATTTTGGGCTATAATGCTGCAACTTGGCCCAATTATTGAGGGAGTGGCACTAATAAATATAGAACAGCTTTGACACTTACATCTGTGAAGGAAACTCTTGTCGCAGGATTTTACGACTGGTAATGGGGTACACTGGTTGCAGTGAACTAGTATATACAGCGGGTCATATTTCCACCATAACTAAGCCAAATATTAAAATATTATGCTGCAATTTGGACCAAACACTGAGTGAATTACACCAATAAAGGTGGAACAGCTTTGAGACGTACAGAGGAGTTAAACCCATGTCACATTGGTCTGTAACCTGCAATGGAGGGGTCTGGCTTCAATAAACCCATGTAGGTAGTGCGCCATTTTGGCGGCCTGGCCAAGCCAAATTTTGGGCTATAATGCTGCAACTTGGCCCAATTATTGAGGGAGTGGCACTAATAAATATAGAACAGCTTTGACACTTACATCTGTGAAGGAAACTCTTGTCGCAGGATTTTACGACTGGTAATGGGGTACACTGGTTGCAGTGAACTAGTATATACAGCGGGTCATATTTCCACCATAACTAAGCCAAATATTAAAATATTGTGCTGCAATTTGGACCAAACACTGAGTGAATTACACCAATAAAGGTGGAACAGCTTTGAGACGTACAGAGGAGTTAAACCCATGTCACATTGGTCTGTAACCTGCAATGGAGGGGTCTGGCTTCAATAAACCCATGTAGGTAGTGCGCCATTTTGGCGGCCTGGCCAAGCCAAATATTGGGCTATAATGCTGCAACTTGGCCCAATTATTGAGGGAGTGGCACTATTAAATATAGAACAGCTTTGACACTTACATCTGTGAAGGAAACTCTTGTCGCAGGATTTTACGACTGGTAATGGGGTACACTGGTTGCAGTGAACTAGTATATACAGCGGGTCATATTTCCACCATAACTAAGCCAAATATTAAAATATTATGCTGCAATTTGGACCAAACACTGAGTGAATTACACCAATAAAGGTGGAACAGCTTTGAGACGTACAGAGGAGTTAAACCCATGTCACATTGGTCTGTAACCTGCAATGGAGGGGTCTGGCTTCAATAAACCCATGTAGGTAGTGCGCCATTTTGGCGGCCTGGCCAAGCCAAATTTTGGGCTATAATGCTGCAACTTGGCCCAATTATTGAGGGAGTGGCACTAATAAATATAGAACAGCTTTGACACTTACATCTGTGAAGGAAACTCTTGTCGCAGGATTTTACGACTGGTAATGGGGTACACTGGTTGCAGTGAACTAGTATATACAGCGGGTCATATTTCCACCATAACTAAGCCAAATATTAAAATATTGTGCTGCAATTTGGACCAAACACTGAGTGAATTACACCAATAAAGGTGGAACAGCTTTGAGACGTACAGAGGAGTTAAACCCATGTCACATTGGTCTGTAACCTGCAATGGAGGGGTCTGGCTTCAATAAACCCATGTAGGTAGTGCGCCATTTTGGCGGCCTGGCCAAGCCAAATTTTGGGCTATAATGCTGCAACTTGGCCCAATTATTGAGGGAGTGGCACTAATAAATATAGAACAGCTTTGACACTTACATCTGTGAAGGAAACTCTTGTCGCAGGATTTTACGACTGGTAATGGGGTACACTGGTTGCAGTGAACTAGTATATACAGCGGGTCATATTTCCACCATAACTAAGCCAAATATTAAAATATTGTGCTGCAATTTGGACCAAACACTGAGTGAATTACACCAATAAAGATGGAACAGCTTTGAGACGTACAGAGGAGTTAAACCCATGTCACATTGGTCTGTAACCTGCAATGGAGGGGTCTGGCTTCAATAAACCCATGTAGGTAGTGCGCCATTTTGGCGGCCTGGCCAAGCCAAATTTTGGGCTATAATGCTGCAACTTGGCCCAATTATTGAGGGAGTGGCACTAATAAATATAGAACAGCTTTGACACTTACATCTGTGAAGGAAACTCTTGTCGCAGGATTTTACGACTGGTAATGGGGTACACTGGTTGCAGTGAACTAGTATATACAGCGGGTCATATTTCCACCATAACTAAGCCAAATATTAAAATATTGTGCTGCAATTTGGACCAAACACTGAGTGAATTACACCAATAAAGGTGGAACAGCTTTGAGACGTACAGAGGAGTTAAACCCATGTCACATTGGTCTGTAACCTGCAATGGAGGGGTCTGGCTTCAATAAACCCATGTAGGTAGTGCGCCATTTTGGCGGCCTGGCCAAGCCAAATATTGGGCTATAATGCTGCAACTTGGCCCAATTATTGAGGGAGTGGCACTATTAAATATAGAACAGCTTTGACACTTACATCTGTGAAGGAAACTCTTGTCGCAGGATTTTACGACTGGTAATGGGGTACACTGGTTGCAGTGAACTAGTATATACAGCGGGTCATATTTCCACCATAACTAAGCCAAATATTAAAATATTGTGCTGCAATTTGGACCAAACACTGAGTGAATTACACCAATAAAGGTGGAACAGCTTTGAGACGTACAGAGGAGTTAAACCCATGTCACATTGGTCTGTAACCTGCAATGGAGGGGTCTGGCTTCAATAAACCCATGTAGGTAGTGCGCCATTTTGGCGGCCTGGCCAAGCCAAATATTGGGCTATAATGCTGCAACTTGGCCCAATTATTGAGGGAGTGGCACTAATAAATATAGAACAGCTTTGACACTTACATCTGTGAAGGAAACTCTTGTCGCAGGATTTTACGACTGGTAATGGGGTACACTGGTTGCAGTGAACTAGTATATACAGCGGGTCATATTTCCACCATAACTAAGCCAAATATTAAAATATTGTGCTGCAATTTGGACCAAACACTGAGTGAATTACACCAATAAAGGTGGAACAGCTTTGAGACGTACAGAGGAGTTAAACCCATGTCACATTGGTCTGTAACCTGCAATGGAGGGGTCTGGCTTCAATAAACCCATGTAGGTAGTGCGCCATTTTGGCGGCCTGGCCAAGCCAAATTTTGGGCTATAATGCTGCAACTTGGCCCAATTATTGAGGGAGTGGCACTAATAAATATAGAACAGCTTTGACACTTACATCTGTGAAGGAAACTCTTGTCGCAGGATTTTACGACTGGTAATGGGGTACACTGGTTGCAGTGAACTAGTATATACAGCGGGTCATATTTCCACCATAACTAAGCCAAATATTAAAATATTGTGCTGCAATTTGGACCAAACACTGAGTGAATTACACCAATAAAGGTGGAACAGCTTTGAGACGTACAGAGGAGTTAAACCCATGTCACATTGGTCTGTAACCTGCAATGGAGGGGTCTGGCTTCAATAAACCCATGTAGGTAGTGCGCCATTTTGGCGGCCTGGCCAAGCCAAATATTGGGCTATAATGCTGCAACTTGGCCCAATTATTGAGGGAGTGGCACTAATAAATATAGAACAGCTTTGACACTTACATCTGTGAAGGAAACTCTTGTCGCAGGATTTTACGACTGGTAATGGGGTACACTGGTTGCAGTGAACTAGTATATACAGCGGGTCATATTTCCACCATAACTAAGCCAAATATTAAAATATTGTGCTGCAATTTGGACCAAACACTGAGTGAATTACACCAATAAAGGTGGAACAGCTTTGAGACGTACAGAGGAGTTAAACCCATGTCACATTGGTCTGTAACCTGCAATGGAGGGGTCTGGCTTCAATAAACCCATGTAGGTAGTGCGCCATTTTGGCGGCCTGGCCAAGCCAAATATTGGGCTATAATGCTGCAACTTGGCCCAATTATTGAGGGAGTGGCACTAATAAATATAGAACAGCTTTGACACTTACATCTGTGAAGGAAACTCTTGTCGCAGGATTTTACGACTGGTAATGGGGTACACTGGTTGCAGTGAACTAGTATATACAGCGGGTCATATTTCCACCATAACTAAGCCAAATATTAAAATATTATGCTGCAATTTGGACCAAACACTGAGTGAATTACACCAATAAAGGTGGAACAGCTTTGAGACGTACAGAGGAGTTAAACCCATGTCACATTGGTCTGTAACCTGCAATGGAGGGGTCTGGCTTCAATAAACCCATGTAGGTAGTGCGCCATTTTGGCGGCCTGGCCAAGCCAAATATTGGGCTATAATGCTGCAACTTGGCCCAATTATTGAGGGAGTGGCACTATTAAATATAGAACAGCTTTGACACTTACATCTGTGAAGGAAACTCTTGTCGCAGGATTTTACGACTGGTAATGGGGTACACTGGTTGCAGTGAACTAGTATATACAGCGGGTCATATTTCCACCATAACTAAGCCAAATATTAAAATATTATGCTGCAATTTGGACCAAACACTGAGTGAATTACACCAATAAAGGTGGAACAGCTTTGAGACGTACAGAGGAGTTAAACCCATGTCACATTGGTCTGTAACCTGCAATGGAGGGGTCTGGCTTCAATAAACCCATGTAGGTAGTGCGCCATTTTGGCGGCCTGGCCAAGCCAAATTTTGGGCTATAATGCTGCAACTTGGCCCAATTATTGAGGGAGTGGCACTAATAAATATAGAACAGCTTTGACACTTACATCTGTGAAGGAAACTCTTGTCGCAGGATTTTACGACTGGTAATGGGGTACACTGGTTGCAGTGAACTAGTATATACAGCGGGTCATATTTCCACCATAACTAAGCCAAATATTAAAATATTGTGCTGCAATTTGGACCAAACACTGAGTGAATTACACCAATAAAGGTGGAACAGCTTTGAGACGTACAGAGGAGTTAAACCCATGTCACATTGGTCTGTAACCTGCAATGGAGGGGTCTGGCTTCAATAAACCCATGTAGGTAGTGCGCCATTTTGGCGGCCTGGCCAAGCCAAATATTGGGCTATAATGCTGCAACTTGGCCCAATTATTGAGGGAGTGGCACTAATAAATATAGAACAGCTTTGACACTTACATCTGTGAAGGAAACTCTTGTCGCAGGATTTTACGACTGGTAATGGGGTACACTGGTTGCAGTGAACTAGTATATACAGCGGGTCATATTTCCACCATAACTAAGCCAAATATTAAAATATTATGCTGCAATTTGGACCAAACACTGAGTGAATTACACCAATAAAGGTGGAACAGCTTTGAGACGTACAGAGGAGTTAAACCCATGTCACATTGGTCTGTAACCTGCAATGGAGGGGTCTGGCTTCAATAAACCCATGTAGGTAGTGCGCCATTTTGGCGGCCTGGCCAAGCCAAATTTTGGGCTATAATGCTGCAACTTGGCCCAATTATTGAGGGAGTGGCACTAATAAATATAGAACAGCTTTGACACTTACATCTGTGAAGGAAACTCTTGTCGCAGGATTTTACGACTGGTAATGGGGTACACTGGTTGCAGTGAACTAGTATATACAGCGGGTCATATTTCCACCATAACTAAGCCAAATATTAAAATATTGTGCTGCAATTTGGACCAAACACTGAGTGAATTACACCAATAAAGGTGGAACAGCTTTGAGACGTACAGAGGAGTTAAACCCATGTCACATTGGTCTGTAACCTGCAATGGAGGGGTCTGGCTTCAATAAACCCATGTAGGTAGTGCGCCATTTTGGCGGCCTGGCCAAGCCAAATATTGGGCTATAATGCTGCAACTTGGCCCAATTATTGAGGGAGTGGCACTAATAAATATAGAACAGCTTTGACACTTACATCTGTGAAGGAAACTCTTGTCGCAGGATTTTACGACTGGTAATGGGGTACACTGGTTGCAGTGAACTAGTATATACAGCGGGTCATATTTCCACCATAACTAAGCCAAATATTAAAATATTATGCTGCAATTTGGACCAAACACTGAGTGAATTACACCAATAAAGGTGGAACAGCTTTGAGACGTACAGAGGAGTTAAACCCATGTCACATTGGTCTGTAACCTGCAATGGAGGGGTCTGGCTTCAATAAACCCATGTAGGTAGTGCGCCATTTTGGCGGCCTGGCCAAGCCAAATATTGGGCTATAATGCTGCAACTTGGCCCAATTATTGAGGGAGTGGCACTATTAAATATAGAACAGCTTTGACACTTACATCTGTGAAGGAAACTCTTGTCGCAGGATTTTACGACTGGTAATGGGGTACACTGGTTGCAGTGAACTAGTATATACAGCGGGTCATATTTCCACCATAACTAAGCCAAATATTAAAATATTATGCTGCAATTTGGACCAAACACTGAGTGAATTACACCAATAAAGGTGGAACAGCTTTGAGACGTACAGAGGAGTTAAACCCATGTCACATTGGTCTGTAACCTGCAATGGAGGGGTCTGGCTTCAATAAACCCATGTAGGTAGTGCGCCATTTTGGCGGCCTGGCCAAGCCAAATTTTGGGCTATAATGCTGCAACTTGGCCCAATTATTGAGGGAGTGGCACTAATAAATATAGAACAGCTTTGACACTTACATCTGTGAAGGAAACTCTTGTCGCAGGATTTTACGACTGGTAATGGGGTACACTGGTTGCAGTGAACTAGTATATACAGCGGGTCATATTTCCACCATAACTAAGCCAAATATTAAAATATTGTGCTGCAATTTGGACCAAACACTGAGTGAATTACACCAATAAAGGTGGAACAGCTTTGAGACGTACAGAGGAGTTAAACCCATGTCACATTGGTCTGTAACCTGCAATGGAGGGGTCTGGCTTCAATAAACCCATGTAGGTAGTGCGCCATTTTGGCGGCCTGGCCAAGCCAAATATTGGGCTATAATGCTGCAACTTGGCCCAATTATTGAGGGAGTGGCACTAATAAATATAGAACAGCTTTGACACTTACATCTGTGAAGGAAACTCTTGTCGCAGGATTTTACGACTGGTAATGGGGTACACTGGTTGCAGTGAACTAGTATATACAGCGGGTCATATTTCCACCATAACTAAGCCAAATATTAAAATATTATGCTGCAATTTGGACCAAACACTGAGTGAATTACACCAATAAAGGTGGAACAGCTTTGAGACGTACAGAGGAGTTAAACCCATGTCACATTGGTCTGTAACCTGCAATGGAGGGGTCTGGCTTCAATAAACCCATGTAGGTAGTGCGCCATTTTGGCGGCCTGGCCAAGCCAAATATTGGGCTATAATGCTGCAACTTGGCCCAATTATTGAGGGAGTGGCACTATTAAATATAGAACAGCTTTGACACTTACATCTGTGAAGGAAACTCTTGTCGCAGGATTTTACGACTGGTAATGGGGTACACTGGTTGCAGTGAACTAGTATATACAGCGGGTCATATTTCCACCATAACTAAGCCAAATATTAAAATATTATGCTGCAATTTGGACCAAACACTGAGTGAATTACACCAATAAAGGTGGAACAGCTTTGAGACGTACAGAGGAGTTAAACCCATGTCACATTGGTCTGTAACCTGCAATGGAGGGGTCTGGCTTCAATAAACCCATGTAGGTAGTGCGCCATTTTGGCGGCCTGGCCAAGCCAAATTTTGGGCTATAATGCTGCAACTTGGCCCAATTATTGAGGGAGTGGCACTAATAAATATAGAACAGCTTTGACACTTACATCTGTGAAGGAAACTCTTGTCGCAGGATTTTACGACTGGTAATGGGGTACACTGGTTGCAGTGAACTAGTATATACAGCGGGTCATATTTCCACCATAACTAAGCCAAATATTAAAATATTGTGCTGCAATTTGGACCAAACACTGAGTGAATTACACCAATAAAGGTGGAACAGCTTTGAGACGTACAGAGGAGTTAAACCCATGTCACATTGGTCTGTAACCTGCAATGGAGGGGTCTGGCTTCAATAAACCCATGTAGGTAGTGCGCCATTTTGGCGGCCTGGCCAAGCCAAATATTGGGCTATAATGCTGCAACTTGGCCCAATTATTGAGGGAGTGGCACTAATAAATATAGAACAGCTTTGACACTTACATCTGTGAAGGAAACTCTTGTCGCAGGATTTTACGACTGGTAATGGGGTACACTGGTTGCAGTGAACTAGTATATACAGCGGGTCATATTTCCACCATAACTAAGCCAAATATTAAAATATTATGCTGCAATTTGGACCAAACACTGAGTGAATTACACCAATAAAGGTGGAACAGCTTTGAGACGTACAGAGGAGTTAAACCCATGTCACATTGGTCTGTAACCTGCAATGGAGGGGTCTGGCTTCAATAAACCCATGTAGGTAGTGCGCCATTTTGGCGGCCTGGCCAAGCCAAATATTGGGCTATAATGCTGCAACTTGGCCCAATTATTGAGGGAGTGGCACTATTAAATATAGAACAGCTTTGACACTTACATCTGTGAAGGAAACTCTTGTCGCAGGATTTTACGACTGGTAATGGGGTACACTGGTTGCAGTGAACTAGTATATACAGCGGGTCATATTTCCACCATAACTAAGCCAAATATTAAAATATTATGCTGCAATTTGGACCAAACACTGAGTGAATTACACCAATAAAGGTGGAACAGCTTTGAGACGTACAGAGGAGTTAAACCCATGTCACATTGGTCTGTAACCTGCAATGGAGGGGTCTGGCTTCAATAAACCCATGTAGGTAGTGCGCCATTTTGGCGGCCTGGCCAAGCCAAATTTTGGGCTATAATGCTGCAACTTGGCCCAATTATTGAGGGAGTGGCACTAATAAATATAGAACAGCTTTGACACTTACATCTGTGAAGGAAACTCTTGTCGCAGGATTTTACGACTGGTAATGGGGTACACTGGTTGCAGTGAACTAGTATATACAGCGGGTCATATTTCCACCATAACTAAGCCAAATATTAAAATATTGTGCTGCAATTTGGACCAAACACTGAGTGAATTACACCAATAAAGGTGGAACAGCTTTGAGACGTACAGAGGAGTTAAACCCATGTCACATTGGTCTGTAACCTGCAATGGAGGGGTCTGGCTTCAATAAACCCATGAAGGTAGTGCGCCATTTTGGCGGCCTGGCCAAGCCAAATATTGGGCTATAATGCTGCAACTTGGCCCAATTATTGAGGGAGTGGCACTAATAAATATAGAACAGCTTTGACACTTACATCTGTGAAGGAAACTCTTGTCGCAGGATTTTACGACTGGTAATGGGGTACACTGGTTGCAGTGAACTAGTATATACAGCGGGTCATATTTCCACCATAACTAAGCCAAATATTAAAATATTATGCTGCAATTTGGACCAAACACTGAGTGAATTACACCAATAAAGGTGGAACAGCTTTGAGACGTACAGAGGAGTTAAACCCATGTCACATTGGTCTGTAACCTGCAATGGAGGGGTCTGGCTTCAATAAACCCATGTAGGTAGTGCGCCATTTTGGCGGCCTGGCCAAGCCAAATATTGGGCTATAATGCTGCAACTTGGCCCAATTATTGAGGGAGTGGCACTATTAAATATAGAACAGCTTTGACACTTACATCTGTGAAGGAAACTCTTGTCGCAGGATTTTACGACTGGTAATGGGGTACACTGGTTGCAGTGAACTAGTATATACAGCGGGTCATATTTCCACCATAACTAAGCCAAATATTAAAATATTGTGCTGCAATTTGGACCAAACACTGAGTGAATTACACCAATAAAGATGGAACAGCTTTGAGACGTACAGAGGAGTTAAACCCATGTCACATTGGTCTGTAACCTGCAATGGAGGGGTCTGGCTTCAATAAACCCATGTAGGTAGTGCGCCATTTTGGCGGCCTGGCCAAGCCAAATATTGGGCTATAATGCTGCAACTTGGCCCAATTATTGAGGGAGTGGCACTAATAAATATAGAACAGCTTTGACACTTACATCTGTGAAGGAAACTCTTGTCGCAGGATTTTACGACTGGTAATGGGGTACACTGGTTGCAGTGAACTAGTATATACAGCGGGTCATATTTCCACCATAACTAAGCCAAATATTAAAATATTATGCTGCAATTTGGACCAAACACTGAGTGAATTACACCAATAAAGGTGGAACAGCTTTGAGACGTACAGAGGAGTTAAACCCATGTCACATTGGTCTGTAACCTGCAATGGAGGGGTCTGGCTTCAATAAACCCATGTAGGTAGTGCGCCATTTTGGCGGCCTGGCCAAGCCAAATATTGGGCTATAATGCTGCAACTTGGCCCAATTATTGAGGGAGTGGCACTATTAAATATAGAACAGCTTTGACACTTACATCTGTGAAGGAAACTCTTGTCGCAGGATTTTACGACTGGTAATGGGGTACACTGGTTGCAGTGAACTAGTATATACAGCGGGTCATATTTCCACCATAACTAAGCCAAATATTAAAATATTATGCTGCAATTTGGACCAAACACTGAGTGAATTACACCAATAAAGGTGGAACAGCTTTGAGACGTACAGAGGAGTTAAACCCATGTCACATTGGTCTGTAACCTGCAATGGAGGGGTCTGGCTTCAATAAACCCATGTAGGTAGTGCGCCATTTTGGCGGCCTGGCCAAGCCAAATTTTGGGCTATAATGCTGCAACTTGGCCCAATTATTGAGGGAGTGGCACTAATAAATATAGAACAGCTTTGACACTTACATCTGTGAAGGAAACTCTTGTCGCAGGATTTTACGACTGGTAATGGGGTACACTGGTTGCAGTGAACTAGTATATACAGCGGGTCATATTTCCACCATAACTAAGCCAAATATTAAAATATTGTGCTGCAATTTGGACCAAACACTGAGTGAATTACACCAATAAAGGTGGAACAGCTTTGAGACGTACAGAGGAGTTAAACCCATGTCACATTGGTCTGTAACCTGCAATGGAGGGGTCTGGCTTCAATAAACCCATGTAGGTAGTGCGCCATTTTGGCGGCCTGGCCAAGCCAAATATTGGGCTATAATGCTGCAACTTGGCCCAATTATTGAGGGAGTGGCACTAATAAATATAGAACAGCTTTGACACTTACATCTGTGAAGGAAACTCTTGTCGCAGGATTTTACGACTGGTAATGGGGTACACTGGTTGCAGTGAACTAGTATATACAGCGGGTCATATTTCCACCATAACTAAGCCAAATATTAAAATATTGTGCTGCAATTTGGACCAAACACTGAGTGAATTACACCAATAAAGGTGGAACAGCTTTGAGACGTACAGAGGAGTTAAACCCATGTCACATTGGTCTGTAACCTGCAATGGAGGGGTCTGGCTTCAATAAACCCATGTAGGTAGTGCGCCATTTTGGCGGCCTGGCCAAGCCAAATTTTGGGCTATAATGCTGCAACTTGGCCCAATTATTGAGGGAGTGGCACTAATAAATATAGAACAGCTTTGACACTTACATCTGTGAAGGAAACTCTTGTCGCAGGATTTTACGACTGGTAATGGGGTACACTGGTTGCAGTGAACTAGTATATACAGCGGGTCATATTTCCACCATAACTAAGCCAAATATTAAAATATTGTGCTGCAATTTGGACCAAACACTGAGTGAATTACACCAATAAAGGTGGAACAGCTTTGAGACGTACAGAGGAGTTAAACCCATGTCACATTGGTCTGTAACCTGCAATGGAGGGGTCTGGCTTCAATAAACCCATGTAGGTAGTGCGCCATTTTGGCGGCCTGGCCAAGCCAAATATTGGGCTATAATGCTGCAACTTGGCCCAATTATTGAGGGAGTGGCACTAATAAATATAGAACAGCTTTGACACTTACATCTGTGAAGGAAACTCTTGTCGCAGGATTTTACGACTGGTAATGGGGTACACTGGTTGCAGTGAACTAGTATATACAGCGGGTCATATTTCCACCATAACTAAGCCAAATATTAAAATATTATGCTGCAATTTGGACCAAACACTGAGTGAATTACACCAATAAAGGTGGAACAGCTTTGAGACGTACAGAGGAGTTAAACCCATGTCACATTGGTCTGTAACCTGCAATGGAGGGGTCTGGCTTCAATAAACCCATGTAGGTAGTGCGCCATTTTGGCGGCCTGGCCAAGCCAAATATTGGGCTATAATGCTGCAACTTGGCCCAATTATTGAGGGAGTGGCACTATTAAATATAGAACAGCTTTGACACTTACATCTGTGAAGGAAACTCTTGTCGCAGGATTTTACGACTGGTAATGGGGTACACTGGTTGCAGTGAACTAGTATATACAGCGGGTCATATTTCCACCATAACTAAGCCAAATATTAAAATATTATGCTGCAATTTGGACCAAACACTGAGTGAATTACACCAATAAAGGTGGAACAGCTTTGAGACGTACAGAGGAGTTAAACCCATGTCACATTGGTCTGTAACCTGCAATGGAGGGGTCTGGCTTCAATAAACCCATGTAGGTAGTGCGCCATTTTGGCGGCCTGGCCAAGCCAAATATTGGGCTATAATGCTGCAACTTGGCCCAATTATTGAGGGAGTGGCACTATTAAATATAGAACAGCTTTGACACTTACATCTGTGAAGGAAACTCTTGTCGCAGGATTTTACGACTGGTAATGGGGTACACTGGTTGCAGTGAACTAGTATATACAGCGGGTCATATTTCCACCATAACTAAGCCAAATATTAAAATATTATGCTGCAATTTGGACCAAACACTGAGTGAATTACACCAATAAAGGTGGAACAGCTTTGAGACGTACAGAGGAGTTAAACCCATGTCACATTGGTCTGTAACCTGCAATGGAGGGGTCTGGCTTCAATAAACCCATGTAGGTAGTGCGCCATTTTGGCGGCCTGGCCAAGCCAAATATTGGGCTATAATGCTGCAACTTGGCCCAATTATTGAGGGAGTGGCACTATTAAATATAGAACAGCTTTGACACTTACATCTGTGAAGGAAACTCTTGTCGCAGGATTTTACGACTGGTAATGGGGTACACTGGTTGCAGTGAACTAGTATATACAGCGGGTCATATTTCCACCATAACTAAGCCAAATATTAAAATATTATGCTGCAATTTGGACCAAACACTGAGTGAATTACACCAATAAAGGTGGAACAGCTTTGAGACGTACAGAGGAGTTAAACCCATGTCACATTGGTCTGTAACCTGCAATGGAGGGGTCTGGCTTCAATAAACCCATGTAGGTAGTGCGCCATTTTGGCGGCCTGGCCAAGCCAAATTTTGGGCTATAATGCTGCAACTTGGCCCAATTATTGAGGGAGTGGCACTAATAAATATAGAACAGCTTTGACACTTACATCTGTGAAGGAAACTCTTGTCGCAGGATTTTACGACTGGTAATGGGGTACACTGGTTGCAGTGAACTAGTATATACAGCGGGTCATATTTCCACCATAACTAAGCCAAATATTAAAATATTGTGCTGCAATTTGGACCAAACACTGAGTGAATTACACCAATAAAGGTGGAACAGCTTTGAGACGTACAGAGGAGTTAAACCCATGTCACATTGGTCTGTAACCTGCAATGGAGGGGTCTGGCTTCAATAAACCCATGTAGGTAGTGCGCCATTTTGGCGGCCTGGCCAAGCCAAATATTGGGCTATAATGCTGCAACTTGGCCCAATTATTGAGGGAGTGGCACTAATAAATATAGAACAGCTTTGACACTTACATCTGTGAAGGAAACTCTTGTCGCAGGATTTTACGACTGGTAATGGGGTACACTGGTTGCAGTGAACTAGTATATACAGCGGGTCATATTTCCACCATAACTAAGCCAAATATTAAAATATTATGCTGCAATTTGGACCAAACACTGAGTGAATTACACCAATAAAGGTGGAACAGCTTTGAGACGTACAGAGGAGTTAAACCCATGTCACATTGGTCTGTAACCTGCAATGGAGGGGTCTGGCTTCAATAAACCCATGTAGGTAGTGCGCCATTTTGGCGGCCTGGCCAAGCCAAATATTGGGCTATAATGCTGCAACTTGGCCCAATTATTGAGGGAGTGGCACTATTAAATATAGAACAGCTTTGACACTTACATCTGTGAAGGAAACTCTTGTCGCAGGATTTTACGACTGGTAATGGGGTACACTGGTTGCAGTGAACTAGTATATACAGCGGGTCATATTTCCACCATAACTAAGCCAAATATTAAAATATTATGCTGCAATTTGGACCAAACACTGAGTGAATTACACCAATAAAGGTGGAACAGCTTTGAGACGTACAGAGGAGTTAAACCCATGTCACATTGGTCTGTAACCTGCAATGGAGGGGTCTGGCTTCAATAAACCCATGTAGGTAGTGCGCCATTTTGGCGGCCTGGCCAAGCCAAATATTGGGCTATAATGCTGCAACTTGGCCCAATTATTGAGGGAGTGGCACTATTAAATATAGAACAGCTTTGACACTTACATCTGTGAAGGAAACTCTTGTCGCAGGATTTTACGACTGGTAATGGGGTACACTGGTTGCAGTGAACTAGTATATACAGCGGGTCATATTTCCACCATAACTAAGCCAAATATTAAAATATTATGCTGCAATTTGGACCAAACACTGAGTGAATTACACCAATAAAGGTGGAACAGCTTTGAGACGTACAGAGGAGTTAAACCCATGTCACATTGGTCTGTAACCTGCAATGGAGGGGTCTGGCTTCAATAAACCCATGTAGGTAGTGCGCCATTTTGGCGGCCTGGCCAAGCCAAATTTTGGGCTATAATGCTGCAACTTGGCCCAATTATTGAGGGAGTGGCACTAATAAATATAGAACAGCTTTGACACTTACATCTGTGAAGGAAACTCTTGTCGCAGGATTTTACGACTGGTAATGGGGTACACTGGTTGCAGTGAACTAGTATATACAGCGGGTCATATTTCCACCATAACTAAGCCAAATATTAAAATATTGTGCTGCAATTTGGACCAAACACTGAGTGAATTACACCAATAAAGGTGGAACAGCTTTGAGACGTACAGAGGAGTTAAACCCATGTCACATTGGTCTGTAACCTGCAATGGAGGGGTCTGGCTTCAATAAACCCATGTAGGTAGTGCGCCATTTTGGCGGCCTGGCCAAGCCAAATATTGGGCTATAATGCTGCAACTTGGCCCAATTATTGAGGGAGTGGCACTAATAAATATAGAACAGCTTTGACACTTACATCTGTGAAGGAAACTCTTGTCGCAGGATTTTACGACTGGTAATGGGGTACACTGGTTGCAGTGAACTAGTATATACAGCGGGTCATATTTCCACCATAACTAAGCCAAATATTAAAATATTATGCTGCAATTTGGACCAAACACTGAGTGAATTACACCAATAAAGGTGGAACAGCTTTGAGACGTACAGAGGAGTTAAACCCATGTCACATTGGTCTGTAACCTGCAATGGAGGGGTCTGGCTTCAATAAACCCATGTAGGTAGTGCGCCATTTTGGCGGCCTGGCCAAGCCAAATTTTGGGCTATAATGCTGCAACTTGGCCCAATTATTGAGGGAGTGGCACTAATAAATATAGAACAGCTTTGACACTTACATCTGTGAAGGAAACTCTTGTCGCAGGATTTTACGACTGGTAATGGGGTACACTGGTTGCAGTGAACTAGTATATACAGCGGGTCATATTTCCACCATAACTAAGCCAAATATTAAAATATTGTGCTGCAATTTGGACCAAACACTGAGTGAATTACACCAATAAAGGTGGAACAGCTTTGAGACGTACAGAGGAGTTAAACCCATGTCACATTGGTCTGTAACCTGCAATGGAGGGGTCTGGCTTCAATAAACCCATGTAGGTAGTGCGCCATTTTGGCGGCCTGGCCAAGCCAAATATTGGGCTATAATGCTGCAACTTGGCCCAATTATTGAGGGAGTGGCACTAATAAATATAGAACAGCTTTGACACTTACATCTGTGAAGGAAACTCTTGTCGCAGGATTTTACGACTGGTAATGGGGTACACTGGTTGCAGTGAACTAGTATATACAGCGGGTCATATTTCCACCATAACTAAGCCAAATATTAAAATATTGTGCTGCAATTTGGACCAAACACTGAGTGAATTACACCAATAAAGGTGGAACAGCTTTGAGACGTACAGAGGAGTTAAACCCATGTCACATTGGTCTGTAACCTGCAATGGAGGGGTCTGGCTTCAATAAACCCATGTAGGTAGTGCGCCATTTTGGCGGCCTGGCCAAGCCAAATTTTGGGCTATAATGCTGCAACTTGGCCCAATTATTGAGGGAGTGGCACTAATAAATATAGAACAGCTTTGACACTTACATCTGTGAAGGAAACTCTTGTCGCAGGATTTTACGACTGGTAATGGGGTACACTGGTTGCAGTGAACTAGTATATACAGCGGGTCATATTTCCACCATAACTAAGCCAAATATTAAAATATTGTGCTGCAATTTGGACCAAACACTGAGTGAATTACACCAATAAAGGTGGAACAGCTTTGAGACGTACAGAGGAGTTAAACCCATGTCACATTGGTCTGTAACCTGCAATGGAGGGGTCTGGCTTCAATAAACCCATGTAGGTAGTGCGCCATTTTGGCGGCCTGGCCAAGCCAAATATTGGGCTATAATGCTGCAACTTGGCCCAATTATTGAGGGAGTGGCACTAATAAATATAGAACAGCTTTGACACTTACATCTGTGAAGGAAACTCTTGTCGCAGGATTTTACGACTGGTAATGGGGTACACTGGTTGCAGTGAACTAGTATATACAGCGGGTCATATTTCCACCATAACTAAGCCAAATATTAAAATATTATGCTGCAATTTGGACCAAACACTGAGTGAATTACACCAATAAAGGTGGAACAGCTTTGAGACGTACAGAGGAGTTAAACCCATGTCACATTGGTCTGTAACCTGCAATGGAGGGGTCTGGCTTCAATAAACCCATGTAGGTAGTGCGCCATTTTGGCGGCCTGGCCAAGCCAAATATTGGGCTATAATGCTGCAACTTGGCCCAATTATTGAGGGAGTGGCACTATTAAATATAGAACAGCTTTGACACTTACATCTGTGAAGGAAACTCTTGTCGCAGGATTTTACGACTGGTAATGGGGTACACTGGTTGCAGTGAACTAGTATATACAGCGGGTCATATTTCCACCATAACTAAGCCAAATATTAAAATATTATGCTGCAATTTGGACCAAACACTGAGTGAATTACACCAATAAAGGTGGAACAGCTTTGAGACGTACAGAGGAGTTAAACCCATGTCACATTGGTCTGTAACCTGCAATGGAGGGGTCTGGCTTCAATAAACCCATGTAGGTAGTGCGCCATTTTGGCGGCCTGGCCAAGCCAAATATTGGGCTATAATGCTGCAACTTGGCCCAATTATTGAGGGAGTGGCACTATTAAATATAGAACAGCTTTGACACTTACATCTGTGAAGGAAACTCTTGTCGCAGGATTTTACGACTGGTAATGGGGTACACTGGTTGCAGTGAACTAGTATATACAGCGGGTCATATTTCCACCATAACTAAGCCAAATATTAAAATATTATGCTGCAATTTGGACCAAACACTGAGTGAATTACACCAATAAAGGTGGAACAGCTTTGAGACGTACAGAGGAGTTAAACCCATGTCACATTGGTCTGTAACCTGCAATGGAGGGGTCTGGCTTCAATAAACCCATGTAGGTAGTGCGCCATTTTGGCGGCCTGGCCAAGCCAAATATTGGGCTATAATGCTGCAACTTGGCCCAATTATTGAGGGAGTGGCACTATTAAATATAGAACAGCTTTGACACTTACATCTGTGAAGGAAACTCTTGTCGCAGGATTTTACGACTGGTAATGGGGTACACTGGTTGCAGTGAACTAGTATATACAGCGGGTCATATTTCCACCATAACTAAGCCAAATATTAAAATATTATGCTGCAATTTGGACCAAACACTGAGTGAATTACACCAATAAAGGTGGAACAGCTTTGAGACGTACAGAGGAGTTAAACCCATGTCACATTGGTCTGTAACCTGCAATGGAGGGGTCTGGCTTCAATAAACCCATGTAGGTAGTGCGCCATTTTGGCGGCCTGGCCAAGCCAAATTTTGGGCTATAATGCTGCAACTTGGCCCAATTATTGAGGGAGTGGCACTAATAAATATAGAACAGCTTTGACACTTACATCTGTGAAGGAAACTCTTGTCGCAGGATTTTACGACTGGTAATGGGGTACACTGGTTGCAGTGAACTAGTATATACAGCGGGTCATATTTCCACCATAACTAAGCCAAATATTAAAATATTGTGCTGCAATTTGGACCAAACACTGAGTGAATTACACCAATAAAGGTGGAACAGCTTTGAGACGTACAGAGGAGTTAAACCCATGTCACATTGGTCTGTAACCTGCAATGGAGGGGTCTGGCTTCAATAAACCCATGTAGGTAGTGCGCCATTTTGGCGGCCTGGCCAAGCCAAATATTGGGCTATAATGCTGCAACTTGGCCCAATTATTGAGGGAGTGGCACTAATAAATATAGAACAGCTTTGACACTTACATCTGTGAAGGAAACTCTTGTCGCAGGATTTTACGACTGGTAATGGGGTACACTGGTTGCAGTGAACTAGTATATACAGCGGGTCATATTTCCACCATAACTAAGCCAAATATTAAAATATTGTGCTGCAATTTGGACCAAACACTGAGTGAATTACACCAATAAAGGTGGAACAGCTTTGAGACGTACAGAGGAGTTAAACCCATGTCACATTGGTCTGTAACCTGCAATGGAGGGGTCTGGCTTCAATAAACCCATGTAGGTAGTGCGCCATTTTGGCGGCCTGGCCAAGCCAAATATTGGGCTATAATGCTGCAACTTGGCCCAATTATTGAGGGAGTGGCACTAATAAATATAGAACAGCTTTGACACTTACATCTGTGAAGGAAACTCTTGTCGCAGGATTTTACGACTGGTAATGGGGTACACTGGTTGCAGTGAACTAGTATATACAGCGGGTCATATTTCCACCATAACTAAGCCAAATATTAAAATATTGTGCTGCAATTTGGACCAAACACTGAGTGAATTACACCAATAAAGGTGGAACAGCTTTGAGACGTACAGAGGAGTTAAACCCATGTCACATTGGTCTGTAACCTGCAATGGAGGGGTCTGGCTTCAATAAACCCATGTAGGTAGTGCGCCATTTTGGCGGCCTGGCCAAGCCAAATTTTGGGCTATAATGCTGCAACTTGGCCCAATTATTGAGGGAGTGGCACTAATAAATATAGAACAGCTTTGACACTTACATCTGTGAAGGAAACTCTTGTCGCAGGATTTTACGACTGGTAATGGGGTACACTGGTTGCAGTGAACTAGTATATACAGCGGGTCATATTTCCACCATAACTAAGCCAAATATTAAAATATTGTGCTGCAATTTGGACCAAACACTGAGTGAATTACACCAATAAAGGTGGAACAGCTTTGAGACGTACAGAGGAGTTAAACCCATGTCACATTGGTCTGTAACCTGCAATGGAGGGGTCTGGCTTCAATAAACCCATGTAGGTAGTGCGCCATTTTGGCGGCCTGGCCAAGCCAAATATTGGGCTATAATGCTGCAACTTGGCCCAATTATTGAGGGAGTGGCACTAATAAATATAGAACAGCTTTGACACTTACATCTGTGAAGGAAACTCTTGTCGCAGGATTTTACGACTGGTAATGGGGTACACTGGTTGCAGTGAACTAGTATATACAGCGGGTCATATTTCCACCATAACTAAGCCAAATATTAAAATATTATGCTGCAATTTGGACCAAACACTGAGTGAATTACACCAATAAAGGTGGAACAGCTTTGAGACGTACAGAGGAGTTAAACCCATGTCACATTGGTCTGTAACCTGCAATGGAGGGGTCTGGCTTCAATAAACCCATGTAGGTAGTGCGCCATTTTGGCGGCCTGGCCAAGCCAAATATTGGGCTATAATGCTGCAACTTGGCCCAATTATTGAGGGAGTGGCACTATTAAATATAGAACAGCTTTGACACTTACATCTGTGAAGGAAACTCTTGTCGCAGGATTTTACGACTGGTAATGGGGTACACTGGTTGCAGTGAACTAGTATATACAGCGGGTCATATTTCCACCATAACTAAGCCAAATATTAAAATATTATGCTGCAATTTGGACCAAACACTGAGTGAATTACACC
Source organism: Sabellastarte sp. h YS-2021 (assembly GCA_964017235.1). Lineage (NCBI taxonomy): Eukaryota > Metazoa > Annelida > Polychaeta > Sabellida > Sabellidae > Sabellastarte > Sabellastarte sp. h YS-2021. The sequence continues at coordinate 185,753 of CAXHLB010000019.1, read as the reverse complement.
AATAAAGGTGGAACAGCTTTGAGACGTACAGAGCAGTTAAACCCATGTCACATTGGTCTGTAACCTGCAATGGAGGGGTCTGGCTTCAATAAACCCATGTAGGTAGTGCGCCATTTTGGCGGCCTGGCCAAGCCAAATTTTGGGCTATAATGCTGCAACTTGGCCCAATTATTGAGGGAGTGGCACTAATAAATATAGAACAGCTTTGACACTTACATCTGTGAAGGAAACTCTTGTCGCAGGATTTTACGACTGGTAATGGGGTACACTGGTTGCAGTGAACTAGTATATACAGCGGGTCATATTTCCACCATAACTAAGCCAAATATTAAAATATTGTGCTGCAATTTGGACCAAACACTGAGTGAATTACACCAATAAAGGTGGAACAGCTTTGAGACGTACAGAGGAGTTAAACCCATGTCACATTGGTCTGTAACCTGCAATGGAGGGGTCTGGCTTCAATAAACCCATGTAGGTAGTGCGCCATTTTGGCGGCCTGGCCAAGCCAAATTTTGGGCTATAATGCTGCAACTTGGCCCAATTATTGAGGGAGTGGCACTAATAAATATAGAACAGCTTTGACACTTACATCTGTGAAGGAAACTCTTGTCGCAGGATTTTACGACTGGTAATGGGGTACACTGGTTGCAGTGAACTAGTATATACAGCGGGTCATATTTCCACCATAACTAAGCCAAATATTAAAATATTGTGCTGCAATTTGGACCAAACACTGAGTGAATTACACCAATAAAGGTGGAACAGCTTTGAGACGTACAGAGGAGTTAAACCCATGTCACATTGGTCTGTAACCTGCAATGGAGGGGTCTGGCTTCAATAAACCCATGTAGGTAGTGCGCCATTTTGGCGGCCTGGCCAAGCCAAATATTGGGCTATAATGCTGCAACTTGGCCCAATTATTGAGGGAGTGGCACTAATAAATATAGAACAGCTTTGACACTTACATCTGTGAAGGAAACTCTTGTCGCAGGATTTTACGACTGGTAATGGGGTACACTGGTTGCAGTGAACTAGTATATACAGCGGGTCATATTTCCACCATAACTAAGCCAAATATTAAAATATTATGCTGCAATTTGGACCAAACACTGAGTGAATTACACCAATAAAGGTGGAACAGCTTTGAGACGTACAGAGGAGTTAAACCCATGTCACATTGGTCTGTAACCTGCAATGGAGGGGTCTGGCTTCAATAAACCCATGTAGGTAGTGCGCCATTTTGGCGGCCTGGCCAAGCCAAATATTGGGCTATAATGCTGCAACTTGGCCCAATTATTGAGGGAGTGGCACTATTAAATATAGAACAGCTTTGACACTTACATCTGTGAAGGAAACTCTTGTCGCAGGATTTTACGACTGGTAATGGGGTACACTGGTTGCAGTGAACTAGTATATACAGCGGGTCATATTTCCACCATAACTAAGCCAAATATTAAAATATTATGCTGCAATTTGGACCAAACACTGAGTGAATTACACCAATAAAGGTGGAACAGCTTTGAGACGTACAGAGGAGTTAAACCCATGTCACATTGGTCTGTAACCTGCAATGGAGGGGTCTGGCTTCAATAAACCCATGTAGGTAGTGCGCCATTTTGGCGGCCTGGCCAAGCCAAATATTGGGCTATAATGCTGCAACTTGGCCCAATTATTGAGGGAGTGGCACTATTAAATATAGAACAGCTTTGACACTTACATCTGTGAAGGAAACTCTTGTCGCAGGATTTTACGACTGGTAATGGGGTACACTGGTTGCAGTGAACTAGTATATACAGCGGGTCATATTTCCACCATAACTAAGCCAAATATTAAAATATTATGCTGCAATTTGGACCAAACACTGAGTGAATTACACCAATAAAGGTGGAACAGCTTTGAGACGTACAGAGGAGTTAAACCCATGTCACATTGGTCTGTAACCTGCAATGGAGGGGTCTGGCTTCAATAAACCCATGTAGGTAGTGCGCCATTTTGGCGGCCTGGCCAAGCCAAATTTTGGGCTATAATGCTGCAACTTGGCCCAATTATTGAGGGAGTGGCACTAATAAATATAGAACAGCTTTGACACTTACATCTGTGAAGGAAACTCTTGTCGCAGGATTTTACGACTGGTAATGGGGTACACTGGTTGCAGTGAACTAGTATATACAGCGGGTCATATTTCCACCATAACTAAGCCAAATATTAAAATATTGTGCTGCAATTTGGACCAAACACTGAGTGAATTACACCAATAAAGGTGGAACAGCTTTGAGACGTACAGAGGAGTTAAACCCATGTCACATTGGTCTGTAACCTGCAATGGAGGGGTCTGGCTTCAATAAACCCATGTAGGTAGTGCGCCATTTTGGCGGCCTGGCCAAGCCAAATATTGGGCTATAATGCTGCAACTTGGCCCAATTATTGAGGGAGTGGCACTAATAAATATAGAACAGCTTTGACACTTACATCTGTGAAGGAAACTCTTGTCGCAGGATTTTACGACTGGTAATGGGGTACACTGGTTGCAGTGAACTAGTATATACAGCGGGTCATATTTCCACCATAACTAAGCCAAATATTAAAATATTATGCTGCAATTTGGACCAAACACTGAGTGAATTACACCAATAAAGGTGGAACAGCTTTGAGACGTACAGAGGAGTTAAACCCATGTCACATTGGTCTGTAACCTGCAATGGAGGGGTCTGGCTTCAATAAACCCATGTAGGTAGTGCGCCATTTTGGCGGCCTGGCCAAGCCAAATTTTGGGCTATAATGCTGCAACTTGGCCCAATTATTGAGGGAGTGGCACTAATAAATATAGAACAGCTTTGACACTTACATCTGTGAAGGAAACTCTTGTCGCAGGATTTTACGACTGGTAATGGGGTACACTGGTTGCAGTGAACTAGTATATACAGCGGGTCATATTTCCACCATAACTAAGCCAAATATTAAAATATTGTGCTGCAATTTGGACCAAACACTGAGTGAATTACACCAATAAAGGTGGAACAGCTTTGAGACGTACAGAGGAGTTAAACCCATGTCACATTGGTCTGTAACCTGCAATGGAGGGGTCTGGCTTCAATAAACCCATGTAGGTAGTGCGCCATTTTGGCGGCCTGGCCAAGCCAAATATTGGGCTATAATGCTGCAACTTGGCCCAATTATTGAGGGAGTGGCACTAATAAATATAGAACAGCTTTGACACTTACATCTGTGAAGGAAACTCTTGTCGCAGGATTTTACGACTGGTAATGGGGTACACTGGTTGCAGTGAACTAGTATATACAGCGGGTCATATTTCCACCATAACTAAGCCAAATATTAAAATATTGTGCTGCAATTTGGACCAAACACTGAGTGAATTACACCAATAAAGGTGGAACAGCTTTGAGACGTACAGAGGAGTTAAACCCATGTCACATTGGTCTGTAACCTGCAATGGAGGGGTCTGGCTTCAATAAACCCATGTAGGTAGTGCGCCATTTTGGCGGCCTGGCCAAGCCAAATTTTGGGCTATAATGCTGCAACTTGGCCCAATTATTGAGGGAGTGGCACTAATAAATATAGAACAGCTTTGACACTTACATCTGTGAAGGAAACTCTTGTCGCAGGATTTTACGACTGGTAATGGGGTACACTGGTTGCAGTGAACTAGTATATACAGCGGGTCATATTTCCACCATAACTAAGCCAAATATTAAAATATTGTGCTGCAATTTGGACCAAACACTGAGTGAATTACACCAATAAAGGTGGAACAGCTTTGAGACGTACAGAGGAGTTAAACCCATGTCACATTGGTCTGTAACCTGCAATGGAGGGGTCTGGCTTCAATAAACCCATGTAGGTAGTGCGCCATTTTGGCGGCCTGGCCAAGCCAAATATTGGGCTATAATGCTGCAACTTGGCCCAATTATTGAGGGAGTGGCACTAATAAATATAGAACAGCTTTGACACTTACATCTGTGAAGGAAACTCTTGTCGCAGGATTTTACGACTGGTAATGGGGTACACTGGTTGCAGTGAACTAGTATATACAGCGGGTCATATTTCCACCATAACTAAGCCAAATATTAAAATATTATGCTGCAATTTGGACCAAACACTGAGTGAATTACACCAATAAAGGTGGAACAGCTTTGAGACGTACAGAGGAGTTAAACCCATGTCACATTGGTCTGTAACCTGCAATGGAGGGGTCTGGCTTCAATAAACCCATGTAGGTAGTGCGCCATTTTGGCGGCCTGGCCAAGCCAAATATTGGGCTATAATGCTGCAACTTGGCCCAATTATTGAGGGAGTGGCACTATTAAATATAGAACAGCTTTGACACTTACATCTGTGAAGGAAACTCTTGTCGCAGGATTTTACGACTGGTAATGGGGTACACTGGTTGCAGTGAACTAGTATATACAGCGGGTCATATTTCCACCATAACTAAGCCAAATATTAAAATATTATGCTGCAATTTGGACCAAACACTGAGTGAATTACACCAATAAAGGTGGAACAGCTTTGAGACGTACAGAGGAGTTAAACCCATGTCACATTGGTCTGTAACCTGCAATGGAGGGGTCTGGCTTCAATAAACCCATGTAGGTAGTGCGCCATTTTGGCGGCCTGGCCAAGCCAAATATTGGGCTATAATGCTGCAACTTGGCCCAATTATTGAGGGAGTGGCACTATTAAATATAGAACAGCTTTGACACTTACATCTGTGAAGGAAACTCTTGTCGCAGGATTTTACGACTGGTAATGGGGTACACTGGTTGCAGTGAACTAGTATATACAGCGGGTCATATTTCCACCATAACTAAGCCAAATATTAAAATATTATGCTGCAATTTGGACCAAACACTGAGTGAATTACACCAATAAAGGTGGAACAGCTTTGAGACGTACAGAGGAGTTAAACCCATGTCACATTGGTCTGTAACCTGCAATGGAGGGGTCTGGCTTCAATAAACCCATGTAGGTAGTGCGCCATTTTGGCGGCCTGGCCAAGCCAAATATTGGGCTATAATGCTGCAACTTGGCCCAATTATTGAGGGAGTGGCACTATTAAATATAGAACAGCTTTGACACTTACATCTGTGAAGGAAACTCTTGTCGCAGGATTTTACGACTGGTAATGGGGTACACTGGTTGCAGTGAACTAGTATATACAGCGGGTCATATTTCCACCATAACTAAGCCAAATATTAAAATATTATGCTGCAATTTGGACCAAACACTGAGTGAATTACACCAATAAAGGTGGAACAGCTTTGAGACGTACAGAGGAGTTAAACCCATGTCACATTGGTCTGTAACCTGCAATGGAGGGGTCTGGCTTCAATAAACCCATGTAGGTAGTGCGCCATTTTGGCGGCCTGGCCAAGCCAAATTTTGGGCTATAATGCTGCAACTTGGCCCAATTATTGAGGGAGTGGCACTAATAAATATAGAACAGCTTTGACACTTACATCTGTGAAGGAAACTCTTGTCGCAGGATTTTACGACTGGTAATGGGGTACACTGGTTGCAGTGAACTAGTATATACAGCGGGTCATATTTCCACCATAACTAAGCCAAATATTAAAATATTGTGCTGCAATTTGGACCAAACACTGAGTGAATTACACCAATAAAGGTGGAACAGCTTTGAGACGTACAGAGGAGTTAAACCCATGTCACATTGGTCTGTAACCTGCAATGGAGGGGTCTGGCTTCAATAAACCCATGTAGGTAGTGCGCCATTTTGGCGGCCTGGCCAAGCCAAATATTGGGCTATAATGCTGCAACTTGGCCCAATTATTGAGGGAGTGGCACTAATAAATATAGAACAGCTTTGACACTTACATCTGTGAAGGAAACTCTTGTCGCAGGATTTTACGACTGGTAATGGGGTACACTGGTTGCAGTGAACTAGTATATACAGCGGGTCATATTTCCACCATAACTAAGCCAAATATTAAAATATTGTGCTGCAATTTGGACCAAACACTGAGTGAATTACACCAATAAAGGTGGAACAGCTTTGAGACGTACAGAGGAGTTAAACCCATGTCACATTGGTCTGTAACCTGCAATGGAGGGGTCTGGCTTCAATAAACCCATGTAGGTAGTGCGCCATTTTGGCGGCCTGGCCAAGCCAAATTTTGGGCTATAATGCTGCAACTTGGCCCAATTATTGAGGGAGTGGCACTAATAAATATAGAACAGCTTTGACACTTACATCTGTGAAGGAAACTCTTGTCGCAGGATTTTACGACTGGTAATGGGGTACACTGGTTGCAGTGAACTAGTATATACAGCGGGTCATATTTCCACCATAACTAAGCCAAATATTAAAATATTGTGCTGCAATTTGGACCAAACACTGAGTGAATTACACCAATAAAGGTGGAACAGCTTTGAGACGTACAGAGGAGTTAAACCCATGTCACATTGGTCTGTAACCTGCAATGGAGGGGTCTGGCTTCAATAAACCCATGTAGGTAGTGCGCCATTTTGGCGGCCTGGCCAAGCCAAATATTGGGCTATAATGCTGCAACTTGGCCCAATTATTGAGGGAGTGGCACTAATAAATATAGAACAGCTTTGACACTTACATCTGTGAAGGAAACTCTTGTCGCAGGATTTTACGACTGGTAATGGGGTACACTGGTTGCAGTGAACTAGTATATACAGCGGGTCATATTTCCACCATAACTAAGCCAAATATTAAAATATTATGCTGCAATTTGGACCAAACACTGAGTGAATTACACCAATAAAGGTGGAACAGCTTTGAGACGTACAGAGGAGTTAAACCCATGTCACATTGGTCTGTAACCTGCAATGGAGGGGTCTGGCTTCAATAAACCCATGTAGGTAGTGCGCCATTTTGGCGGCCTGGCCAAGCCAAATATTGGGCTATAATGCTGCAACTTGGCCCAATTATTGAGGGAGTGGCACTATTAAATATAGAACAGCTTTGACACTTACATCTGTGAAGGAAACTCTTGTCGCAGGATTTTACGACTGGTAATGGGGTACACTGGTTGCAGTGAACTAGTATATACAGCGGGTCATATTTCCACCATAACTAAGCCAAATATTAAAATATTATGCTGCAATTTGGACCAAACACTGAGTGAATTACACCAATAAAGGTGGAACAGCTTTGAGACGTACAGAGCAGTTAAACCCATGTCACATTGGTCTGTAACCTGCAATGGAGGGGTCTGGCTTCAATAAACCCATGTAGGTAGTGCGCCATTTTGGCGGCCTGGCCAAGCCAAATTTTGGGCTATAATGCTGCAACTTGGCCCAATTATTGAGGGAGTGGCACTAATAAATATAGAACAGCTTTGACACTTACATCTGTGAAGGAAACTCTTGTCGCAGGATTTTACGACTGGTAATGGGGTACACTGGTTGCAGTGAACTAGTATATACAGCGGGTCATATTTCCACCATAACTAAGCCAAATATTAAAATATTGTGCTGCAATTTGGACCAAACACTGAGTGAATTACACCAATAAAGGTGGAACAGCTTTGAGACGTACAGAGGAGTTAAACCCATGTCACATTGGTCTGTAACCTGCAATGGAGGGGTCTGGCTTCAATAAACCCATGTAGGTAGTGCGCCATTTTGGCGGCCTGGCCAAGCCAAATTTTGGGCTATAATGCTGCAACTTGGCCCAATTATTGAGGGAGTGGCACTAATAAATATAGAACAGCTTTGACACTTACATCTGTGAAGGAAACTCTTGTCGCAGGATTTTACGACTGGTAATGGGGTACACTGGTTGCAGTGAACTAGTATATACAGCGGGTCATATTTCCACCATAACTAAGCCAAATATTAAAATATTGTGCTGCAATTTGGACCAAACACTGAGTGAATTACACCAATAAAGGTGGAACAGCTTTGAGACGTACAGAGGAGTTAAACCCATGTCACATTGGTCTGTAACCTGCAATGGAGGGGTCTGGCTTCAATAAACCCATGAAGGTAGTGCGCCATTTTGGCGGCCTGGCCAAGCCAAATATTGGGCTATAATGCTGCAACTTGGCCCAATTATTGAGGGAGTGGCACTAATAAATATAGAACAGCTTTGACACTTACATCTGTGAAGGAAACTCTTGTCGCAGGATTTTACGACTGGTAATGGGGTACACTGGTTGCAGTGAACTAGTATATACAGCGGGTCATATTTCCACCATAACTAAGCCAAATATTAAAATATTATGCTGCAATTTGGACCAAACACTGAGTGAATTACACCAATAAAGGTGGAACAGCTTTGAGACGTACAGAGGAGTTAAACCCATGTCACATTGGTCTGTAACCTGCAATGGAGGGGTCTGGCTTCAATAAACCCATGTAGGTAGTGCGCCATTTTGGCGGCCTGGCCAAGCCAAATATTGGGCTATAATGCTGCAACTTGGCCCAATTATTGAGGGAGTGGCACTATTAAATATAGAACAGCTTTGACACTTACATCTGTGAAGGAAACTCTTGTCGCAGGATTTTACGACTGGTAATGGGGTACACTGGTTGCAGTGAACTAGTATATACAGCGGGTCATATTTCCACCATAACTAAGCCAAATATTAAAATATTATGCTGCAATTTGGACCAAACACTGAGTGAATTACACCAATAAAGGTGGAACAGCTTTGAGACGTACAGAGGAGTTAAACCCATGTCACATTGGTCTGTAACCTGCAATGGAGGGGTCTGGCTTCAATAAACCCATGTAGGTAGTGCGCCATTTTGGCGGCCTGGCCAAGCCACATTTTGGGCTATAATGCTGCAACTTGGCCCAATTATTGAGGGAGTGGCACTAATAAATATAGAACAGCTTTGACACTTACATCTGTGAAGGAAACTCTTGTCGCAGGATTTTACGACTGGTAATGGGGTACACTGGTTGCAGTGAACTAGTATATACAGCGGGTCATATTTCCACCATAACTAAGCCAAATATTAAAATATTGTGCTGCAATTTGGACCAAACACTGAGTGAATTACACCAATAAAGGTGGAACAGCTTTGAGACGTACAGAGGAGTTAAACCCATGTCACATTGGTCTGTAACCTGCAATGGAGGGGTCTGGCTTCAATAAACCCATGTAGGTAGTGCGCCATTTTGGCGGCCTGGCCAAGCCAAATATTGGGCTATAATGCTGCAACTTGGCCCAATTATTGAGGGAGTGGCACTATTAAATATAGAACAGCTTTGACACTTACATCTGTGAAGGAAACTCTTGTCGCAGGATTTTACGACTGGTAATGGGGTACACTGGTTGCAGTGAACTAGTATATACAGCGGGTCATATTTCCACCATAACTAAGCCAAATATTAAAATATTATGCTGCAATTTGGACCAAACACTGAGTGAATTACACCAATAAAGGTGGAACAGCTTTGAGACGTACAGAGGAGTTAAACCCATGTCACATTGGTCTGTAACCTGCAATGGAGGGGTCTGGCTTCAATAAACCCATGTAGGTAGTGCGCCATTTTGGCGGCCTGGCCAAGCCAAATTTTGGGCTATAATGCTGCAACTTGGCCCAATTATTGAGGGAGTGGCACTAATAAATATAGAACAGCTTTGACACTTACATCTGTGAAGGAAACTCTTGTCGCAGGATTTTACGACTGGTAATGGGGTACACTGGTTGCAGTGAACTAGTATATACAGCGGGTCATATTTCCACCATAACTAAGCCAAATATTAAAATATTGTGCTGCAATTTGGACCAAACACTGAGTGAATTACACCAATAAAGGTGGAACAGCTTTGAGACGTACAGAGGAGTTAAACCCATGTCACATTGGTCTGTAACCTGCAATGGAGGGGTCTGGCTTCAATAAACCCATGAAGGTAGTGCGCCATTTTGGCGGCCTGGCCAAGCCAAATATTGGGCTATAATGCTGCAACTTGGCCCAATTATTGAGGGAGTGGCACTAATAAATATAGAACAGCTTTGACACTTACATCTGTGAAGGAAACTCTTGTCGCAGGATTTTACGACTGGTAATGGGGTACACTGGTTGCAGTGAACTAGTATATACAGCGGGTCATATTTCCACCATAACTAAGCCAAATATTAAAATATTATGCTGCAATTTGGACCAAACACTGAGTGAATTACACCAATAAAGGTGGAACAGCTTTGAGACGTACAGAGGAGTTAAACCCATGTCACATTGGTCTGTAACCTGCAATGGAGGGGTCTGGCTTCAATAAACCCATGTAGGTAGTGCGCCATTTTGGCGGCCTGGCCAAGCCAAATATTGGGCTATAATGCTGCAACTTGGCCCAATTATTGAGGGAGTGGCACTATTAAATATAGAACAGCTTTGACACTTACATCTGTGAAGGAAACTCTTGTCGCAGGATTTTACGACTGGTAATGGGGTACACTGGTTGCAGTGAACTAGTATATACAGCGGGTCATATTTCCACCATAACTAAGCCAAATATTAAAATATTATGCTGCAATTTGGACCAAACACTGAGTGAATTACACCAATAAAGGTGGAACAGCTTTGAGACGTACAGAGGAGTTAAACCCATGTCACATTGGTCTGTAACCTGCAATGGAGGGGTCTGGCTTCAATAAACCCATGTAGGTAGTGCGCCATTTTGGCGGCCTGGCCAAGCCACATTTTGGGCTATAATGCTGCAACTTGGCCCAATTATTGAGGGAGTGGCACTAATAAATATAGAACAGCTTTGACACTTACATCTGTGAAGGAAACTCTTGTCGCAGGATTTTACGACTGGTAATGGGGTACACTGGTTGCAGTGAACTAGTATATACAGCGGGTCATATTTCCACCATAACTAAGCCAAATATTAAAATATTGTGCTGCAATTTGGACCAAACACTGAGTGAATTACACCAATAAAGGTGGAACAGCTTTGAGACGTACAGAGGAGTTAAACCCATGTCACATTGGTCTGTAACCTGCAATGGAGGGGTCTGGCTTCAATAAACCCATGTAGGTAGTGCGCCATTTTGGCGGCCTGGCCAAGCCAAATATTGGGCTATAATGCTGCAACTTGGCCCAATTATTGAGGGAGTGGCACTAATAAATATAGAACAGCTTTGACACTTACATCTGTGAAGGAAACTCTTGTCGCAGGATTTTACAACTGGTAATGGGGTACACTGGTTGCAGTGAACTAGTATATACAGCGGGTCATATTTCCACCATAACTAAGCCAAATATTAAAATATTATGCTGCAATTTGGACCAAACACTGAGTGAATTACACCAATAAAGGTGGAACAGCTTTGAGACGTACAGAGGAGTTAAACCCATGTCACATTGGTCTGTAACCTGCAATGGAGGGGTCTGGCTTCAATAAACCCATGTAGGTAGTGCGCCATTTTGGCGGCCTGGCCAAGCCAAATATTGGGCTATAATGCTGCAACTTGGCCCAATTATTGAGGGAGTGGCACTAATAAATATAGAACAGCTTTGACACTTACATCTGTGAAGGAAACTCTTGTCGCAGGATTTTACGACTGGTAATGGGGTACACTGGTTGCAGTGAACTAGTATATACAGCGGGTCATATTTCCACCATAACTAAGCCAAATATTAAAATATTATGCTGCAATTTGGACCAAACACTGAGTGAATTACACCAATAAAGGTGGAACAGCTTTGAGACGTACAGAGGAGTTAAACCCATGTCACATTGGTCTGTAACCTGCAATGGAGGGGTCTGGCTTCAATAAACCCATGTAGGTAGTGCGCCATTTTGGCGGCCTGGCCAAGCCAAATATTGGGCTATAATGCTGCAACTTGGCCCAATTATTGAGGGAGTGGCACTATTAAATATAGAACAGCTTTGACACTTACATCTGTGAAGGAAACTCTTGTCGCAGGATTTTACGACTGGTAATGGGGTACACTGGTTGCAGTGAACTAGTATATACAGCGGGTCATATTTCCACCATAACTAAGCGAAATATTAAAATATTATGCTGCAATTTGGACCAAACACTGAGTGAATTACACCAATAAAGGTGGAACAGCTTTGAGACGTACAGAGGAGTTAAACCCATGTCACATTGGTCTGTAACCTGCAATGGAGGGGTCTGGCTTCAATAAACCCATGTAGGTAGTGCGCCATTTTGGCGGCCTGGCCAAGCCAAATTTTGGGCTATAATGCTGCAACTTGGCCCAATTATTGAGGGAGTGGCACTAATAAATATAGAACAGCTTTGACACTTACATCTGTGAAGGAAACTCTTGTCGCAGGATTTTACGACTGGTAATGGGGTACACTGGTTGCAGTGAACTAGTATATACAGCGGGTCATATTTCCACCATAACTAAGCCAAATATTAAAATATTGTGCTGCAATTTGGACCAAACACTGAGTGAATTACACCAATAAAGGTGGAACAGCTTTGAGATGTACAGAGGAGTTAAACCCATGTCACATTGGTCTGTAACCTGCAATGGAGGGGTCTGGCTTCAATAAACCCATGTAGGTAGTGCGCCATTTTGGCGGCCTGGCCAAGCCAAATTTTGGGCTATAATGCTGCAACTTGGCCCAATTATTGAGGGAGTGGCACTAATAAATATAGAACAGCTTTGACACTTACATCTGTGAAGGAAACTCTTGTCGCAGGATTTTACGACTGGTAATGGGGTACACTGGTTGCAGTGAACTAGTATATACAGCGGGTCATATTTCCACCATAACTAAGCCAAATATTAAAATATTGTGCTGCAATTTGGACCAAACACTGAGTGAATTACACCAATAAAGGTGGAACAGCTTTGAGACGTACAGAGGAGTTAAACCCATGTCACATTGGTCTGTAACCTGCAATGGAGGGGTCTGGCTTCAATAAACCCATGAAGGTAGTGCGCCATTTTGGCGGCCTGGCCAAGCCAAATATTGGGCTATAATGCTGCAACTTGGCCCAATTATTGAGGGAGTGGCACTAATAAATATAGAACAGCTTTGACACTTACATCTGTGAAGGAAACTCTTGTCGCAGGATTTTACGACTGGTAATGGGGTACACTGGTTGCAGTGAACTAGTATATACAGCGGGTCATATTTCCACCATAACTAAGCCAAATATTAAAATATTATGCTGCAATTTGGACCAAACACTGAGTGAATTACACCAATAAAGGTGGAACAGCTTTGAGACGTACAGAGGAGTTAAACCCATGTCACATTGGTCTGTAACCTGCAATGGAGGGGTCTGGCTTCAATAAACCCATGTAGGTAGTGCGCCATTTTGGCGGCCTGGCCAAGCCACATTTTGGGCTATAATGCTGCAACTTGGCCCAATTATTGAGGGAGTGGCACTAATAAATATAGAACAGCTTTGACACTTACATCTGTGAAGGAAACTCTTGTCGCAGGATTTTACGACTGGTAATGGGGTACACTGGTTGCAGTGAACTAGTATATACAGCGGGTCATATTTCCACCATAACTAAGCCAAATATTAAAATATTGTGCTGCAATTTGGACCAAACACTGAGTGAATTACACCAATAAAGGTGGAACAGCTTTGAGACGTACAGAGGAGTTAAACCCATGTCACATTGGTCTGTAACCTGCAATGGAGGGGTCTGGCTTCAATAAACCCATGTAGGTAGTGCGCCATTTTGGCGGCCTGGCCAAGCCAAATATTGGGCTATAATGCTGCAACTTGGCCCAATTATTGAGGGAGTGGCACTAATAAATATAGAACAGCTTTGACACTTACATCTGTGAAGGAAACTCTTGTCGCAGGATTTTACAACTGGTAATGGGGTACACTGGTTGCAGTGAACTAGTATATACAGCGGGTCATATTTCCACCATAACTAAGCCAAATATTAAAATATTATGCTGCAATTTGGACCAAACACTGAGTGAATTACACCAATAAAGGTGGAACAGCTTTGAGACGTACAGAGGAGTTAAACCCATGTCACATTGGTCTGTAACCTGCAATGGAGGGGTCTGGCTTCAATAAACCCATGTAGGTAGTGCGCCATTTTGGCGGCCTGGCCAAGCCAAATATTGGGCTATAATGCTGCAACTTGGCCCAATTATTGAGGGAGTGGCACTAATAAATATAGAACAGCTTTGACACTTACATCTGTGAAGGAAACTCTTGTCGCAGGATTTTACGACTGGTAATGGGGTACACTGGTTGCAGTGAACTAGTATATACAGCGGGTCATATTTCCACCATAACTAAGCCAAATATTAAAATATTATGCTGCAATTTGGACCAAACACTGAGTGAATTACACCAATAAAGGTGGAACAGCTTTGAGACGTACAGAGGAGTTAAACCCATGTCACATTGGTCTGTAACCTGCAATGGAGGGGTCTGGCTTCAATAAACCCATGTAGGTAGTGCGCCATTTTGGCGGCCTGGCCAAGCCAAATATTGGGCTATAATGCTGCAACTTGGCCCAATTATTGAGGGAGTGGCACTATTAAATATAGAACAGCTTTGACACTTACATCTGTGAAGGAAACTCTTGTCGCAGGATTTTACGACTGGTAATGGGGTACACTGGTTGCAGTGAACTAGTATATACAGCGGGTCATATTTCCACCATAACTAAGCGAAATATTAAAATATTATGCTGCAATTTGGACCAAACACTGAGTGAATTACACCAATAAAGGTGGAACAGCTTTGAGACGTACAGAGGAGTTAAACCCATGTCACATTGGTCTGTAACCTGCAATGGAGGGGTCTGGCTTCAATAAACCCATGTAGGTAGTGCGCCATTTTGGCGGCCTGGCCAAGCCAAATTTTGGGCTATAATGCTGCAACTTGGCCCAATTATTGAGGGAGTGGCACTAATAAATATAGAACAGCTTTGACACTTACATCTGTGAAGGAAACTCTTGTCGCAGGATTTTACGACTGGTAATGGGGTACACTGGTTGCAGTGAACTAGTATATACAGCGGGTCATATTTCCACCATAACTAAGCCAAATATTAAAATATTGTGCTGCAATTTGGACCAAACACTGAGTGAATTACACCAATAAAGGTGGAACAGCTTTGAGACGTACAGAGGAGTTAAACCCATGTCACATTGGTCTGTAACCTGCAATGGAGGGGTCTGGCTTCAATAAACCCATGTAGGTAGTGCGCCATTTTGGCGGCCTGGCCAAGCCAAATTTTGGGCTATAATGCTGCAACTTGGCCCAATTATTGAGGGAGTGGCACTAATAAATATAGAACAGCTTTGACACTTACATCTGTGAAGGAAACTCTTGTCGCAGGATTTTACGACTGGTAATGGGGTACACTGGTTGCAGTGAACTAGTATATACAGCGGGTCATATTTCCACCATAACTAAGCCAAATATTAAAATATTGTGCTGCAATTTGGACCAAACACTGAGTGAATTACACCAATAAAGGTGGAACAGCTTTGAGACGTACAGAGGAGTTAAACCCATGTCACATTGGTCTGTAACCTGCAATGGAGGGGTCTGGCTTCAATAAACCCATGAAGGTAGTGCGCCATTTTGGCGGCCTGGCCAAGCCAAATATTGGGCTATAATGCTGCAACTTGGCCCAATTATTGAGGGAGTGGCACTAATAAATATAGAACAGCTTTGACACTTACATCTGTGAAGGAAACTCTTGTCGCAGGATTTTACGACTGGTAATGGGGTACACTGGTTGCAGTGAACTAGTATATACAGCGGGTCATATTTCCACCATAACTAAGCCAAATATTAAAATATTATGCTGCAATTTGGACCAAACACTGAGTGAATTACACCAATAAAGGTGGAACAGCTTTGAGACGTACAGAGGAGTTAAACCCATGTCACATTGGTCTGTAACCTGCAATGGAGGGGTCTGGCTTCAATAAACCCATGTAGGTAGTGCGCCATTTTGGCGGCCTGGCCAAGCCAAATATTGGGCTATAATGCTGCAACTTGGCCCAATTATTGAGGGAGTGGCACTATTAAATATAGAACAGCTTTGACACTTACATCTGTGAAGGAAACTCTTGTCGCAGGATTTTACGACTGGTAATGGGGTACACTGGTTGCAGTGAACTAGTATATACAGCGGGTCATATTTCCACCATAACTAAGCCAAATATTAAAATATTATGCTGCAATTTGGACCAAACACTGAGTGAATTACACCAATAAAGGTGGAACAGCTTTGAGACGTACAGAGGAGTTAAACCCATGTCACATTGGTCTGTAACCTGCAATGGAGGGGTCTGGCTTCAATAAACCCATGTAGGTAGTGCGCCATTTTGGCGGCCTGGCCAAGCCACATTTTGGGCTATAATGCTGCAACTTGGCCCAATTATTGAGGGAGTGGCACTAATAAATATAGAACAGCTTTGACACTTACATCTGTGAAGGAAACTCTTGTCGCAGGATTTTACGACTGGTAATGGGGTACACTGGTTGCAGTGAACTAGTATATACAGCGGGTCATATTTCCACCATAACTAAGCCAAATATTAAAATATTGTGCTGCAATTTGGACCAAACACTGAGTGAATTACACCAATAAAGGTGGAACAGCTTTGAGACGTACAGAGGAGTTAAACCCATGTCACATTGGTCTGTAACCTGCAATGGAGGGGTCTGGCTTCAATAAACCCATGTAGGTAGTGCGCCATTTTGGCGGCCTGGCCAAGCCAAATTTTGGGCTATAATGCTGCAACTTGGCCCAATTATTGAGGGAGTGGCACTAATAAATATAGAACAGCTTTGACACTTACATCTGTGAAGGAAACTCTTGTCGCAGGATTTTACGACTGGTAATGGGGTACACTGGTTGCAGTGAACTAGTATATACAGCGGGTCATATTTCCACCATAACTAAGCCAAATATTAAAATATTGTGCTGCAATTTGGACCAAACACTGAGTGAATTACACCAATAAAGGTGGAACAGCTTTGAGACGTACAGAGGAGTTAAACCCATGTCACATTGGTCTGTAACCTGCAATGGAGGGGTCTGGCTTCAATAAACCCATGAAGGTAGTGCGCCATTTTGGCGGCCTGGCCAAGCCAAATATTGGGCTATAATGCTGCAACTTGGCCCAATTATTGAGGGAGTGGCACTAATAAATATAGAACAGCTTTGACACTTACATCTGTGAAGGAAACTCTTGTCGCAGGATTTTACGACTGGTAATGGGGTACACTGGTTGCAGTGAACTAGTATATACAGCGGGTCATATTTCCACCATAACTAAGCCAAATATTAAAATATTATGCTGCAATTTGGACCAAACACTGAGTGAATTACACCAATAAAGGTGGAACAGCTTTGAGACGTACAGAGGAGTTAAACCCATGTCACATTGGTCTGTAACCTGCAATGGAGGGGTCTGGCTTCAATAAACCCATGTAGGTAGTGCGCCATTTTGGCGGCCTGGCCAAGCCAAATATTGGGCTATAATGCTGCAACTTGGCCCAATTATTGAGGGAGTGGCACTATTAAATATAGAACAGCTTTGACACTTACATCTGTGAAGGAAACTCTTGTCGCAGGATTTTACGACTGGTAATGGGGTACACTGGTTGCAGTGAACTAGTATATACAGCGGGTCATATTTCCACCATAACTAAGCCAAATATTAAAATATTATGCTGCAATTTGGACCAAACACTGAGTGAATTACACCAATAAAGGTGGAACAGCTTTGAGACGTACAGAGGAGTTAAACCCATGTCACATTGGTCTGTAACCTGCAATGGAGGGGTCTGGCTTCAATAAACCCATGTAGGTAGTGCGCCATTTTGGCGGCCTGGCCAAGCCACATTTTGGGCTATAATGCTGCAACTTGGCCCAATTATTGAGGGAGTGGCACTAATAAATATAGAACAGCTTTGACACTTACATCTGTGAAGGAAACTCTTGTCGCAGGATTTTACGACTGGTAATGGGGTACACTGGTTGCAGTGAACTAGTATATACAGCGGGTCATATTTCCACCATAACTAAGCCAAATATTAAAATATTGTGCTGCAATTTGGACCAAACACTGAGTGAATTACACCAATAAAGGTGGAACAGCTTTGAGACGTACAGAGGAGTTAAACCCATGTCACATTGGTCTGTAACCTGCAATGGAGGGGTCTGGCTTCAATAAACCCATGTAGGTAGTGCGCCATTTTGGCGGCCTGGCCAAGCCAAATATTGGGCTATAATGCTGCAACTTGGCCCAATTATTGAGGGAGTGGCACTAATAAATATAGAACAGCTTTGACACTTACATCTGTGAAGGAAACTCTTGTCGCAGGATTTTACAACTGGTAATGGGGTACACTGGTTGCAGTGAACTAGTATATACAGCGGGTCATATTTCCACCATAACTAAGCCAAATATTAAAATATTATGCTGCAATTTGGACCAAACACTGAGTGAATTACACCAATAAAGGTGGAACAGCTTTGAGACGTACAGAGGAGTTAAACCCATGTCACATTGGTCTGTAACCTGCAATGGAGGGGTCTGGCTTCAATAAACCCATGTAGGTAGTGCGCCATTTTGGCGGCCTGGCCAAGCCAAATATTGGGCTATAATGCTGCAACTTGGCCCAATTATTGAGGGAGTGGCACTAATAAATATAGAACAGCTTTGACACTTACATCTGTGAAGGAAACTCTTGTCGCAGGATTTTACGACTGGTAATGGGGTACACTGGTTGCAGTGAACTAGTATATACAGCGGGTCATATTTCCACCATAACTAAGCCAAATATTAAAATATTATGCTGCAATTTGGACCAAACACTGAGTGAATTACACCAATAAAGGTGGAACAGCTTTGAGACGTACAGAGGAGTTAAACCCATGTCACATTGGTCTGTAACCTGCAATGGAGGGGTCTGGCTTCAATAAACCCATGTAGGTAGTGCGCCATTTTGGCGGCCTGGCCAAGCCAAATATTGGGCTATAATGCTGCAACTTGGCCCAATTATTGAGGGAGTGGCACTATTAAATATAGAACAGCTTTGACACTTACATCTGTGAAGGAAACTCTTGTCGCAGGATTTTACGACTGGTAATGGGGTACACTGGTTGCAGTGAACTAGTATATACAGCGGGTCATATTTCCACCATAACTAAGCGAAATATTAAAATATTATGCTGCAATTTGGACCAAACACTGAGTGAATTACACCAATAAAGGTGGAACAGCTTTGAGACGTACAGAGGAGTTAAACCCATGTCACATTGGTCTGTAACCTGCAATGGAGGGGTCTGGCTTCAATAAACCCATGTAGGTAGTGCGCCATTTTGGCGGCCTGGCCAAGCCAAATTTTGGGCTATAATGCTGCAACTTGGCCCAATTATTGAGGG
Organism: Sabellastarte sp. h YS-2021; assembly: GCA_964017235.1. Taxonomy (NCBI): domain Eukaryota; kingdom Metazoa; phylum Annelida; class Polychaeta; order Sabellida; family Sabellidae; genus Sabellastarte; species Sabellastarte sp. h YS-2021. The sequence continues at coordinate 166,399 of CAXHLB010000019.1, read as the reverse complement.
AGTGGCACTAATAAATATAGAACAGCTTTGACACTTACATCTGTGAAGGAAACTCTTGTCGCAGGATTTTACGACTGGTAATGGGGTACACTGGTTGCAGTGAACTAGTATATACAGCGGGTCATATTTCCACCATAACTAAGCCAAATATTAAAATATTGTGCTGCAATTTGGACCAAACACTGAGTGAATTACACCAATAAAGGTGGAACAGCTTTGAGACGTACAGAGGAGTTAAACCCATGTCACATTGGTCTGTAACCTGCAATGGAGGGGTCTGGCTTCAATAAACCCATGTAGGTAGTGCGCCATTTTGGCGGCCTGGCCAAGCCAAATTTTGGGCTATAATGCTGCAACTTGGCCCAATTATTGAGGGAGTGGCACTAATAAATATAGAACAGCTTTGACACTTACATCTGTGAAGGAAACTCTTGTCGCAGGATTTTACGACTGGTAATGGGGTACACTGGTTGCAGTGAACTAGTATATACAGCGGGTCATATTTCCACCATAACTAAGCCAAATATTAAAATATTGTGCTGCAATTTGGACCAAACACTGAGTGAATTACACCAATAAAGGTGGAACAGCTTTGAGACGTACAGAGGAGTTAAACCCATGTCACATTGGTCTGTAACCTGCAATGGAGGGGTCTGGCTTCAATAAACCCATGAAGGTAGTGCGCCATTTTGGCGGCCTGGCCAAGCCAAATATTGGGCTATAATGCTGCAACTTGGCCCAATTATTGAGGGAGTGGCACTAATAAATATAGAACAGCTTTGACACTTACATCTGTGAAGGAAACTCTTGTCGCAGGATTTTACGACTGGTAATGGGGTACACTGGTTGCAGTGAACTAGTATATACAGCGGGTCATATTTCCACCATAACTAAGCCAAATATTAAAATATTATGCTGCAATTTGGACCAAACACTGAGTGAATTACACCAATAAAGGTGGAACAGCTTTGAGACGTACAGAGGAGTTAAACCCATGTCACATTGGTCTGTAACCTGCAATGGAGGGGTCTGGCTTCAATAAACCCATGTAGGTAGTGCGCCATTTTGGCGGCCTGGCCAAGCCAAATATTGGGCTATAATGCTGCAACTTGGCCCAATTATTGAGGGAGTGGCACTATTAAATATAGAACAGCTTTGACACTTACATCTGTGAAGGAAACTCTTGTCGCAGGATTTTACGACTGGTAATGGGGTACACTGGTTGCAGTGAACTAGTATATACAGCGGGTCATATTTCCACCATAACTAAGCCAAATATTAAAATATTATGCTGCAATTTGGACCAAACACTGAGTGAATTACACCAATAAAGGTGGAACAGCTTTGAGACGTACAGAGGAGTTAAACCCATGTCACATTGGTCTGTAACCTGCAATGGAGGGGTCTGGCTTCAATAAACCCATGTAGGTAGTGCGCCATTTTGGCGGCCTGGCCAAGCCACATTTTGGGCTATAATGCTGCAACTTGGCCCAATTATTGAGGGAGTGGCACTAATAAATATAGAACAGCTTTGACACTTACATCTGTGAAGGAAACTCTTGTCGCAGGATTTTACGACTGGTAATGGGGTACACTGGTTGCAGTGAACTAGTATATACAGCGGGTCATATTTCCACCATAACTAAGCCAAATATTAAAATATTGTGCTGCAATTTGGACCAAACACTGAGTGAATTACACCAATAAAGGTGGAACAGCTTTGAGACGTACAGAGGAGTTAAACCCATGTCACATTGGTCTGTAACCTGCAATGGAGGGGTCTGGCTTCAATAAACCCATGTAGGTAGTGCGCCATTTTGGCGGCCTGGCCAAGCCAAATATTGGGCTATAATGCTGCAACTTGGCCCAATTATTGAGGGAGTGGCACTATTAAATATAGAACAGCTTTGACACTTACATCTGTGAAGGAAACTCTTGTCGCAGGATTTTACGACTGGTAATGGGGTACACTGGTTGCAGTGAACTAGTATATACAGCGGGTCATATTTCCACCATAACTAAGCGAAATATTAAAATATTATGCTGCAATTTGGACCAAACACTGAGTGAATTACACCAATAAAGGTGGAACAGCTTTGAGACGTACAGAGGAGTTAAACCCATGTCACATTGGTCTGTAACCTGCAATGGAGGGGTCTGGCTTCAATAAACCCATGTAGGTAGTGCGCCATTTTGGCGGCCTGGCCAAGCCAAATTTTGGGCTATAATGCTGCAACTTGGCCCAATTATTGAGGGAGTGGCACTAATAAATATAGAACAGCTTTGACACTTACATCTGTGAAGGAAACTCTTGTCGCAGGATTTTACGACTGGTAATGGGGTACACTGGTTGCAGTGAACTAGTATATACAGCGGGTCATATTTCCACCATAACTAAGCCAAATATTAAAATATTGTGCTGCAATTTGGACCAAACACTGAGTGAATTACACCAATAAAGGTGGAACAGCTTTGAGACGTACAGAGGAGTTAAACCCATGTCACATTGGTCTGTAACCTGCAATGGAGGGGTCTGGCTTCAATAAACCCATGTAGGTAGTGCGCCATTTTGGCGGCCTGGCCAAGCCAAATTTTGGGCTATAATGCTGCAACTTGGCCCAATTATTGAGGGAGTGGCACTAATAAATATAGAACAGCTTTGACACTTACATCTGTGAAGGAAACTCTTGTCGCAGGATTTTACGACTGGTAATGGGGTACACTGGTTGCAGTGAACTAGTATATACAGCGGGTCATATTTCCACCATAACTAAGCCAAATATTAAAATATTGTGCTGCAATTTGGACCAAACACTGAGTGAATTACACCAATAAAGGTGGAACAGCTTTGAGACGTACAGAGGAGTTAAACCCATGTCACATTGGTCTGTAACCTGCAATGGAGGGGTCTGGCTTCAATAAACCCATGAAGGTAGTGCGCCATTTTGGCGGCCTGGCCAAGCCAAATATTGGGCTATAATGCTGCAACTTGGCCCAATTATTGAGGGAGTGGCACTAATAAATATAGAACAGCTTTGACACTTACATCTGTGAAGGAAACTCTTGTCGCAGGATTTTACGACTGGTAATGGGGTACACTGGTTGCAGTGAACTAGTATATACAGCGGGTCATATTTCCACCATAACTAAGCCAAATATTAAAATATTATGCTGCAATTTGGACCAAACACTGAGTGAATTACACCAATAAAGGTGGAACAGCTTTGAGACGTACAGAGGAGTTAAACCCATGTCACATTGGTCTGTAACCTGCAATGGAGGGGTCTGGCTTCAATAAACCCATGTAGGTAGTGCGCCATTTTGGCGGCCTGGCCAAGCCAAATATTGGGCTATAATGCTGCAACTTGGCCCAATTATTGAGGGAGTGGCACTATTAAATATAGAACAGCTTTGACACTTACATCTGTGAAGGAAACTCTTGTCGCAGGATTTTACGACTGGTAATGGGGTACACTGGTTGCAGTGAACTAGTATATACAGCGGGTCATATTTCCACCATAACTAAGCCAAATATTAAAATATTATGCTGCAATTTGGACCAAACACTGAGTGAATTACACCAATAAAGGTGGAACAGCTTTGAGACGTACAGAGGAGTTAAACCCATGTCACATTGGTCTGTAACCTGCAATGGAGGGGTCTGGCTTCAATAAACCCATGTAGGTAGTGCGCCATTTTGGCGGCCTGGCCAAGCCACATTTTGGGCTATAATGCTGCAACTTGGCCCAATTATTGAGGGAGTGGCACTAATAAATATAGAACAGCTTTGACACTTACATCTGTGAAGGAAACTCTTGTCGCAGGATTTTACGACTGGTAATGGGGTACACTGGTTGCAGTGAACTAGTATATACAGCGGGTCATATTTCCACCATAACTAAGCCAAATATTAAAATATTGTGCTGCAATTTGGACCAAACACTGAGTGAATTACACCAATAAAGGTGGAACAGCTTTGAGACGTACAGAGGAGTTAAACCCATGTCACATTGGTCTGTAACCTGCAATGGAGGGGTCTGGCTTCAATAAACCCATGTAGGTAGTGCGCCATTTTGGCGGCCTGGCCAAGCCAAATTTTGGGCTATAATGCTGCAACTTGGCCCAATTATTGAGGGAGTGGCACTAATAAATATAGAACAGCTTTGACACTTACATCTGTGAAGGAAACTCTTGTCGCAGGATTTTACGACTGGTAATGGGGTACACTGGTTGCAGTGAACTAGTATATACAGCGGGTCATATTTCCACCATAACTAAGCCAAATATTAAAATATTGTGCTGCAATTTGGACCAAACACTGAGTGAATTACACCAATAAAGGTGGAACAGCTTTGAGACGTACAGAGGAGTTAAACCCATGTCACATTGGTCTGTAACCTGCAATGGAGGGGTCTGGCTTCAATAAACCCATGAAGGTAGTGCGCCATTTTGGCGGCCTGGCCAAGCCAAATATTGGGCTATAATGCTGCAACTTGGCCCAATTATTGAGGGAGTGGCACTAATAAATATAGAACAGCTTTGACACTTACATCTGTGAAGGAAACTCTTGTCGCAGGATTTTACGACTGGTAATGGGGTACACTGGTTGCAGTGAACTAGTATATACAGCGGGTCATATTTCCACCATAACTAAGCCAAATATTAAAATATTATGCTGCAATTTGGACCAAACACTGAGTGAATTACACCAATAAAGGTGGAACAGCTTTGAGACGTACAGAGGAGTTAAACCCATGTCACATTGGTCTGTAACCTGCAATGGAGGGGTCTGGCTTCAATAAACCCATGTAGGTAGTGCGCCATTTTGGCGGCCTGGCCAAGCCAAATATTGGGCTATAATGCTGCAACTTGGCCCAATTATTGAGGGAGTGGCACTATTAAATATAGAACAGCTTTGACACTTACATCTGTGAAGGAAACTCTTGTCGCAGGATTTTACGACTGGTAATGGGGTACACTGGTTGCAGTGAACTAGTATATACAGCGGGTCATATTTCCACCATAACTAAGCCAAATATTAAAATATTATGCTGCAATTTGGACCAAACACTGAGTGAATTACACCAATAAAGGTGGAACAGCTTTGAGACGTACAGAGGAGTTAAACCCATGTCACATTGGTCTGTAACCTGCAATGGAGGGGTCTGGCTTCAATAAACCCATGTAGGTAGTGCGCCATTTTGGCGGCCTGGCCAAGCCACATTTTGGGCTATAATGCTGCAACTTGGCCCAATTATTGAGGGAGTGGCACTAATAAATATAGAACAGCTTTGACACTTACATCTGTGAAGGAAACTCTTGTCGCAGGATTTTACGACTGGTAATGGGGTACACTGGTTGCAGTGAACTAGTATATACAGCGGGTCATATTTCCACCATAACTAAGCCAAATATTAAAATATTGTGCTGCAATTTGGACCAAACACTGAGTGAATTACACCAATAAAGGTGGAACAGCTTTGAGACGTACAGAGGAGTTAAACCCATGTCACATTGGTCTGTAACCTGCAATGGAGGGGTCTGGCTTCAATAAACCCATGTAGGTAGTGCGCCATTTTGGCGGCCTGGCCAAGCCACATTTTGGGCTATAATGCTGCAACTTGGCCCAATTATTGAGGGAGTGGCACTAATAAATATAGAACAGCTTTGACACTTACATCTGTGAAGGAAACTCTTGTCGCAGGATTTTACGACTGGTAATGGGGTACACTGGTTGCAGTGAACTAGTATATACAGCGGGTCATATTTCCACCATAACTAAGCCAAATATTAAAATATTGTGCTGCAATTTGGACCAAACACTGAGTGAATTACACCAATAAAGGTGGAACAGCTTTGAGACGTACAGAGGAGTTAAACCCATGTCACATTGGTCTGTAACCTGCAATGGAGGGGTCTGGCTTCAATAAACCCATGTAGGTAGTGCGCCATTTTGGCGGCCTGGCCAAGCCAAATTTTGGGCTATAATGCTGCAACTTGGCCCAATTATTGAGGGAGTGGCACTAATAAATATAGAACAGCTTTGACACTTACATCTGTGAAGGAAACTCTTGTCGCAGGATTTTACGACTGGTAATGGGGTACACTGGTTGCAGTGAACTAGTATATACAGCGGGTCATATTTCCACCATAACTAAGCCAAATATTAAAATATTGTGCTGCAATTTGGACCAAACACTGAGTGAATTACACCAATAAAGGTGGAACAGCTTTGAGACGTACAGAGGAGTTAAACCCATGTCACATTGGTCTGTAACCTGCAATGGAGGGGTCTGGCTTCAATAAACCCATGAAGGTAGTGCGCCATTTTGGCGGCCTGGCCAAGCCAAATATTGGGCTATAATGCTGCAACTTGGCCCAATTATTGAGGGAGTGGCACTAATAAATATAGAACAGCTTTGACACTTACATCTGTGAAGGAAACTCTTGTCGCAGGATTTTACGACTGGTAATGGGGTACACTGGTTGCAGTGAACTAGTATATACAGCGGGTCATATTTCCACCATAACTAAGCCAAATATTAAAATATTATGCTGCAATTTGGACCAAACACTGAGTGAATTACACCAATAAAGGTGGAACAGCTTTGAGACGTACAGAGGAGTTAAACCCATGTCACATTGGTCTGTAACCTGCAATGGAGGGGTCTGGCTTCAATAAACCCATGTAGGTAGTGCGCCATTTTGGCGGCCTGGCCAAGCCAAATATTGGGCTATAATGCTGCAACTTGGCCCAATTATTGAGGGAGTGGCACTATTAAATATAGAACAGCTTTGACACTTACATCTGTGAAGGAAACTCTTGTCGCAGGATTTTACGACTGGTAATGGGGTACACTGGTTGCAGTGAACTAGTATATACAGCGGGTCATATTTCCACCATAACTAAGCCAAATATTAAAATATTATGCTGCAATTTGGACCAAACACTGAGTGAATTACACCAATAAAGGTGGAACAGCTTTGAGACGTACAGAGGAGTTAAACCCATGTCACATTGGTCTGTAACCTGCAATGGAGGGGTCTGGCTTCAATAAACCCATGTAGGTAGTGCGCCATTTTGGCGGCCTGGCCAAGCCACATTTTGGGCTATAATGCTGCAACTTGGCCCAATTATTGAGGGAGTGGCACTAATAAATATAGAACAGCTTTGACACTTACATCTGTGAAGGAAACTCTTGTCGCAGGATTTTACGACTGGTAATGGGGTACACTGGTTGCAGTGAACTAGTATATACAGCGGGTCATATTTCCACCATAACTAAGCCAAATATTAAAATATTGTGCTGCAATTTGGACCAAACACTGAGTGAATTACACCAATAAAGGTGGAACAGCTTTGAGACGTACAGAGGAGTTAAACCCATGTCACATTGGTCTGTAACCTGCAATGGAGGGGTCTGGCTTCAATAAACCCATGTAGGTAGTGCGCCATTTTGGCGGCCTGGCCAAGCCAAATATTGGGCTATAATGCTGCAACTTGGCCCAATTATTGAGGGAGTGGCACTAATAAATATAGAACAGCTTTGACACTTACATCTGTGAAGGAAACTCTTGTCGCAGGATTTTACAACTGGTAATGGGGTACACTGGTTGCAGTGAACTAGTATATACAGCGGGTCATATTTCCACCATAACTAAGCCAAATATTAAAATATTATGCTGCAATTTGGACCAAACACTGAGTGAATTACACCAATAAAGGTGGAACAGCTTTGAGACGTACAGAGGAGTTAAACCCATGTCACATTGGTCTGTAACCTGCAATGGAGGGGTCTGGCTTCAATAAACCCATGTAGGTAGTGCGCCATTTTGGCGGCCTGGCCAAGCCAAATTTTGGGCTATAATGCTGCAACTTGGCCCAATTATTGAGGGAGTGGCACTAATAAATATAGAACAGCTTTGACACTTACATCTGTGAAGGAAACTCTTGTCGCAGGATTTTACGACTGGTAATGGGGTACACTGGTTGCAGTGAACTAGTATATACAGCGGGTCATATTTCCACCATAACTAAGCCAAATATTAAAATATTGTGCTGCAATTTGGACCAAACACTGAGTGAATTACACCAATAAAGGTGGAACAGCTTTGAGACGTACAGAGGAGTTAAACCCATGTCACATTGGTCTGTAACCTGCAATGGAGGGGTCTGGCTTCAATAAACCCATGTAGGTAGTGCGCCATTTTGGCGGCCTGGCCAAGCCAAATATTGGGCTATAATGCTGCAACTTGGCCCAATTATTGAGGGAGTGGCACTAATAAATATAGAACAGCTTTGACACTTACATCTGTGAAGGAAACTCTTGTCGCAGGATTTTACGACTGGTAATGGGGTACACTGGTTGCAGTGAACTAGTATATACAGCGGGTCATATTTCCACCATAACTAAGCCAAATATTAAAATATTATGCTGCAATTTGGACCAAACACTGAGTGAATTACACCAATAAAGGTGGAACAGCTTTGAGACGTACAGAGGAGTTAAACCCATGTCACATTGGTCTGTAACCTGCAATGGAGGGGTCTGGCTTCAATAAACCCATGTAGGTAGTGCGCCATTTTGGCGGCCTGGCCAAGCCAAATATTGGGCTATAATGCTGCAACTTGGCCCAATTATTGAGGGAGTGGCACTATTAAATATAGAACAGCTTTGACACTTACATCTGTGAAGGAAACTCTTGTCGCAGGATTTTACGACTGGTAATGGGGTACACTGGTTGCAGTGAACTAGTATATACAGCGGGTCATATTTCCACCATAACTAAGCCAAATATTAAAATATTATGCTGCAATTTGGACCAAACACTGAGTGAATTACACCAATAAAGGTGGAACAGCTTTGAGACGTACAGAGGAGTTAAACCCATGTCACATTGGTCTGTAACCTGCAATGGAGGGGTCTGGCTTCAATAAACCCATGTAGGTAGTGCGCCATTTTGGCGGCCTGGCCAAGCCAAATTTTGGGCTATAATGCTGCAACTTGGCCCAATTATTGAGGGAGTGGCACTAATAAATATAGAACAGCTTTGACACTTACATCTGTGAAGGAAACTCTTGTCGCAGGATTTTACGACTGGTAATGGGGTACACTGGTTGCAGTGAACTAGTATATACAGCGGGTCATATTTCCACCATAACTAAGCCAAATATTAAAATATTGTGCTGCAATTTGGACCAAACACTGAGTGAATTACACCAATAAAGGTGGAACAGCTTTGAGACGTACAGAGGAGTTAAACCCATGTCACATTGGTCTGTAACCTGCAATGGAGGGGTCTGGCTTCAATAAACCCATGTAGGTAGTGCGCCATTTTGGCGGCCTGGCCAAGCCAAATATTGGGCTATAATGCTGCAACTTGGCCCAATTATTGAGGGAGTGGCACTAATAAATATAGAACAGCTTTGACACTTACATCTGTGAAGGAAACTCTTGTCGCAGGATTTTACGACTGGTAATGGGGTACACTGGTTGCAGTGAACTAGTATATACAGCGGGTCATATTTCCACCATAACTAAGCCAAATATTAAAATATTATGCTGCAATTTGGACCAAACACTGAGTGAATTACACCAATAAAGGTGGAACAGCTTTGAGACGTACAGAGGAGTTAAACCCATGTCACATTGGTCTGTAACCTGCAATGGAGGGGTCTGGCTTCAATAAACCCATGTAGGTAGTGCGCCATTTTGGCGGCCTGGCCAAGCCAAATTTTGGGCTATAATGCTGCAACTTGGCCCAATTATTGAGGGAGTGGCACTAATAAATATAGAACAGCTTTGACACTTACATCTGTGAAGGAAACTCTTGTCGCAGGATTTTACGACTGGTAATGGGGTACACTGGTTGCAGTGAACTAGTATATACAGCGGGTCATATTTCCACCATAACTAAGCCAAATATTAAAATATTGTGCTGCAATTTGGACCAAACACTGAGTGAATTACACCAATAAAGGTGGAACAGCTTTGAGACGTACAGAGGAGTTAAACCCATGTCACATTGGTCTGTAACCTGCAATGGAGGGGTCTGGCTTCAATAAACCCATGTAGGTAGTGCGCCATTTTGGCGGCCTGGCCAAGCCAAATATTGGGCTATAATGCTGCAACTTGGCCCAATTATTGAGGGAGTGGCACTAATAAATATAGAACAGCTTTGACACTTACATCTGTGAAGGAAACTCTTGTCGCAGGATTTTACGACTGGTAATGGGGTACACTGGTTGCAGTGAACTAGTATATACAGCGGGTCATATTTCCACCATAACTAAGCCAAATATTAAAATATTATGCTGCAATTTGGACCAAACACTGAGTGAATTACACCAATAAAGGTGGAACAGCTTTGAGACGTACAGAGGAGTTAAACCCATGTCACATTGGTCTGTAACCTGCAATGGAGGGGTCTGGCTTCAATAAACCCATGTAGGTAGTGCGCCATTTTGGCGGCCTGGCCAAGCCAAATATTGGGCTATAATGCTGCAACTTGGCCCAATTATTGAGGGAGTGGCACTATTAAATATAGAACAGCTTTGACACTTACATCTGTGAAGGAAACTCTTGTCGCAGGATTTTACGACTGGTAATGGGGTACACTGGTTGCAGTGAACTAGTATATACAGCGGGTCATATTTCCACCATAACTAAGCCAAATATTAAAATATTATGCTGCAATTTGGACCAAACACTGAGTGAATTACACCAATAAAGGTGGAACAGCTTTGAGACGTACAGAGGAGTTAAACCCATGTCACATTGGTCTGTAACCTGCAATGGAGGGGTCTGGCTTCAATAAACCCATGTAGGTAGTGCGCCATTTTGGCGGCCTGGCCAAGCCAAATTTTGGGCTATAATGCTGCAACTTGGCCCAATTATTGAGGGAGTGGCACTAATAAATATAGAACAGCTTTGACACTTACATCTGTGAAGGAAACTCTTGTCGCAGGATTTTACGACTGGTAATGGGGTACACTGGTTGCAGTGAACTAGTATATACAGCGGGTCATATTTCCACCATAACTAAGCCAAATATTAAAATATTGTGCTGCAATTTGGACCAAACACTGAGTGAATTACACCAATAAAGGTGGAACAGCTTTGAGACGTACAGAGGAGTTAAACCCATGTCACATTGGTCTGTAACCTGCAATGGAGGGGTCTGGCTTCAATAAACCCATGTAGGTAGTGCGCCATTTTGGCGGCCTGGCCAAGCCAAATTTTGGGCTATAATGCTGCAACTTGGCCCAATTATTGAGGGAGTGGCACTAATAAATATAGAACAGCTTTGACACTTACATCTGTGAAGGAAACTCTTGTCGCAGGATTTTACGACTGGTAATGGGGTACACTGGTTGCAGTGAACTAGTATATACAGCGGGTCATATTTCCACCATAACTAAGCCAAATATTAAAATATTGTGCTGCAATTTGGACCAAACACTGAGTGAATTACACCAATAAAGGTGGAACAGCTTTGAGACGTACAGAGGAGTTAAACCCATGTCACATTGGTCTGTAACCTGCAATGGAGGGGTCTGGCTTCAATAAACCCATGAAGGTAGTGCGCCATTTTGGCGGCCTGGCCAAGCCAAATATTGGGCTATAATGCTGCAACTTGGCCCAATTATTGAGGGAGTGGCACTAATAAATATAGAACAGCTTTGACACTTACATCTGTGAAGGAAACTCTTGTCGCAGGATTTTACGACTGGTAATGGGGTACACTGGTTGCAGTGAACTAGTATATACAGCGGGTCATATTTCCACCATAACTAAGCCAAATATTAAAATATTATGCTGCAATTTGGACCAAACACTGAGTGAATTACACCAATAAAGGTGGAACAGCTTTGAGACGTACAGAGGAGTTAAACCCATGTCACATTGGTCTGTAACCTGCAATGGAGGGGTCTGGCTTCAATAAACCCATGTAGGTAGTGCGCCATTTTGGCGGCCTGGCCAAGCCAAATATTGGGCTATAATGCTGCAACTTGGCCCAATTATTGAGGGAGTGGCACTATTAAATATAGAACAGCTTTGACACTTACATCTGTGAAGGAAACTCTTGTCGCAGGATTTTACGACTGGTAATGGGGTACACTGGTTGCAGTGAACTAGTATATACAGCGGGTCATATTTCCACCATAACTAAGCCAAATATTAAAATATTATGCTGCAATTTGGACCAAACACTGAGTGAATTACACCAATAAAGGTGGAACAGCTTTGAGACGTACAGAGGAGTTAAACCCATGTCACATTGGTCTGTAACCTGCAATGGAGGGGTCTGGCTTCAATAAAAGCATGTAGGTAGTGCGCCATTTTGGCGGCCTGGCCAAGCCAAATTTTGGGCTATAATGCTGCAACTTGGCCCAATTATTGAGGGAGTGGCACTAATAAATATAGAACAGCTTTGACACTTACATCTGTGAAGGAAACTCTTGTCGCAGGATTTTACGACTGGTAATGGGGTACACTGGTTGCAGTGAACTAGTATATACAGCGGGTCATATTTCCACCATAACTAAGCCAAATATTAAAATATTGTGCTGCAATTTGGACCAAACACTGAGTGAATTACACCAATAAAGGTGGAACAGCTTTGAGACGTACAGAGGAGTTAAACCCATGTCACATTGGTCTGTAACCTGCAATGGAGGGGTCTGGCTTCAATAAACCCATGTAGGTAGTGCGCCATTTTGGCGGCCTGGCCAAGCCAAATATTGGGCTATAATGCTGCAACTTGGCCCAATTATTGAGGGAGTGGCACTAATAAATATAGAACAGCTTTGACACTTACATCTGTGAAGGAAACTCTTGTCGCAGGATTTTACGACTGGTAATGGGGTACACTGGTTGCAGTGAACTAGTATATACAGCGGGTCATATTTCCACCATAACTAAGCCAAATATTAAAATATTATGCTGCAATTTGGACCAAACACTGAGTGAATTACACCAATAAAGGTGGAACAGCTTTGAGACGTACAGAGGAGTTAAACCCATGTCACATTGGTCTGTAACCTGCAATGGAGGGGTCTGGCTTCAATAAACCCATGTAGGTAGTGCGCCATTTTGGCGGCCTGGCCAAGCCAAATTTTGGGCTATAATGCTGCAACTTGGCCCAATTATTGAGGGAGTGGCACTAATAAATATAGAACAGCTTTGACACTTACATCTGTGAAGGAAACTCTTGTCGCAGGATTTTACGACTGGTAATGGGGTACACTGGTTGCAGTGAACTAGTATATACAGCGGGTCATATTTCCACCATAACTAAGCCAAATATTAAAATATTGTGCTGCAATTTGGACCAAACACTGAGTGAATTACACCAATAAAGGTGGAACAGCTTTGAGACGTACAGAGGAGTTAAACCCATGTCACATTGGTCTGTAACCTGCAATGGAGGGGTCTGGCTTCAATAAACCCATGTAGGTAGTGCACCATTTTGGCGGCCTGGCCAAGCCAAATATTGGGCTATAATGCTGCAACTTGGCCCAATTATTGAGGGAGTGGCACTAATAAATATAGAACAGCTTTGACACTTACATCTGTGAAGGAAACTCTTGTCGCAGGATTTTACGACTGGTAATGGGGTACACTGGTTGCAGTGAACTAGTATATACAGCGGGTCATATTTCCACCATAACTAAGCCAAATATTAAAATATTATGCTGCAATTTGGACCAAACACTGAGTGAATTACACCAATAAAGGTGGAACAGCTTTGAGACGTACAGAGGAGTTAAACCCATGTCACATTGGTCTGTAACCTGCAATGGAGGGGTCTGGCTTCAATAAACCCATGTAGGTAGTGCGCCATTTTGGCGGCCTGGCCAAGCCAAATATTGGGCTATAATGCTGCAACTTGGCCCAATTATTGAGGGAGTGGCACTATTAAATATAGAACAGCTTTGACACTTACATCTGTGAAGGAAACTCTTGTCGCAGGATTTTACGACTGGTAATGGGGTACACTGGTTGCAGTGAACTAGTATATACAGCGGGTCATATTTCCACCATAACTAAGCCAAATATTAAAATATTATGCTGCAATTTGGACCAAACACTGAGTGAATTACACCAATAAAGGTGGAACAGCTTTGAGACGTACAGAGGAGTTAAACCCATGTCACATTGGTCTGTAACCTGCAATGGAGGGGTCTGGCTTCAATAAACCCATGTAGGTAGTACGCCATTTTGGCGGCCTGGCCAAGCCAAATTTTGGGCTATAATGCTGCAACTTGGCCCAATTATTGAGGGAGTGGCACTAATAAATATAGAACAGCTTTGACACTTACATCTGTGAAGGAAACTCTTGTCGCAGGATTTTACGACTGGTAATGGGGTACACTGGTTGCAGTGAACTAGTATATACAGCGGGTCATATTTCCACCATAACTAAGCCAAATATTAAAATATTGTGCTGCAATTTGGACCAAACACTGAGTGAATTACACCAATAAAGGTGGAACAGCTTTGAGACGTACAGAGGAGTTAAACCCATGTCACATTGGTCTGTAACCTGCAATGGAGGGGTCTGGCTTCAATAAACCCATGTAGGTAGTGCGCCATTTTGGCGGCCTGGCCAAGCCAAATTTTGGGCTATAATGCTGCAACTTGGCCCAATTATTGAGGGAGTGGCACTAATAAATATAGAACAGCTTTGACACTTACATCTGTGAAGGAAACTCTTGTCGCAGGATTTTACGACTGGTAATGGGGTACACTGGTTGCAGTGAACTAGTATATACAGCGGGTCATATTTCCACCATAACTAAGCCAAATATTAAAATATTGTGCTGCAATTTGGACCAAACACTGAGTGAATTACACCAATAAAGGTGGAACAGCTTTGAGACGTACAGAGGAGTTAAACCCATGTCACATTGGTCTGTAACCTGCAATGGAGGGGTCTGGCTTCAATAAACCCATGAAGGTAGTGCGCCATTTTGGCGGCCTGGCCAAGCCAAATATTGGGCTATAATGCTGCAACTTGGCCCAATTATTGAGGGAGTGGCACTAATAAATATAGAACAGCTTTGACACTTACATCTGTGAAGGAAACTCTTGTCGCAGGATTTTACGACTGGTAATGGGGTACACTGGTTGCAGTGAACTAGTATATACAGCGGGTCATATTTCCACCATAACTAAGCCAAATATTAAAATATTATGCTGCAATTTGGACCAAACACTGAGTGAATTACACCAATAAAGGTGGAACAGCTTTGAGACGTACAGAGGAGTTAAACCCATGTCACATTGGTCTGTAACCTGCAATGGAGGGGTCTGGCTTCAATAAACCCATGTAGGTAGTGCGCCATTTTGGCGGCCTGGCCAAGCCAAATATTGGGCTATAATGCTGCAACTTGGCCCAATTATTGAGGGAGTGGCACTATTAAATATAGAACAGCTTTGACACTTACATCTGTGAAGGAAACTCTTGTCGCAGGATTTTACGACTGGTAATGGGGTACACTGGTTGCAGTGAACTAGTATATACAGCGGGTCATATTTCCACCATAACTAAGCCAAATATTAAAATATTATGCTGCAATTTGGACCAAACACTGAGTGAATTACACCAATAAAGGTGGAACAGCTTTGAGACGTACAGAGGAGTTAAACCCATGTCACATTGGTCTGTAACCTGCAATGGAGGGGTCTGGCTTCAATAAACCCATGTAGGTAGTGCGCCATTTTGGCGGCCTGGCCAAGCCAAATTTTGGGCTATAATGCTGCAACTTGGCCCAATTATTGAGGGAGTGGCACTAATAAATATAGAACAGCTTTGACACTTACATCTGTGAAGGAAACTCTTGTCGCAGGATTTTACGACTGGTAATGGGGTACACTGGTTGCAGTGAACTAGTATATACAGCGGGTCATATTTCCACCATAACTAAGCCAAATATTAAAATATTGTGCTGCAATTTGGACCAAACACTGAGTGAATTACACCAATAAAGGTGGAACAGCTTTGAGACGTACAGAGGAGTTAAACCCATGTCACATTGGTCTGTAACCTGCAATGGAGGGGTCTGGCTTCAATAAACCCATGTAGGTAGTGCGCCATTTTGGCGGCCTGGCCAAGCCAAATTTTGGGCTATAATGCTGCAACTTGGCCCAATTATTGAGGGAGTGGCACTAATAAATATAGAACAGCTTTGACACTTACATCTGTGAAGGAAACTCTTGTCGCAGGATTTTACGACTGGTAATGGGGTACACTGGTTGCAGTGAACTAGTATATACAGCGGGTCATATTTCCACCATAACTAAGCCAAATATTAAAATATTATGCTGCAATTTGGACCAAACACTGAGTGAATTACACCAATAAAGGTGGAACAGCTTTGAGACGTACAGAGGAGTTAAACCCATGTCACATTGGTCTGTAACCTGCAATGGAGGGGTCTGGCTTCAATAAACCCATGTAGGTAGTGCGCCATTTTGGCGGCCTGGCCAAGCCAAATTTTGGGCTATAATGCTGCAACTTGGCCCAATTATTGAGGGAGTGGCACTAATAAATATAGAACAGCTTTGACACTTACATCTGTGAAGGAAACTCTTGTCGCAGGATTTTACGACTGGTAATGGGGTACACTGGTTGCAGTGAACTAGTATATACAGCGGGTCATATTTCCACCATAACTAAGCCAAATATTAAAATATTGTGCTGCAATTTGGACCAAACACTGAGTGAATTACACCAATAAAGGTGGAACAGCTTTGAGACGTACAGAGGAGTTAAACCCATGTCACATTGGTCTGTAACCTGCAATGGAGGGGTCTGGCTTCAATAAACCCATGTAGGTAGTGCGCCATTTTGGCGGCCTGGCCAAGCCAAATTTTGGGCTATAATGCTGCAACTTGGCCCAATTATTGAGGGAGTGGCACTAATAAATATAGAACAGCTTTGACACTTACATCTGTGAAGGAAACTCTTGTCGCAGGATTTTACGACTGGTAATGGGGTACACTGGTTGCAGTGAACTAGTATATACAGCGGGTCATATTTCCACCATAACTAAGCCAAATATTAAAATATTGTGCTGCAATTTGGACCAAACACTGAGTGAATTACACCAATAAAGGTGGAACAGCTTTGAGACGTACAGAGGAGTTAAACCCATGTCACATTGGTCTGTAACCTGCAATGGAGGGGTCTGGCTTCAATAAACCCATGAAGGTAGTGCGCCATTTTGGCGGCCTGGCCAAGCCAAATATTGGGCTATAATGCTGCAACTTGGCCCAATTATTGAGGGAGTGGCACTAATAAATATAGAACAGCTTTGACACTTACATCTGTGAAGGAAACTCTTGTCGCAGGATTTTACGACTGGTAATGGGGTACACTGGTTGCAGTGAACTAGTATATACAGCGGGTCATATTTCCACCATAACTAAGCCAAATATTAAAATATTATGCTGCAATTTGGACCAAACACTGAGTGAATTACACCAATAAAGGTGGAACAGCTTTGAGACGTACAGAGGAGTTAAACCCATGTCACATTGGTCTGTAACCTGCAATGGAGGGGTCTGGCTTCAATAAACCCATGTAGGTAGTGCGCCATTTTGGCGGCCTGGCCAAGCCAAATATTGGGCTATAATGCTGCAACTTGGCCCAATTATTGAGGGAGTGGCACTATTAAATATAGAACAGCTTTGACACTTACATCTGTGAAGGAAACTCTTGTCGCAGGATTTTACGACTGGTAATGGGGTACACTGGTTGCAGTGAACTAGTATATACAGCGGGTCATATTTCCACCATAACTAAGCCAAATATTAAAATATTATGCTGCAATTTGGACCAAACACTGAGTGAATTACACCAATAAAGGTGGAACAGCTTTGAGACGTACAGAGGAGTTAAACCCATGTCACATTGGTCTGTAACCTGCAATGGAGGGGTCTGGCTTCAATAAACCCATGTAGGTAGTGCGCCATTTTGGCGGCCTGGCCAAGCCAAATATTGGGCTATAATGCTGCAACTTGGCCCAATTATTGAGGGAGTGGCACTATTAAATATAGAACAGCTTTGACACTTACATCTGTGAAGGAAACTCTTGTCGCAGGATTTTACGACTGGTAATGGGGTACACTGGTTGCAGTGAACTAGTATATACAGCGGGTCATATTTCCACCATAACTAAGCCAAATATTAAAATATTATGCTGCAATTTGGACCAAACACTGAGTGAATTACACCAATAAAGGTGGAACAGCTTTGAGACGTACAGAGGAGTTAAACCCATGTCACATTGGTCTGTAACCTGCAATGGAGGGGTCTGGCTTCAATAAACCCATGTAGGTAGTGCGCCATTTTGGCGGCCTGGCCAAGCCAAATTTTGGGCTATAATGCTGCAACTTGGCCCAATTATTGAGGGAGTGGCACTAATAAATATAGAACAGCTTTGACACTTACATCTGTGAAGGAAACTCTTGTCGCAGGATTTTACGACTGGTAATGGGGTACACTGGTTGCAGTGAACTAGTATATACAGCGGGTCATATTTCCACCATAACTAAGCCAAATATTAAAATATTGTGCTGCAATTTGGACCAAACACTGAGTGAATTACACCAATAAAGGTGGAACAGCTTTGAGACGTACAGAGGAGTTAAACCCATGTCACATTGGTCTGTAACCTGCAATGGAGGGGTCTGGCTTCAATAAACCCATGTAGGTAGTGCGCCATTTTGGCGGCCTGGCCAAGCCAAATTTTGGGCTATAATGCTGCAACTTGGCCCAATTATTGAGGGAGTGGCACTAATAAATATAGAACAGCTTTGACACTTACATCTGTGAAGGAAACTCTTGTCGCAGGATTTTACGACTGGTAATGGGGTACACTGGTTGCAGTGAACTAGTATATACAGCGGGTCATATTTCCACCATAACTAAGCCAAATATTAAAATATTGTGCTGCAATTTGGACCAAACACTGAGTGAATTACACCAATAAAGGTGGAACAGCTTTGAGACGTACAGAGGAGTTAAACCCATGTCACATTGGTCTGTAACCTGCAATGGAGGGGTCTGGCTTCAATAAACCCATGAAGGTAGTGCGCCATTTTGGCGGCCTGGCCAAGCCAAATATTGGGCTATAATGCTGCAACTTGGCCCAATTATTGAGGGAGTGGCACTAATAAATATAGAACAGCTTTGACACTTACATCTGTGAAGGAAACTCTTGTCGCAGGATTTTACGACTGGTAATGGGGTACACTGGTTGCAGTGAACTAGTATATACAGCGGGTCATATTTCCACCATAACTAAGCCAAATATTAAAATATTATGCTGCAATTTGGACCAAACACTGAGTGAATTACACCAATAAAGGTGGAACAGCTTTGAGACGTACAGAGGAGTTAAACCCATGTCACATTGGTCTGTAACCTGCAATGGAGGGGTCTGGCTTCAATAAACCCATGTAGGTAGTGCGCCATTTTGGCGGCCTGGCCAAGCCAAATATTGGGCTATAATGCTGCAACTTGGCCCAATTATTGAGGGAGTGGCACTATTAAATATAGAACAGCTTTGACACTTACATCTGTGAAGGAAACTCTTGTCGCAGGATTTTACGACTGGTAATGGGGTACACTGGTTGCAGTGAACTAGTATATACAGCGGGTCATATTTCCACCATAACTAAGCCAAATATTAAAATATTATGCTGCAATTTGGACCAAACACTGAGTGAATTACACCAATAAAGGTGGAACAGCTTTGAGACGTACAGAGGAGTTAAACCCATGTCACATTGGTCTGTAACCTGCAATGGAGGGGTCTGGCTTCAATAAACCCATGTAGGTAGTGCGCCATTTTGGCGGCCTGGCCAAGCCACATTTTGGGCTATAATGCTGCAACTTGGCCCAATTATTGAGGGAGTGGCACTAATAAATATAGAACAGCTTTGACACTTACATCTGTGAAGGAAACTCTTGTCGCAGGATTTTACGACTGGTAATGGGGTACACTGGTTGCAGTGAACTAGTATATACAGCGGGTCATATTTCCACCATAACTAAGCCAAATATTAAAATATTGTGCTGCAATTTGGACCAAACACTGAGTGAATTACACCAATAAAGGTGGAACAGCTTTGAGACGTACAGAGGAGTTAAACCCATGTCACATTGGTCTGTAACCTGCAATGGAGGGGTCTGGCTTCAATAAACCCATGTAGGTAGTGCGCCATTTTGGCGGCCTGGCCAAGCCAAATATTGGGCTATAATGCTGCAACTTGGCCCAATTATTGAGGGAGTGGCACTAATAAATATAGAACAGCTTTGACACTTACATCTGTGAAGGAAACTCTTGTCGCAGGATTTTACAACTGGTAATGGGGTACACTGGTTGCAGTGAACTAGTATATACAGCGGGTCATATTTCCACCATAACTAAGCCAAATATTAAAATATTATGCTGCAATTTGGACCAAACACTGAGTGAATTACACCAATAAAGGTGGAACAGCTTTGAGACGTACAGAGGAGTTAAACCCATGTCACATTGGTCTGTAACCTGCAATGGAGGGGTCTGGCTTCAATAAACCCATGTAGGTAGTGCGCCATTTTGGCGGCCTGGCCAAGCCAAATATTGGGCTATAATGCTGCAACTTGGCCCAATTATTGAGGGAGTGGCACTAATAAATATAGAACAGCTTTGACACTTACATCTGTGAAGGAAACTCTTGTCGCAGGATTTTACGACTGGTAATGGGGTACACTGGTTGCAGTGAACTAGTATATACAGCGGGTCATATTTCCACCATAACTAAGCCAAATATTAAAATATTATGCTGCAATTTGGACCAAACACTGAGTGAATTACACCAATAAAGGTGGAACAGCTTTGAGACGTACAGAGGAGTTAAACCCATGTCACATTGGTCTGTAACCTGCAATGGAGGGGTCTGGCTTCAATAAACCCATGTAGGTAGTGCGCCATTTTGGCGGCCTGGCCAAGCCAAATATTGGGCTATAATGCTGCAACTTGGCCCAATTATTGAGGGAGTGGCACTATTAAATATAGAACAGCTTTGACACTTACATCTGTGAAGGAAACTCTTGTCGCAGGATTTTACGACTGGTAATGGGGTACACTGGTTGCAGTGAACTAGTATATACAGCGGGTCATATTTCCACCATAACTAAGCCAAATATTAAAATATTATGCTGCAATTTGGACCAAACACTGAGTGAATTACACCAATAAAGGTGGAACAGCTTTGAGACGTACAGAGGAGTTAAACCCATGTCACATTGGTCTGTAACCTGCAATGGAGGGGTCTGGCTTCAATAAACCCATGTAGGTAGTGCGCCATTTTGGCGGCCTGGCCAAGCCAAATTTTGGGCTATAATGCTGCAACTTGGCCCAATTATTGAGGGAGTGGCACTAATAAATATAGAACAGCTTTGACACTTACATCTGTGAAGGAAACTCTTGTCGCAGGATTTTACGACTGGTAATGGGGTACACTGGTTGCAGTGAACTAGTATATACAGCGGGTCATATTTCCACCATAACTAAGCCAAATATTAAAATATTGTGCTGCAATTTGGACCAAACACTGAGTGAATTACACCAATAAAGGTGGAACAGCTTTGAGACGTACAGAGGAGTTAAACCCATGTCACATTGGTCTGTAACCTGCAATGGAGGGGTCTGGCTTCAATAAACCCATGTAGGTAGTGCGCCATTTTGGCGGCCTGGCCAAGCCAAATTTTGGGCTATAATGCTGCAACTTGGCCCAATTATTGAGGGAGTGGCACTAATAAATATAGAACAGCTTTGACACTTACATCTGTGAAGGAAACTCTTGTCGCAGGATTTTACGACTGGTAATGGGGTACACTGGTTGCAGTGAACTAGTATATACAGCGGGTCATATTTCCACCATAACTAAGCCAAATATTAAAATATTGTGCTGCAATTTGGACCAAACACTGAGTGAATTACACCAATAAAGGTGGAACAGCTTTGAGACGTACAGAGGAGTTAAACCCATGTCACATTGGTCTGTAACCTGCAATGGAGGGGTCTGGCTTCAATAAACCCATGTAGGTAGTGCGCCATTTTGGCGGCCTGGCCAAGCCAAATTTTGGGCTATAATGCTGCAACTTGGCCCAATTATTGAGGGAGTGGCACTAATAAATATAGAACAGCTTTGACACTTACATCTGTGAAGGAAACTCTTGTCGCAGGATTTTACGACTGGTAATGGGGTACACTGGTTGCAGTGAACTAGTATATACAGCGGGTCATATTTCCACCATAACTAAGCCAAATATTAAAATATTGTGCTGCAATTTGGACCAAACACTGAGTGAATTACACCAATAAAGGTGGAACAGCTTTGAGACGTACAGAGGAGTTAAACCCATGTCACATTGGTCTGTAACCTGCAATGGAGGGGTCTGGCTTCAATAAACCCATGAAGGTAGTGCGCCATTTTGGCGGCCTGGCCAAGCCAAATATTGGGCTATAATGCTGCAACTTGGCCCAATTATTGAGGGAGTGGCACTAATAAATATAGAACAGCTTTGACACTTACATCTGTGAAGGAAACTCTTGTCGCAGGATTTTACGACTGGTAATGGGGTACACTGGTTGCAGTGAACTAGTATATACAGCGGGTCATATTTCCACCATAACTAAGCCAAATATTAAAATATTATGCTGCAATTTGGACCAAACACTGAGTGAATTACACCAATAAAGGTGGAACAGCTTTGAGACGTACAGAGGAGTTAAACCCATGTCACATTGGTCTGTAACCTGCAATGGAGGGGTCTGGCTTCAATAAACCCATGTAGGTAGTGCGCCATTTTGGCGGCCTGGCCAAGCCAAATATTGGGCTATAATGCTGCAACTTGGCCCAATTATTGAGGGAGTGGCACTATTAAATATAGAACAGCTTTGACACTTACATCTGTGAAGGAAACTCTTGTCGCAGGATTTTACGACTGGTAATGGGGTACACTGGTTGCAGTGAACTAGTATATACAGCGGGTCATATTTCCACCATAACTAAGCCAAATATTAAAATATTATGCTGCAATTTGGACCAAACACTGAGTGAATTACACCAATAAAGGTGGAACAGCTTTGAGACGTACAGAGGAGTTAAACCCATGTCACATTGGTCTGTAACCTGCAATGGAGGGGTCTGGCTTCAATAAACCCATGTAGGTAGTGCGCCATTTTGGCGGCCTGGCCAAGCCAAATATTGGGCTATAATGCTGCAACTTGGCCCAATTATTGAGGGAGTGGCACTAATAAATATAGAACAGCTTTGACACTTACATCTGTGAAGGAAACTCTTGTCGCAGGATTTTACGACTGGTAATGGGGTACACTGGTTGCAGTGAACTAGTATATACAGCGGGTCATATTTCCACCATAACTAAGCCAAATATTAAAATATTATGCTGCAATTTGGACCAAACACTGAGTGAATTACACCAATAAAGGTGGAACAGCTTTGAGACGTACAGAGGAGTTAAACCCATGTCACATTGGTCTGTAACCTGCAATGGAGGGGTCTGGCTTCAATAAACCCATGTAGGTAGTGCGCCATTTTGGCGGCCTGGCCAAGCCAAATATTGGGCTATAATGCTGCAACTTGGCCCAATTATTGAGGGAGTGGCACTAATAAATATAGAACAGCTTTGACACTTACATCTGTGAAGGAAACTCTTGTCGCAGGATTTTACGACTGGTAATGGGGTACACTGGTTGCAGTGAACTAGTATATACAGCGGGTCATATTTCCACCATAACTAAGCCAAATATTAAAATATTGTGCTGCAATTTGGACCAAACACTGAGTGAATTACACCAATAAAGGTGGAACAGCTTTGAGACGTACAGAGGAGTTAAACCCATGTCACATTGGTCTGTAACCTGCAATGGAGGGGTCTGGCTTCAATAAACCCATGAAGGTAGTGCGCCATTTTGGCGGCCTGGCCAAGCCAAATATTGGGCTATAATGCTGCAACTTGGCCCAATTATTGAGGGAGTGGCACTAATAAATATAGAACAGCTTTGACACTTACATCTGTGAAGGAAACTCTTGTCGCAGGATTTTACGACTGGTAATGGGGTACACTGGTTGCAGTGAACTAGTATATACAGCGGGTCATATTTCCACCATAACTAAGCCAAATATTAAAATATTATGCTGCAATTTGGACCAAACACTGAGTGAATTACACCAATAAAGGTGGAACAGCTTTGAGACGTACAGAGGAGTTAAACCCATGTCACATTGGTCTGTAACCTGCAATGGAGGGGTCTGGCTTCAATAAACCCATGTAGGTAGTGCGCCATTTTGGCGGCCTGGCCAAGCCAAATATTGGGCTATAATGCTGCAACTTGGCCCAATTATTGAGGGAGTGGCACTATTAAATATAGAACAGCTTTGACACTTACATCTGTGAAGGAAACTCTTGTCGCAGGATTTTACGACTGGTAATGGGGTACACTGGTTGCAGTGAACTAGTATATACAGCGGGTCATATTTCCACCATAACTAAGCCAAATATTAAAATATTATGCTGCAATTTGGACCAAACACTGAGTGAATTACACCAATAAAGGTGGAACAGCTTTGAGACGTACAGAGGAGTTAAACCCATGTCACATTGGTCTGTAACCTGCAATGGAGGGGTCTGGCTTCAATAAACCCATGTAGGTAGTGCGCCATTTTGGCGGCCTGGCCAAGCCACATTTTGGGCTATAATGCTGCAACTTGGCCCAATTATTGAGGGAGTGGCACTAATAAATATAGAACAGCTTTGACACTTACATCTGTGAAGGAAACTCTTGTCGCAGGATTTTACGACTGGTAATGGGGTACACTGGTTGCAGTGAACTAGTATATACAGCGGGTCATATTTCCACCATAACTAAGCCAAATATTAAAATATTGTGCTGCAATTTGGACCAAACACTGAGTGAATTACACCAATAAAGGTGGAACAGCTTTGAGACGTACAGAGGAGTTAAACCCATGTCACATTGGTCTGTAACCTGCAATGGAGGGGTCTGGCTTCAATAAACCCATGTAGGTAGTGCGCCATTTTGGCGGCCTGGCCAAGCCAAATATTGGGCTATAATGCTGCAACTTGGCCCAATTATTGAGGGAGTGGCACTAATAAATATAGAACAGCTTTGACACTTACATCTGTGAAGGAAACTCTTGTCGCAGGATTTTACAACTGGTAATGGGGTACACTGGTTGCAGTGAACTAGTATATACAGCGGGTCATATTTCCACCATAACTAAGCCAAATATTAAAATATTATGCTGCAATTTGGACCAAACACTGAGTGAATTACACCAATAAAGGTGGAACAGCTTTGAGACGTACAGAGGAGTTAAACCCATGTCACATTGGTCTGTAACCTGCAATGGAGGGGTCTGGCTTCAATAAACCCATGTAGGTAGTGCGCCATTTTGGCGGCCTGGCCAAGCCAAATATTGGGCTATAATGCTGCAACTTGGCCCAATTATTGAGGGAGTGGCACTAATAAATATAGAACAGCTTTGACACTTACATCTGTGAAGGAAACTCTTGTCGCAGGATTTTACGACTGGTAATGGGGTACACTGGTTGCAGTGAACTAGTATATACAGCGGGTCATATTTCCACCATAACTAAGCCAAATATTAAAATATTATGCTGCAATTTGGACCAAACACTGAGTGAATTACACCAATAAAGGTGGAACAGCTTTGAGACGTACAGAGGAGTTAAACCCATGTCACATTGGTCTGTAACCTGCAATGGAGGGGTCTGGCTTCAATAAACCCATGTAGGTAGTGCGCCATTTTGGCGGCCTGGCCAAGCCAAATATTGGGCTATAATGCTGCAACTTGGCCCAATTATTGAGGGAGTGGCACTATTAAATATAGAACAGCTTTGACACTTACATCTGTGAAGGAAACTCTTGTCGCAGGATTTTACGACTGGTAATGGGGTACACTGGTTGCAGTGAACTAGTATATACAGCGGGTCATATTTCCACCATAACTAAGCCAAATATTAAAATATTATGCTGCAATTTGGACCAAACACTGAGTGAATTACACCAATAAAGGTGGAACAGCTTTGAGACGTACAGAGCAGTTAAACCCATGTCACATTGGTCTGTAACCTGCAATGGAGGGGTCTGGCTTCAATAAACCCATGTAGGTAGTGCGCCATTTTGGCGGCCTGGCCAAGCCAAATTTTGGGCTATAATGCTGCAACTTGGCCCAATTATTGAGGGAGTGGCACTAATAAATATAGAACAGCTTTGACACTTACATCTGTGAAGGAAACTCTTGTCGCAGGATTTTACGACTGGTAATGGGGTACACTGGTTGCAGTGAACTAGTATATACAGCGGGTCATATTTCCACCATAACTAAGCCAAATATTAAAATATTGTGCTGCAATTTGGACCAAACACTGAGTGAATTACACCAATAAAGGTGGAACAGCTTTGAGACGTACAGAGGAGTTAAACCCATGTCACATTGGTCTGTAACCTGCAATGGAGGGGTCTGGCTTCAATAAACCCATGTAGGTAGTGCGCCATTTTGGCGGCCTGGCCAAGCCAAATTTTGGGCTATAATGCTGCAACTTGGCCCAATTATTGAGGGAGTGGCACTAATAAATATAGAACAGCTTTGACACTTACATCTGTGAAGGAAACTCTTGTCGCAGGATTTTACGACTGGTAATGGGGTACACTGGTTGCAGTGAACTAGTATATACAGCGGGTCATATTTCCACCATAACTAAGCCAAATATTAAAATATTGTGCTGCAATTTGGACCAAACACTGAGTGAATTACACCAATAAAGGTGGAACAGCTTTGAGACGTACAGAGGAGTTAAACCCATGTCACATTGGTCTGTAACCTGCAATGGAGGGGTCTGGCTTCAATAAACCCATGAAGGTAGTGCGCCATTTTGGCGGCCTGGCCAAGCCAAATATTGGGCTATAATGCTGCAACTTGGCCCAATTATTGAGGGAGTGGCACTAATAAATATAGAACAGCTTTGACACTTACATCTGTGAAGGAAACTCTTGTCGCAGGATTTTACGACTGGTAATGGGGTACACTGGTTGCAGTGAACTAGTATATACAGCGGGTCATATTTCCACCATAACTAAGCCAAATATTAAAATATTATGCTGCAATTTGGACCAAACACTGAGTGAATTACACCAATAAAGGTGGAACAGCTTTGAGACGTACAGAGGAGTTAAACCCATGTCACATTGGTCTGTAACCTGCAATGGAGGGGTCTGGCTTCAATAAACCCATGTAGGTAGTGCGCCATTTTGGCGGCCTGGCCAAGCCAAATATTGGGCTATAATGCTGCAACTTGGCCCAATTATTGAGGGAGTGGCACTATTAAATATAGAACAGCTTTGACACTTACATCTGTGAAGGAAACTCTTGTCGCAGGATTTTACGACTGGTAATGGGGTACACTGGTTGCAGTGAACTAGTATATACAGCGGGTCATATTTCCACCATAACTAAGCCAAATATTAAAATATTATGCTGCAATTTGGACCAAACACTGAGTGAATTACACCAATAAAGGTGGAACAGCTTTGAGACGTACAGAGGAGTTAAACCCATGTCACATTGGTCTGTAACCTGCAATGGAGGGGTCTGGCTTCAATAAACCCATGTAGGTAGTGCGCCATTTTGGCGGCCTGGCCAAGCCACATTTTGGGCTATAATGCTGCAACTTGGCCCAATTATTGAGGGAGTGGCACTAATAAATATAGAACAGCTTTGACACTTACATCTGTGAAGGAAACTCTTGTCGCAGGATTTTACGACTGGTAATGGGGTACACTGGTTGCAGTGAACTAGTATATACAGCGGGTCATATTTCCACCATAACTAAGCCAAATATTAAAATATTGTGCTGCAATTTGGACCAAACACTGAGTGAATTACACCAATAAAGGTGGAACAGCTTTGAGACGTACAGAGGAGTTAAACCCATGTCACATTGGTCTGTAACCTGCAATGGAGGGGTCTGGCTTCAATAAACCCATGTAGGTAGTGCGCCATTTTGGCGGCCTGGCCAAGCCAAATATTGGGCTATAATGCTGCAACTTGGCCCAATTATTGAGGGAGTGGCACTATTAAATATAGAACAGCTTTGACACTTACATCTGTGAAGGAAACTCTTGTCGCAGGATTTTACGACTGGTAATGGGGTACACTGGTTGCAGTGAACTAGTATATACAGCGGGTCATATTTCCACCATAACTAAGCCAAATATTAAAATATTATGCTGCAATTTGGACCAAACACTGAGTGAATTACACCAATAAAGGTGGAACAGCTTTGAGACGTACAGAGGAGTTAAACCCATGTCACATTGGTCTGTAACCTGCAATGGAGGGGTCTGGCTTCAATAAACCCATGTAGGTAGTGCGCCATTTTGGCGGCCTGGCCAAGCCAAATTTTGGGCTATAATGCTGCAACTTGGCCCAATTATTGAGGAGTGGCACTAATAAATATAGAACAGCTTTGACACTTACATCTGTGAAGGAAACTCTTGTCGCAGGATTTTACGACTGGTAATGGGGTACACTGGTTGCAGTGAACTAGTATATACAGCGGGTCATATTTCCACCATAACTAAGCCAAATATTAAAATATTGTGCTGCAATTTGGACCAAAACACTGAGTGAATTACACCAATAAAGGTGGAACAGCTTTGAGACGTACAGAGGAGTTAAACCCATGTCACATTGGTCTGTAACCTGCAATGGAGGGGTCTGGCTTCAATAAACCCATGAAGGTAGTGCGCCATTTTGGCGGCCTGGCCAAGCCAAATATTGGGCTATAATGCTGCAACTTGGCCAATTATTGAGGGAGTGGCACTAATAAATATAGAACAGCTTTGACACTTACATCTGTGAAGGAAACTCTTGTCGCAGGATTTTACGACTGGTAATGGGTACACTGGTTGCAGTGAACTAGTATATACAGCGGGTCATATTTCCACCATAACTAAGCCAAATATTAAAATATTATGCTGCAATTTGGACCAAACACTGAGTGAATTACACCAATAAAGGTGGAACAGCTTTGAGACGTACAGAGGAGTTAAACCCATGTCACATTGGTCTGTAACCTGCAATGGAGGGGTCTGGCTTCAATAAACCCATGTAGGTAGTGCGCCATTTTGGCGGCCTGGCCAAGCCAAATATTGGGCTATAATGCTGCAACTTGGCCCAATTATTGAGGGAGTGGCACTAATAAATATAGAACAGCTTTGACACTTACATCTGTGAAGGAAACTCTTGTCGCAGGATTTTACGACTGGTAATGGGGTACACTGGTTGCAGTGAACTAGTATATACAGCGGGTCATATTTCCACCATAACTAAGCCAAATATTAAAATATTATGCTGCAATTTGGACCAAACACTGAGTGAATTACACCAATAAAGGTGGAACAGCTTTGAGACGTACAGAGGAGTTAAACCCATGTCACATTGGTCTGTAACCTGCAATGGAGGGGTCTGGCTTCAATAAACCCATGTAGGTAGTGCGCCATTTTGGCGGCCTGGCCAAGCCAAATATTGGGCTATAATGCTGCAACTTGGCCCAATTATTGAGGGAGTGGCACTAATAAATATAGAACAGCTTTGACACTTACATCTGTGAAGGAAACTCTTGTCGCAGGATTTTACGACTGGTAATGGGGTACACTGGTTGCAGTGAACTAGTATATACAGCGGGTCATATTTCCACCATAACTAAGCCAAATATTAAAATATTATGCTGCAATTTGGACCAAACACTGAGTGAATTACACCAATAAAGGTGGAACAGCTTTGAGACGTACAGAGGAGTTAAACCCATGTCACATTGGTCTGTAACCTGCAATGGAGGGGTCTGGCTTCAATAAACCCATGTAGGTAGTGCGCCATTTTGGCGGCCTGGCCAAGCCAAATATTGGGCTATAATGCTGCAACTTGGCCCAATTATTGAGGGAGTGGCACTAATAAATATAGAACAGCTTTGACACTTACATCTGTGAAGGAAACTCTTGTCGCAGGATTTTACAGACTGGTAATGGGGTACACTGGTTGCAGTGAACTAGTATATACAGCGGGTCATATTTCCACCATAACTAAGCCAAATATTAAAATATTATGCTGCAATTTGGACCAAACACTGAGTGAATTACACCAATAAAGGTGGAACAGCTTTGAGACGTACAGAGGAGTTAAACCCATGTCACATTGGTCTGTAACCTGCAATGGAGGGGTCTGGCTTCAATAAACCCATGTAGGTAGTGCGCCATTTTGGCGGCCTGGCCAAGCCAAATATTGGGCTATAATGCTGCAACTTGGCCCAATTATTGAGGGAGTGGCACTAATAAATATAGAACAGCTTTGACACTTACATCTGTGAAGGAAACTCTTGTCGCAGGATTTTACGACTGGTAATGGGGTACACTGGTTGCAGTGAACTAGTATATACAGCGGGTCATATTTCCACCATAACTAAGCCAAATATTAAAATATTATGCTGCAATTTGGACCAAACACTGAGTGAATTACACCAATAAAGGTGGAACAGCTTTGAGACGTACAGAGGAGTTAAACCCATGTCACATTGGTCTGTAACCTGCAATGGAGGGGTCTGGCTTCAATAAACCCATGTAGGTAGTGCGCCATTTTGGCGGCCTGGCCAAGCCAAATATTGGGCTATAATGCTGCAACTTGGCCCAATTATTGAGGGAGTGGCACTAATAAATATAGAACAGCTTTGACACTTACATCTGTGAAGGAAACTCTTGTCGCAGGATTTTACGACTGGTAATGGGGTACACTGGTTGCAGTGAACTAGTATATACAGCGGGTCATATTTCCACCATAACTAAGCCAAATATTAAAATATTATGCTGCAATTTGGACCAAACACTGAGTGAATTACACCAATAAAGGTGGAACAGCTTTGAGACGTACAGAGGAGTTAAACCCATGTCACATTGGTCTGTAACCTGCAATGGAGGGGTCTGGCTTCAATAAACCCATGTAGGTAGTGCGCCATTTTGGCGGCCTGGCCAAGCCAAATATTGGGCTATAATGCTGCAACTTGGCCCAATTATTGAGGGAGTGGCACTAATAAATATAGAACAGCTTTGACACTTACATCTGTGAAGGAAACTCTTGTCGCAGGATTTTACGACTGGTAATGGGGTACACTGGTTGCAGTGAACTAGTATATACAGCGGGTCATATTTCCACCATAACTAAGCCAAATATTAAAATATTATGCTGCAATTTGGACCAAACACTGAGTGAATTACACCAATAAAGGTGGAACAGCTTTGAGACGTACAGAGGATGTTAAACCCATGTCACATTGGTCTGTAACCTGCAATGGAGGGGTCTGGCTTCAATAAACCCATGTAGGTAGTGCGCCATTTTGGCGGCCTGGCCAAGCCAAATATTGGGCTATAATGCTGCAACTTGGCCCAATTATTGAGGGAGTGGCACTAATAAATATAGAACAGCTTTGACACTTACATCTGTGAAGGAAACTCTTGTCGCAGGATTTTACGACTGGTAATGGGGTACAC
The DNA here is from genome assembly GCA_964017235.1 of Sabellastarte sp. h YS-2021. NCBI lineage: Eukaryota > Metazoa > Annelida > Polychaeta > Sabellida > Sabellidae > Sabellastarte > Sabellastarte sp. h YS-2021. The sequence goes on along the minus strand of CAXHLB010000019.1, from coordinate 134,724 downwards.
TGGTTGCAGTGAACTAGTATATACAGCGGGTCATATTTCCACCATAACTAAGCCAAATATTAAAATATTATGCTGCAATTTGGACCAAACACTGAGTGAATTACACCAATAAAGGTGGAACAGCTTTGAGACGTACAGAGGAGTTTAAACCCATGTCACATTGGTTCTGTAACCTGCAATGGAGGGGTCCCTGGCTTCAATAAACCCATGTAGGTAGTGCGCCATTTTGGCGGCCTGGCCAAGCCAAATATTGGGCTATAATGCTGCAACTTGGCCCAATTATTGAGGGAGTGGCACTAATAAATATAGAACAGCTTTGACACTTACATCTGTGAAGGAACTCTTGTCGCAGGATTTTACGACTGGTAATGGGGTACACTGGTTGCAGTGAACTAGTATATACAGCGGGTCATATTTCCACCATAACTAAGCCAAATATTAAAATATTATGCTGCAATTTGGACCAAACACTGAGTGAATTACACCAATAAAGGTGGAACAGCTTTGAGACGTACAGAGGAGTTAAACCCATGTCACATTGGTCTGTAACCTGCAATGGAGGGGTCTGGCTTCAATAAACCCATGTAGGCAGTGCGCCATTTTGGCGGCCTGGCCAAGGAAAATATTGTGCTATAATGCTGCAACTTGGCCCAATTATTGAGGGAGTGGCACTATAAATATAGAACAGCTACATTTCTTTACATCTGTGAAGGAAACTCTTGCTCGCAGATCTTATGACTTTGTAATGGGGTACACTGGTTGCAGTGAACTAGTATATACAGCGGGTCATATTTCCACCATAACTAAGCCAAATATTAAAATATTATGCTGCAATTTGGACCAAACACTGAGTGAATTACACAATAAAGGTGGAACAGCTTGAGACGTACAGAGGAGTTAAACCCATGTCACATTGGTCTGTAACCTGCAAGGAGGGGTCTGGCTTCAATAAACCCATGTAGGTAGTGCGCCATTTTGGCGGCCTGGCCAAGCCAAATATTGGGCTATAATGCTGCAACTTGGCCCAATTATTGAGGGAGTGGCACTAATAAATATAGAACAGCTTTGACACTTACATCTGTGAAGGAAACTCTTGTCGCAGGATCTTACGACTGGTAATGGGGTACACTGGTTGCAGTGAACTAGTTATATACAGCGGGTCATATTTCCACCATAACTAAGCCAAATATTAAAATATTATGCTGCAATTTGGACCAAACACTGAGTGAATTACACCAATAAAGGTGGAACAGCTTTGAGACGTACAGAGGAGTTAAACCCATGTCACATTGGTCTGTAACCTGCAATGGAGGGGTCTGGCTTCAATAAACCCATGTAGGTAGTGCGCCATTTTGGCGGCCTGGCCAGGCCAAATATTGGGCTATAATGCTGCAACTTGGCCCAATTATTGAGGGAGTGGCACTAATAAATATAGAACAGCTTTGACACTTACATCTGTGAAGGAAACTCTTGTCGCAGGATTTTACGACTGGTAATGGGGTACACTGGTTGCAGTGAACTAGTATATACAGCGGGTCATATTTCCACCATAACTAAGCCAAATATTAAAAATATTATGCTGCAATTTGGACCAAACACTGAGTGATTACACCAATAAAGGTGGAACAGCTTTGAGACGTACAGAGGAGTTAAACCCATGTCACATTGGTCTGTAACCTGCAATGGAGGGGTTCTGCTTCAATAAACCCATGTAGCAGTGCGCCATTTTGGCGGCCTGGCCAAGCCAAATATTGGGCTATAATGCTGCACTTGGCCCAATTATGAGGGAGTGGCACTAATAAATATAGAACAGCTTTGACACTTACATCTGTGAAGGAAACTCTTGTCGCAGGATCTTACGACTGGTAATGGGGTACACTGGTTGCAGTGAACTAGTATATACAGCGGGTCATATTTCCACCATAACTAAGCCAATATTAAAATATTAGTGCTGCAATTTGGACCAAACACTGAGTGAATTACACCAATAAAGGTGGAACAGCTTTGAGACGTACAGAGGAGTTAAACCCATGTCACATTGGTCTGTAACCTGCAATGGAGGGGTCTGGCTTCAATAAACCCATGTAGGTAGTGCGCCATTTTGGCGGCCTGGCCAGGCCAAATATTGGGCTATAATGCTGCAACTTGCCCAATTATTGAGGGAGGTGGCACTAATAAATATAGAACAGCTTTGACACTTACATCTGTGAAGGAAACTCTTGTCGCAGGATTCTTACGACTGGTAATGGGGTACACTGGTTGCAGTGAACTAGTATATACAGCGGGTCATATTTCCACCATAACTAAGCCAAATATTAAAATATTATGCTGCAATTTGGACCAAACACTGAGTGAATTACACCAATAAAGGTGGAACAGCTTTGAGACTGTACAGAGGAGTTAAACCCATGTCACATTGGTCTGTAACCTGCAATGGAGGGGTCTGGCTTCAATAAACCCATGTAGGTAGTGCGCCATTTTGGCGGCCTGGCCAAGCCAAATATTGGGCTATAATGCTGCAACTTGGCCCAATTATTGAGGGAGTGGCACTAATAAATATAGAACAGCTTTGACACTTACATCTGTGAAGGAAACTCTTGTCGCAGGATCTTACGACTGGTAATGGGGTACACTGGTTGCAGTGAACTAGTATATACAGCGGGTCATATTTCCACCATAACTAAGCCAAATATTAAAATATTATGCTGCAATTTGGACCAAACACTGAGTGAATTACACCAATAAAGGTGGAACAGCTTTGAGACGTACAGAGGAGTTAAACCCATGTCACATTGGTCTGTAACCTGCAATGGAGGGGTCTGGCTTCAATAAACCCATGTAGGTAGTGCGCCATTTTGGCGGCCTGGCCAGGCCAAATATTGGGCTATAATGCTGCAACTTGGCCCAATTATTGAGGGAGTGGCACTAATAAATATAGAACAGCTTTGACACTTACATCTGTGAAGGAAACTCTTGTCGCAGGATCTTAACGACTGGTAATGGGGTACACTGGTTGCAGTGAACTAGTATATACAGCGGTCATATTTCCACCATAACTAAGCCAAATATTAAAATATTATGCTGCAATTTGGACCAAACACTGAGTGAATTACACCAATAAAGGTGGAACAGCTTTGAGACGTACAGAGGAGTTAAACCCATGTCACATTGGTCTGTAACCTGCAATGGAGGGGTCTGGCTTCAATAAACCCATGTAGGTAGTGCGCCATTTTGGCGGCCTGGCCAGGCCAAATATTGGGCTATAATGCTGCAACTTGGCCCAATTATTGAGGGAGTGGCACTAATAAATATAGAACAGCTTTGACACTTACATCTGTGAAGGAAACTCTTGTCGCAGGATCTTATGACTGGTAATGGGGTACACTGGTTGCAGTGAACTAGTATATACAGCGGGTCATATTTCCACATAACTAAGCCAAATATTAAAATATTATGCTGCAATTTGGACCAAACACTGAGTGAATTACACCAATAAAGGTGGAACAGCTTTGAGACGTACAGAGGAGTTAAACCCATGTCACATTGGTCTGTAACCTGCAATGGAGGGTCTGGCTTCAATAAACCCATGTAGGTAGTGCGCCATTTTGGCGGCCTGGCCAGCCAAAATATTGGGCTATAATGCTGCAACTTGGCCCAATTATTGAGGGAGTGGCACTAATAAATATAGAACAGCTTTGACACTTACATCTGTGAAGGAAACTCTTGTCGCAGGATCTTACTGACTGGTAATGGGGTACACTGGTTGCAGTGAACTAGTATATACAGCGGGTCATATTTCCACCATAACTAAGCCAAATATTAAAATATTATGCTGCAATTTGGACCAAACACTGAGTGAATTACACCAATAAAGGTGGAACAGCTTTGAGACGTACAGAGGAGTTTAAACCCATGTCACATTTGGTCTGTAACCTGCAATGGAGGGGTCTGGCTTCAATAAACCCATGTAGGTAGTGCGCCATTTGGCGGCCTGGCCAGGCCAAATATTGGGCTATAATGCTGCAACTTGGCCCAATTATTGAGGGAGTGGCACTAATAAATATAGAACAGCTTTGACACTTACATCTGTGAAGGAAACTCTTGTCGCAGGATTTTACGACTGGTAATGGGGTACACTGGTTGCAGTGAACTAGTATATACAGCGGGTCATATTTCCACCATAACTAAGCCAAATATTAAAATATTATGCTGCAATTTGGACCAAACACTGAGTGAATTACACCAATAAAGGTGGAACAGCTTTGAGACGTACAGAGGAGTTAAACCCATGTCACATTGGTCTGTAACCTGCAATGGAGGGGTCTGGCTTCAATAAACCCATGTAGGAGTGCGCCATTTTGGCGGCCTGGCCAAGCCAAATATTGGGCTATAATGCTGCAACTTGGCCCAATTATTGAGGGAGTGGCACTAATAAATATAGAACAGCTTTGACACTTACATCTGTGAAGGAAACTCTTGTCGCAGGATCTTACGACTGGTAATGGGGTACACTGGTTGCAGTGAACTAGTATATACAGCGGGTCATATTTCCACCATAACTAAGCCAAATATTAAAATATTATGCTGCAATTTGGACCAAACACTGAGTGAATTACACCAATAAAGGTGGAACAGCTTTGAGACGTACAGAGGAGTTAAACCCATGTCACATTGGTCTGTAACCTGCAATGGAGGGGTCTGGCTTCAATAAACCCATGTAGGTAGTGCGCCATTTTGGCGGCCTGGCCAAGCCAAATATTGGGCTATAATGCTGCAACTTGGCCCAATTATTTGAGGGAGTGGCACTAATAAATATAGAACAGCTTTGACACTTACATCTGTGAAGGAAACTCTTGTCGCAGGATCTTATGACTGGTAATGGGGTACACTGGTGCAGTGAACTAGTATATACAGCGGGTCATATTTCCACCATAACTAAGCCAAATATTAAAATATTATGCTGCAATTTGGACCAAACACTGAGTGAATTACACAATAAAGGTGGAACAGCTTTGAGACGTACAGAGGAGTTAAACCCATGTCACATTGGTCTGTAACCTGCAATGGAGGGGTCTGGCTTCAATAAACCCATGTAGGTAGTGCGCCATTTGCGGCCTGGCCAAGCCAAATATTGGGCTATAATGCTGCAACTTGGCCAATTATTGAGGGAGTGGCACTAATAAATATAGAACAGCTTTGACACTTACATCTGTGAAGGAAACTCTTGTCGCAGGATCTTACGACTGGTAATGGGGTACACTGGTTGCAGTGAACTAGTATATACAGCGGGTCATATTTCCACCATAACTAAGCCAAATATTAAAATATTATGCTGCAATTTGGACCAAACACTGAGTGAATTACACCAATAAAGGTGGAAACAGCTTTGAGACGTACAGAGGAGTTAAACCCATGTCACATTGGTCTGTAACCTGCAATGGAGGGTCTGGCTTCAATAAACCCATGTAGGTAGTGCGCCATTTTGGCGGCCTGGCCAGGCCAAATATTGGGCTATAATGCTGCAACTTGGCCCAATTATTGAGGGAGTGGCACTAATAAATATAGAACAGCTTTGACCTTACATCTGTGAAGGAAACTCTTGTCGCAGGATTTTACGACTGGTAATGGGGTACACTGGTTGCAGTGAACTAGTATATACAGCGGGTCATATTTCCACCATAACTAAGCCAAATATTAAAATATTATGCTGCAATTTGGACCAAACACTGAGTGAATTACACCAATAAAGGTGGAACAGCTTTGAGACGTACAGAGGAGTTAAACCCATGTCACATTGGTCTGTAACCTGCAATGGAGGGGTCTGGCTTCAATAAACCCATGTAGGTAGTGCGCCATTTTGGCGGCCTGGCCAGGCCAAATATTGGGCTATAATGCTGCAACTTGGCCCAATTATTGAGGGAGTGGCACTAATAAATATAGAACAGCTTTGACACTTACATCTGTGAAGGAAACTCTTGGCGCAGGATCTTACGACTGGTAATGGGGTACACTGGTTGCAGTGAACTAGTATATACAGCGGGTCATATTTCCACCATAACTAAGCCAAATATTAAAATATTATGCTGCAATTTGGACCAAACACTGAGTGAATTACACCAATAAAGGTGGAACAGCTTTGAGACGTACAGAGGAGTTAAACCCATGTCACATTGGTCTGTAACCTGCAATGGAGGGGTCTGGCTTCAATAAACCCATGTAGGTAGTGCGCCATTTTGGCGGCCTGGCCAAAGCCAAATATTGGGCTATAATGCTGCAACTTGGCCCAATTATTGAGGGAGTGGCACTAATAAATATAGAACAGCTTTGACACTTACATCTGTGAAGGAAACTCTTGTCGCAGGATCTTACGACTGGTAATGGGGTACACTGGTTGCAGTGAACTAGTATATACAGCGGGTCATATTTCCACCATAACTAAGCCAAATATTAAAATATTATGCTGCAATTTGGACCAAACACTGAGTGAATTACACCAATAAAGGTGGAACAGCTTTGAGACGTACAGAGGAGTTAAACCCATGTCACATTGGTCTGTAACCTGCAATGGAGGGGTCTGGCTTCAATAAACCCATGTAGGTAGTGCGCCATTTTGGCGGCCTGGCCAGGCCAAATATTGGGCTATAATGCTGCAACTTGGCCCAATTTATTGAGGGAGTGGCACTAATAAATATAGAACAGCTTTGACACTTACATCTGTGAAGGAAACTCTTGTCGCAGGATTTTACGACTGGTAATGGGGTACACTGGTTGCAGTGAACTAGTATATACAGCGGGTCATATTTCCACCATAACTAAGCCAAATATTAAAATATTATGCTGCATTTGGACCAAACACTGAGTGAATTACACCAATAAAGGTGGAACAGCTTTGAGACGTACAGAGGAGTTAAACCCATGTCACATTGGTCTGTAACCTGCAATGGAGGGGTCTGGCTTCAATAAACCCATGTAGGCAGTGCGCCATTTTGGCGGCCTGGCCAAGCCAAATATTGGGCTATAATGCTGCAACTTGGCCCAATTATTGAGGGAGTGGCACTAATAAATATAGAACAGCTTTGACACTTACATCTGTGAAGGAAACTCTTGTCGCAGGATCTTACGACTGGTAATGGGGTACACTGGTTGCAGTGAACTAGTATATACAGCGGGTCATATTTCCACCATAACTAAGCCAAATATTAAAAATATTATGCTGCAATTTGGACAAACACTGAGTGAATTACACCAATAAAGGTGGAACAGCTTTGAGACGTACAGAGGAGTTAAACCCATGTCACATTGGTCTGTAACCTGCAATGGAGGGGTCTGGCTTCAATAAACCCATGTAGGAGTGCGCCATTTTGGCGGCCTGGCCAGGCCAAATATTGGGCTATAATGCTGCAACTTGGCCCAATTATTGAGGGAGTGGCACTAATAAATATAGAACAGCTTTGACACTTACATCTGTGAAGGAAACTCTTGTCGCAGGATTTTACGACTGGTAATGGGGTACACTGGTTGCAGTGAACTAGTATATACAGCGGGTCATATTTCCACCATAACTAAGCCAAATATTAAAATATTATGCTGCAATTTGGACCAAACACTGAGTGAATTACACCAATAAAGGTGGAACAGCTTTGAGACGTACAGAGGAGTTAAACCCATGTCACATTGGTCTGTAACCTGCAATGGAGGGGTCTGGCTTCAATAAACCCATGTAGGCAGTGCGCCATTTTGGCGGCCTGGCCAAGGCAAATATTGGGCTATAATGCTGCAACTTGGCCCAATTATTGAGGGAGTGGCACTAATAAATATAGAACAGCTTTGACACTTACATCTGTGAAGGAAACTCTTGTCGCAGGATCTTATGACTGGTAATGGGGTACACTGGTTGCAGTGAACTAGTATATACAGCGGGTCATATTTCCACCATAACTAAGCCAAATATTAAAATATTATGCTGCAATTTGGACCAAACACTGAGTGAATTACACCAATAAAGGTGGAACAGCTTTGAGACGTACAGAGGAGTTAAACCCCATGTCACATTGGTCTGTAACCTGCAATGGAGTGTCTGGCTTCATAAACCCATGTAGGTAGTGCGCCATTTTGGCGGCCTGGCCAAGCCAAATATTGGGCTATAATGCTGCAACTTGGCCCAATTTATTGAGGGAGTGGCACTAATAAATATAGAACAGCTTTGACACTTACATCTGTGAAGGAAACTCTTGTCGCAGGATCTTACGACTGGTAATGGGGTACACTGGTTGCAGTGAACTAGTATATACAGCGGGTCATATTTCCACCATAACTAAGCCAAATATTAAAATATTATGCTGCAATTTGGACCAAACACTGAGTGAATTACACCAATAAAGGTGGAACAGCTTTGAGACGTACAGAGGAGTTAAACCCATGTCACATTGGTCTGTAACCTGCAATGGAGGGTCTGGCTTCAATAAACCCATGTAGGTAGTGCGCCATTTTGGCGGCCTGGCCAGGCCAAATATTGGGCTATAATGCTGCAACTTGGCCCAATTATTGAGGGAGTGGCACTAATAAATATAGAACAGCTTTGACACTTACATCTGTGAAGGAAACTCTTGGCGCAGGATCTTACGACTGGTAATGGGGTACACTGGTTGCAGTGAACTAGTATATACAGCGGGTCATATTTCCACCATAACTAAGCCAAATATTAAAATATTATGCTGCAATTTGGACCAAACACTGAGTGAATTACACCAATAAAGTGGAACAGCTTTGAGACGTACAGAGGAGGTTAAACCCATGTCACATTGGTCTGTAACCTGCAATGGAGGGGTCTGGCTTCAATAAACCCCATGTAGGCAGTGCGCCATTTTGGCGGCCTGGCCAAGCCAAATATTGGGCTATAATGCTGCAACTTGGCCCAATTATTGAGGGAGTGGCACTAATAAATATAGAACAGCTTTGACACTTACATCTGTGAAGGAAACTCTTGTCGCAGGATCTTACGACTGGTAATGGGGTACACTGGTTGCAGTGAACTAGTATATACAGCGGGTCATATTTCCACCATAACTAAGCCAAATATTAAAATATTATGCTGCAATTTGGACCAAACACTGAGTGAATTACACCAATAAAGGTGGAACAGCTTTGAGACGTACAGAGGAGTTAAACCCATGTCACATTGGTCTGTAACCTGCAATGGAGGGGTCTGGCTTCAATAAACCCATGTAGGCAGTGCGCCATTTTGGCGGCCTGGCCAAGCCAAATATTGGGCTATAATGCTGCAACTTGGCCCAATTATTGAGGGAGTGGCACTAATAAATATAGAACAGCTTTGACACTTACATCTGTGAAGGAAACTCTTGTCGCAGGATCTTACGACTGGTAATGGGGTACACTGGTTGCAGTGAACTAGTATATACAGCGGGTCATATTTCCACCATAACTAAGCCAAATATTAAAATATTATGCTGCAATTTGGACCAAACACTGAGTGAATTACACCAATAAAGGTGGAACAGCTTTGAGACGTACAGAGGAGTTAAACCCATGTCACATTGGTCTGTAACCTGCAATGGAGGGGTCTGGCTTCAATAAACCCATGTAGGTAGTGCGCCATTTTGGCGGCCTGGCCAAGCCAAATATTGGGCTATAATGCTGCAACTTGGCCCAATTATTGAGGGAGTGGCACTAATAAATATAGAACAGCTTTGACACTTACATCTGTGAAGGAAACTCTTGTCGCAGGATCTTACGACTGGTAATGGGGTACACTGGTTGCAGTGAACTAGTATATACAGCGGGTCATATTTCCACCATAACTAAGCCAAATATTAAAATATTATGCTGCAATTTGGACCAAACAATGAGTGAATTACACCAATAAAGGTGGAACAGCTTTGAGACGTACAGAGGAGTTAAACCCATGTCACATTGGTCTGTAACCTGCAATGGAGGGGTCTGGCTTCAATAAACCCATGTAGGCAGTGCGCCATTTTGGCGGCCTGGCCAAGCCAAATATTGGGCTATAATGCTGCAACTTGGCCCAATTATTGAGGGAGTGGCACTAATAAATATAGAACAGCTTTGACACTTACATCTGTGAAGGAAACTCTTGTCGCAGGATCTTACGACTGGTAATGGGGTACACTGGTTGCAGTGAACTAGTATATACAGCGGGTCATATTTCCACCATAACTAAGCCAAATATTAAAATATTATGCTGCAATTTGGACCAAACACTGAGTGAATTACACCAATAAAGGTGGAACAGCTTTGAGACGTACAGAGGAGTTAAACCCATGTCACATTGGTCTGTAACCTGCAATGGAGGGGTCTGGCTTCAATAAACCCATGTAGGTAGTGCGCCATTTTGGCGGCCTGGCCAAGCCAAATATTGGGCTATAATGCTGCAACTTGGCCCAATTATTGAGGGAGTGGCACTAATAAATATAGAACAGCTTTGACACTTACATCTGTGAAGGAAACTCTTGGCGCAGGATCTTACGACTGGTAATGGGGTACACTGGTTGCAGTGAACTAGTATATACAGCGGGTCATATTTCCACCATAACTAAGCCAAATATTAAAATATTATGCTGCAATTTGGACCAAACACTGAGTGAATTACACCAATAAAGGTGGAACAGCTTTGAGACGTACAGAGGAGTTAAACCCATGTCACATTGGTCTGTAACCTGCAATGGAGGGGTCTGGCTTCAATAAACCCATGTAGGTAGTGCGCCATTTTGGCGGCCTGGCCAAGCCAAATATTGGGCTATAATGCTGCAACTTGGCCCAATTATTGAGGGAGTGGCACTAATAAATATAGAACAGCTTTGACACTTACATCTGTGAAGGAAACTCTTGTCGCAGGATCTTACGACTGGTAATGGGGTACACTGGTTGCAGTGAACTAGTATATACAGCGGGTCATATTTCCACCATAACTAAGCCAAATATTAAAATATTATGCTGCAATTTGGACCAAACACTGAGTGAATTACACCAATAAAGGTGGAACAGCTTTGAGACGTACAGAGGAGTTAAACCCATGTCACATTGGTCTGTAACCTGCAATGGAGGGGTCTGGCTTCAATAAACCCATGTAGGTAGTGCGCCATTTTGGCGGCCTGGCCAAGCCAAATATTGGGCTATAATGCTGCAACTTGGCCCAATTATTGAGGGAGTGGCACTAATAAATATAGAACAGCTTTGACACTTACATCTGTGAAGGAAACTCTTGTCGCAGGATCTTACGACTGGTAATGGGGTACACTGGTTGCAGTGAACTAGTATATACAGCGGGTCATATTTCCACCATAACTAAGCCAAATATTAAAATATTATGCTGCAATTTGGACCAAACACTGAGTGAATTACACCAATAAAGGTGGAACAGCTTTGAGACGTACAGAGGAGTTAAACCCATGTCACATTGGTCTGTAACCTGCAATGGAGGGGTCTGGCTTCAATAAACCCATGTAGGTAGTGCGCCATTTTGGCGGCCTGGCCAAGCCAAATATTGGGCTATAATGCTGCAACTTGGCCCAATTATTGAGGGAGTGGCACTAATAAATATAGAACAGCTTTGACACTTACATCTGTGAAGGAAACTCTTGTCGCAGGATCTTACGACTGGTAATGGGGTACACTGGTTGCAGTGAACTAGTATATACAGCGGGTCATATTTCCACCATAACTAAGCCAAATATTAAAATATTATGCTGCAATTTGGACCAAACACTGAGTGAATTACACCAATAAAGGTGGAACAGCTTTGAGACGTACAGAGGAGTTAAACCCATGTCACATTGGTCTGTAACCTGCAATGGAGGGGTCTGGCTTCAATAAACCCATGTAGGTAGTGCGCCATTTTGGCGGCCTGGCCAAGCCAAATATTGGGCTATAATGCTGCAACTTGGCCCAATTATTGAGGGAGTGGCACTAATAAATATAGAACAGCTTTGACACTTACATCTGTGAAGGAAACTCTTGTCGCAGGATCTTACGACTGGTAATGGGGTACACTGGTTGCAGTGAACTAGTATATACAGCGGGTCATATTTCCACCATAACTAAGCCAAATATTAAAATATTATGCTGCAATTTGGACCAAACACTGAGTGAATTACACCAATAAAGGTGGAACAGCTTTGAGACGTACAGAGGAGTTAAACCCATGTCACATTGGTCTGTAACCTGCAATGGAGGGGTCTGGCTTCAATAAACCCATGTAGGTAGTGCGCCATTTTGGCGGCCTGGCCAAGCCAAATATTGGGCTATAATGCTGCAACTTGGCCCAATTATTGAGGGAGTGGCACTAATAAATATAGAACAGCTTTGACACTTACATCTGTGAAGGAAACTCTTGTCGCAGGATCTTACGACTGGTAATGGGGTACACTGGTTGCAGTGAACTAGTATATACAGCGGGTCATATTTCCACCATAACTAAGCCAAATATTAAAATATTATGCTGCAATTTGGACCAAACACTGAGTGAATTACACCAATAAAGGTGGAACAGCTTTGAGACGTACAGAGGAGTTAAACCCATGTCACATTGGTCTGTAACCTGCAATGGAGGGGTCTGGCTTCAATAAACCCATGTAGGTAGTGCGCCATTTTGGCGGCCTGGCCAAGCCAAATATTGGGCTATAATGCTGCAACTTGGCCCAATTATTGAGGGAGTGGCACTAATAAATATAGAACAGCTTTGACACTTACATCTGTGAAGGAAACTCTTGTCGCAGGATCTTACGACTGGTAATGGGGTACACTGGTTGCAGTGAACTAGTATATACAGCGGGTCATATTTCCACCATAACTAAGCCAAATATTAAAATATTATGCTGCAATTTGGACCAAACACTGAGTGAATTACACCAATAAAGGTGGAACAGCTTTGAGACGTACAGAGGAGTTAAACCCATGTCACATTGGTCTGTAACCTGCAATGGAGGGGTCTGGCTTCAATAAACCCATGTAGGCAGTGCGCCATTTTGGCGGCCTGGCCAAGCCAAATATTGGGCTATAATGCTGCAACTTGGCCCAATTATTGAGGGAGTGGCACTAATAAATATAGAACAGCTTTGACACTTACATCTGTGAAGGAAACTCTTGTCGCAGGATCTTACGACTGGTAATGGGGTACACTGGTTGCAGTGAACTAGTATATACAGCGGGTCATATTTCCACCATAACTAAGCCAAATATTAAAATATTATGCTGCAATTTGGACCAAACACTGAGTGAATTACACCAATAAAGGTGGAACAGCTTTGAGACGTACAGAGGAGTTAAACCCATGTCACATTGGTCTGTAACCTGCAATGGAGGGGTCTGGCTTCAATAAACCCATGTAGGTAGTGCGCCATTTTGGCGGCCTGGCCAAGCCAAATATTGGGCTATAATGCTGCAACTTGGCCCAATTATTGAGGGAGTGGCACTAATAAATATAGAACAGCTTTGACACTTACATCTGTGAAGGAAACTCTTGTCGCAGGATCTTACGACTGGTAATGGGGTACACTGGTTGCAGTGAACTAGTATATACAGCGGGTCATATTTCCACCATAACTAAGCCAAATATTAAAATATTATGCTGCAATTTGGACCAAACACTGAGTGAATTACACCAATAAAGGTGGAACAGCTTTGAGACGTACAGAGGAGTTAAACCCATGTCACATTGGTCTGTAACCTGCAATGGAGGGGTCTGGCTTCAATAAACCCATGTAGGTAGTGCGCCATTTTGGCGGCCTGGCCAAGCCAAATATTGGGCTATAATGCTGCAACTTGGCCCAATTATTGAGGGAGTGGCACTAATAAATATAGAACAGCTTTGACACTTACATCTGTGAAGGAAACTCTTGTCGCAGGATCTTACGACTGGTAATGGGGTACACTGGTTGCAGTGAACTAGTATATACAGCGGGTCATATTTCCACCATAACTAAGCCAAATATTAAAATATTATGCTGCAATTTGGACCAAACACTGAGTGAATTACACCAATAAAGGTGGAACAGCTTTGAGACGTACAGAGGAGTTAAACCCATGTCACATTGGTCTGTAACCTGCAATGGAGGGGTCTGGCTTCAATAAACCCATGTAGGTAGTGCGCCATTTTGGCGGCCTGGCCAAGCCAAATATTGGGCTATAATGCTGCAACTTGGCCCAATTATTGAGGGAGTGGCACTAATAAATATAGAACAGCTTTGACACTTACATCTGTGAAGGAAACTCTTGTCGCAGGATCTTACGACTGGTAATGGGGTACACTGGTTGCAGTGAACTAGTATATACAGCGGGTCATATTTCCACCATAACTAAGCCAAATATTAAAATATTATGCTGCAATTTGGACCAAACACTGAGTGAATTACACCAATAAAGGTGGAACAGCTTTGAGACGTACAGAGGAGTTAAACCCATGTCACATTGGTCTGTAACCTGCAATGGAGGGGTCTGGCTTCAATAAACCCATGTAGGTAGTGCGCCATTTTGGCGGCCTGGCCAAGCCAAATATTGGGCTATAATGCTGCAACTTGGCCCAATTATTGAGGGAGTGGCACTAATAAATATAGAACAGCTTTGACACTTACATCTGTGAAGGAAACTCTTGTCGCAGGATCTTACGACTGGTAATGGGGTACACTGGTTGCAGTGAACTAGTATATACAGCGGGTCATATTTCCACCATAACTAAGCCAAATATTAAAATATTATGCTGCAATTTGGACCAAACACTGAGTGAATTACACCAATAAAGGTGGAACAGCTTTGAGACGTACAGAGGAGTTAAACCCATGTCACATTGGTCTGTAACCTGCAATGGAGGGGTCTGGCTTCAATAAACCCATGTAGGCAGTGCGCCATTTTGGCGGCCTGGCCAAGCCAAATATTGGGCTATAATGCTGCAACTTGGCCCAATTATTGAGGGAGTGGCACTAATAAATATAGAACAGCTTTGACACTTACATCTGTGAAGGAAACTCTTGTCGCAGGATCTTACGACTGGTAATGGGGTACACTGGTTGCAGTGAACTAGTATATACAGCGGGTCATATTTCCACCATAACTAAGCCAAATATTAAAATATTATGCTGCAATTTGGACCAAACACTGAGTGAATTACACCAATAAAGGTGGAACAGCTTTGAGACGTACAGAGGAGTTAAACCCATGTCACATTGGTCTGTAACCTGCAATGGAGGGGTCTGGCTTCAATAAACCCATGTAGGTAGTGCGCCATTTTGGCGGCCTGGCCAAGCCAAATATTGGGCTATAATGCTGCAACTTGGCCCAATTATTGAGGGAGTGGCACTAATAAATATAGAACAGCTTTGACACTTACATCTGTGAAGGAAACTCTTGGCGCAGGATCTTACGACTGGTAATCGGGTACACTGGTTGCAGTGAACTAGTATATACAGCGGGTCATATTTCCACCATAACTAAGCCAAATATTAAAATATTATGCTGCAATTTGGACCAAACACTGAGTGAATTACACCAATAAAGGTGGAACAGCTTTGAGACGTACAGAGGAGTTAAACCCATGTCACATTGGTCTGTAACCTGCAATGGAGGGGTCTGGCTTCAATAAACCCATGTAGGTAGTGCGCCATTTTGGCGGCCTGGCCAAGCCAAATATTGGGCTATAATGCTGCAACTTGGCCCAATTATTGAGGGAGTGGCACTAATAAATATAGAACAGCTTTGACACTTACATCTGTGAAGGAAACTCTTGTCGCAGGATCTTACGACTGGTAATGGGGTACACTGGTTGCAGTGAACTAGTATATACAGCGGGTCATATTTCCACCATAACTAAGCCAAATATTAAAATATTATGCTGCAATTTGGACCAAACACTGAGTGAATTACACCAATAAAGGTGGAACAGCTTTGAGACGTACAGAGGAGTTAAACCCATGTCACATTGGTCTGTAACCTGCAATGGAGGGGTCTGGCTTCAATAAACCCATGTAGGTAGTGCGCCATTTTGGCGGCCTGGCCAAGCCAAATATTGGGCTATAATGCTGCAACTTGGCCCAATTATTGAGGGAGTGGCACTAATAAATATAGAACAGCTTTGACACTTACATCTGTGAAGGAAACTCTTGTCGCAGGATCTTACGACTGGTAATGGGGTACACTGGTTGCAGTGAACTAGTATATACAGCGGGTCATATTTCCACCATAACTAAGCCAAATATTAAAATATTATGCTGCAATTTGGACCAAACACTGAGTGAATTACACCAATAAAGGTGGAACAGCTTTGAGACGTACAGAGGAGTTAAACCCATGTCACATTGGTCTGTAACCTGCAATGGAGGGGTCTGGCTTCAATAAACCCATGTAGGCAGTGCGCCATTTTGGCGGCCTGGCCAAGCCAAATATTGGGCTATAATGCTGCAACTTGGCCCAATTATTGAGGGAGTGGCACTAATAAATATAGAACAGCTTTGACACTTACATCTGTGAAGGAAACTCTTGTCGCAGGATCTTACGACTGGTAATGGGGTACACTGGTTGCAGTGAACTAGTATATACAGCGGGTCATATTTCCACCATAACTAAGCCAAATATTAAAATATTATGCTGCAATTTGGACCAAACACTGAGTGAATTACACCAATAAAGGTGGAACAGCTTTGAGACGTACAGAGGAGTTAAACCCATGTCACATTGGTCTGTAACCTGCAATGGAGGGGTCTGGCTTCAATAAACCCATGTAGGTAGTGCGCCATTTTGGCGGCCTGGCCAAGCCAAATATTGGGCTATAATGCTGCAACTTGGCCCAATTATTGAGGGAGTGGCACTAATAAATATAGAACAGCTTTGACACTTACATCTGTGAAGGAAACTCTTGGCGCAGGATCTTACGACTGGTAATCGGGTACACTGGTTGCAGTGAACTAGTATATACAGCGGGTCATATTTCCACCATAACTAAGCCAAATATTAAAATATTATGCTGCAATTTGGACCAAACACTGAGTGAATTACACCAATAAAGGTGGAACAGCTTTGAGACGTACAGAGGAGTTAAACCCATGTCACATTGGTCTGTAACCTGCAATGGAGGGGTCTGGCTTCAATAAACCCATGTAGGTAGTGCGCCATTTTGGCGGCCTGGCCAAGCCAAATATTGGGCTATAATGCTGCAACTTGGCCCAATTATTGAGGGAGTGGCACTAATAAATATAGAACAGCTTTGACACTTACATCTGTGAAGGAAACTCTTGTCGCAGGATCTTACGACTGGTAATGGGGTACACTGGTTGCAGTGAACTAGTATATACAGCGGGTCATATTTCCACCATAACTAAGCCAAATATTAAAATATTATGCTGCAATTTGGACCAAACACTGAGTGAATTACACCAATAAAGGTGGAACAGCTTTGAGACGTACAGAGGAGTTAAACCCATGTCACATTGGTCTGTAACCTGCAATGGAGGGGTCTGGCTTCAATAAACCCATGTAGGTAGTGCGCCATTTTGGCGGCCTGGCCAAGCCAAATATTGGGCTATAATGCTGCAACTTGGCCCAATTATTGAGGGAGTGGCACTAATAAATATAGAACAGCTTTGACACTTACATCTGTGAAGGAAACTCTTGTCGCAGGATCTTACGACTGGTAATGGGGTACACTGGTTGCAGTGAACTAGTATATACAGCGGGTCATATTTCCACCATAACTAAGCCAAATATTAAAATATTATGCTGCAATTTGGACCAAACACTGAGTGAATTACACCAATAAAGGTGGAACAGCTTTGAGACGTACAGAGGAGTTAAACCCATGTCACATTGGTCTGTAACCTGCAATGGAGGGGTCTGGCTTCAATAAACCCATGTAGGCAGTGCGCCATTTTGGCGGCCTGGCCAAGCCAAATATTGGGCTATAATGCTGCAACTTGGCCCAATTATTGAGGGAGTGGCACTAATAAATATAGAACAGCTTTGACACTTACATCTGTGAAGGAAACTCTTGTCGCAGGATCTTACGACTGGTAATGGGGTACACTGGTTGCAGTGAACTAGTATATACAGCGGGTCATATTTCCACCATAACTAAGCCAAATATTAAAATATTATGCTGCAATTTGGACCAAACACTGAGTGAATTACACCAATAAAGGTGGAACAGCTTTGAGACGTACAGAGGAGTTAAACCCATGTCACATTGGTCTGTAACCTGCAATGGAGGGGTCTGGCTTCAATAAACCCATGTAGGTAGTGCGCCATTTTGGCGGCCTGGCCAAGCCAAATATTGGGCTATAATGCTGCAACTTGGCCCAATTATTGAGGGAGTGGCACTAATAAATATAGAACAGCTTTGACACTTACATCTGTGAAGGAAACTCTTGTCGCAGGATCTTACGACTGGTAATGGGGTACACTGGTTGCAGTGAACTAGTATATACAGCGGGTCATATTTCCACCATAACTAAGCCAAATATTAAAATATTATGCTGCAATTTGGACCAAACACTGAGTGAATTACACCAATAAAGGTGGAACAGCTTTGAGACGTACAGAGGAGTTAAACCCATGTCACATTGGTCTGTAACCTGCAATGGAGGGGTCTGGCTTCAATAAACCCATGTAGGTAGTGCGCCATTTTGGCGGCCTGGCCAAGCCAAATATTGGGCTATAATGCTGCAACTTGGCCCAATTATTGAGGGAGTGGCACTAATAAATATAGAACAGCTTTGACACTTACATCTGTGAAGGAAACTCTTGGCGCAGGATCTTACGACTGGTAATGGGGTACACTGGTTGCAGTGAACTAGTATATACAGCGGGTCATATTTCCACCATAACTAAGCCAAATATTAAAATATTATGCTGCAATTTGGACCAAACACTGAGTGAATTACACCAATAAAGGTGGAACAGCTTTGAGACGTACAGAGGAGTTAAACCCATGTCACATTGGTCTGTAACCTGCAATGGAGGGGTCTGGCTTCAATAAACCCATGTAGGTAGTGCGCCATTTTGGCGGCCTGGCCAAGCCAAATATTGGGCTATAATGCTGCAACTTGGCCCAATTATTGAGGGAGTGGCACTAATAAATATAGAACAGCTTTGACACTTACATCTGTGAAGGAAACTCTTGTCGCAGGATCTTACGACTGGTAATGGGGTACACTGGTTGCAGTGAACTAGTATATACAGCGGGTCATATTTCCACCATAACTAAGCCAAATATTAAAATATTATGCTGCAATTTGGACCAAACACTGAGTGAATTACACCAATAAAGGTGGAACAGCTTTGAGACGTACAGAGGAGTTAAACCCATGTCACATTGGTCTGTAACCTGCAATGGAGGGGTCTGGCTTCAATAAACCCATGTAGGTAGTGCGCCATTTTGGCGGCCTGGCCAAGCCAAATATTGGGCTATAATGCTGCAACTTGGCCCAATTATTGAGGGAGTGGCACTAATAAATATAGAACAGCTTTGACACTTACATCTGTGAAGGAAACTCTTGTCGCAGGATCTTACGACTGGTAATGGGGTACACTGGTTGCAGTGAACTAGTATATACAGCGGGTCATATTTCCACCATAACTAAGCCAAATATTAAAATATTATGCTGCAATTTGGACCAAACACTGAGTGAATTACACCAATAAAGGTGGAACAGCTTTGAGACGTACAGAGGAGTTAAACCCATGTCACATTGGTCTGTAACCTGCAATGGAGGGGTCTGGCTTCAATAAACCCATGTAGGCAGTGCGCCATTTTGGCGGCCTGGCCAAGCCAAATATTGGGCTATAATGCTGCAACTTGGCCCAATTATTGAGGGAGTGGCACTAATAAATATAGAACAGCTTTGACACTTACATCTGTGAAGGAAACTCTTGTCGCAGGATCTTACGACTGGTAATGGGGTACACTGGTTGCAGTGAACTAGTATATACAGCGGGTCATATTTCCACCATAACTAAGCCAAATATTAAAATATTATGCTGCAATTTGGACCAAACACTGAGTGAATTACACCAATAAAGGTGGAACAGCTTTGAGACGTACAGAGGAGTTAAACCCATGTCACATTGGTCTGTAACCTGCAATGGAGGGGTCTGGCTTCAATAAACCCATGTAGGTAGTGCGCCATTTTGGCGGCCTGGCCAAGCCAAATATTGGGCTATAATGCTGCAACTTGGCCCAATTATTGAGGGAGTGGCACTAATAAATATAGAACAGCTTTGACACTTACATCTGTGAAGGAAACTCTTGGCGCAGGATCTTACGACTGGTAATGGGGTACACTGGTTGCAGTGAACTAGTATATACAGCGGGTCATATTTCCACCATAACTAAGCCAAATATTAAAATATTATGCTGCAATTTGGACCAAACACTGAGTGAATTACACCAATAAAGGTGGAACAGCTTTGAGACGTACAGAGGAGTTAAACCCATGTCACATTGGTCTGTAACCTGCAATGGAGGGGTCTGGCTTCAATAAACCCATGTAGGTAGTGCGCCATTTTGGCGGCCTGGCCAAGCCAAATATTGGGCTATAATGCTGCAACTTGGCCCAATTATTGAGGGAGTGGCACTAATAAATATAGAACAGCTTTGACACTTACATCTGTGAAGGAAACTCTTGTCGCAGGATCTTACGACTGGTAATGGGGTACACTGGTTGCAGTGAACTAGTATATACAGCGGGTCATATTTCCACCATAACTAAGCCAAATATTAAAATATTATGCTGCAATTTGGACCAAACACTGAGTGAATTACACCAATAAAGGTGGAACAGCTTTGAGACGTACAGAGGAGTTAAACCCATGTCACATTGGTCTGTAACCTGCAATGGAGGGGTCTGGCTTCAATAAACCCATGTAGGTAGTGCGCCATTTTGGCGGCCTGGCCAAGCCAAATATTGGGCTATAATGCTGCAACTTGGCCCAATTATTGAGGGAGTGGCACTAATAAATATAGAACAGCTTTGACACTTACATCTGTGAAGGAAACTCTTGTCGCAGGATCTTACGACTGGTAATGGGGTACACTGGTTGCAGTGAACTAGTATATACAGCGGGTCATATTTCCACCATAACTAAGCCAAATATTAAAATATTATGCTGCAATTTGGACCAAACACTGAGTGAATTACACCAATAAAGGTGGAACAGCTTTGAGACGTACAGAGGAGTTAAACCCATGTCACATTGGTCTGTAACCTGCAATGGAGGGGTCTGGCTTCAATAAACCCATGTAGGTAGTGCGCCATTTTGGCGGCCTGGCCAAGCCAAATATTGGGCTATAATGCTGCAACTTGGCCCAATTATTGAGGGAGTGGCACTAATAAATATAGAACAGCTTTGACACTTACATCTGTGAAGGAAACTCTTGTCGCAGGATCTTACGACTGGTAATGGGGTACACTGGTTGCAGTGAACTAGTATATACAGCGGGTCATATTTCCACCATAACTAAGCCAAATATTAAAATATTATGCTGCAATTTGGACCAAACACTGAGTGAATTACACCAATAAAGGTGGAACAGCTTTGAGACGTACAGAGGAGTTAAACCCATGTCACATTGGTCTGTAACCTGCAATGGAGGGGTCTGGCTTCAATAAACCCATGTAGGCAGTGCGCCATTTTGGCGGCCTGGCCAAGCCAAATATTGGGCTATAATGCTGCAACTTGGCCCAATTATTGAGGGAGTGGCACTAATAAATATAGAACAGCTTTGACACTTACATCTGTGAAGGAAACTCTTGTCGCAGGATCTTACGACTGGTAATGGGGTACACTGGTTGCAGTGAACTAGTATATACAGCGGGTCATATTTCCACCATAACTAAGCCAAATATTAAAATATTATGCTGCAATTTGGACCAAACACTGAGTGAATTACACCAATAAAGGTGGAACAGCTTTGAGACGTACAGAGGAGTTAAACCCATGTCACATTGGTCTGTAACCTGCAATGGAGGGGTCTGGCTTCAATAAACCCATGTAGGTAGTGCGCCATTTTGGCGGCCTGGCCAAGCCAAATATTGGGCTATAATGCTGCAACTTGGCCCAATTATTGAGGGAGTGGCACTAATAAATATAGAACAGCTTTGACACTTACATCTGTGAAGGAAACTCTTGGCGCAGGATCTTACGACTGGTAATGGGGTACACTGGTTGCAGTGAACTAGTATATACAGCGGGTCATATTTCCACCATAACTAAGCCAAATATTAAAATATTATGCTGCAATTTGGACCAAACACTGAGTGAATTACACCAATAAAGGTGGAACAGCTTTGAGACGTACAGAGGAGTTAAACCCATGTCACATTGGTCTGTAACCTGCAATGGAGGGGTCTGGCTTCAATAAACCCATGTAGGTAGTGCGCCATTTTGGCGGCCTGGCCAAGCCAAATATTGGGCTATAATGCTGCAACTTGGCCCAATTATTGAGGGAGTGGCACTAATAAATATAGAACAGCTTTGACACTTACATCTGTGAAGGAAACTCTTGTCGCAGGATCTTACGACTGGTAATGGGGTACACTGGTTGCAGTGAACTAGTATATACAGCGGGTCATATTTCCACCATAACTAAGCCAAATATTAAAATATTATGCTGCAATTTGGACCAAACACTGAGTGAATTACACCAATAAAGGTGGAACAGCTTTGAGACGTACAGAGGAGTTAAACCCATGTCACATTGGTCTGTAACCTGCAATGGAGGGGTCTGGCTTCAATAAACCCATGTAGGCAGTGCGCCATTTTGGCGGCCTGGCCAAGCCAAATATTGGGCTATAATGCTGCAACTTGGCCCAATTATTGAGGGAGTGGCACTAATAAATATAGAACAGCTTTGACACTTACATCTGTGAAGGAAACTCTTGTCGCAGGATCTTACGACTGGTAATGGGGTACACTGGTTGCAGTGAACTAGTATATACAGCGGGTCATATTTCCACCATAACTAAGCCAAATATTAAAATATTATGCTGCAATTTGGACCAAACACTGAGTGAATTACACCAATAAAGGTGGAACAGCTTTGAGACGTACAGAGGAGTTAAACCCATGTCACATTGGTCTGTAACCTGCAATGGAGGGGTCTGGCTTCAATAAACCCATGTAGGTAGTGCGCCATTTTGGCGGCCTGGCCAAGCCAAATATTGGGCTATAATGCTGCAACTTGGCCCAATTATTGAGGGAGTGGCACTAATAAATATAGAACAGCTTTGACACTTACATCTGTGAAGGAAACTCTTGTCGCAGGATCTTACGACTGGTAATGGGGTACACTGGTTGCAGTGAACTAGTATATACAGCGGGTCATATTTCCACCATAACTAAGCCAAATATTAAAATATTATGCTGCAATTTGGACCAAACACTGAGTGAATTACACCAATAAAGGTGGAACAGCTTTGAGACGTACAGAGGAGTTAAACCCATGTCACATTGGTCTGTAACCTGCAATGGAGGGGTCTGGCTTCAATAAACCCATGTAGGTAGTGCGCCATTTTGGCGGCCTGGCCAAGCCAAATATTGGGCTATAATGCTGCAACTTGGCCCAATTATTGAGGGAGTGGCACTAATAAATATAGAACAGCTTTGACACTTACATCTGTGAAGGAAACTCTTGTCGCAGGATCTTACGACTGGTAATGGAGTACACTGGTTGCAGTGAACTAGTATATACAGCGGGTCATATTTCCACCATAACTAAGCCAAATATTAAAATATTATGCTGCAATTTGGACCAAACACTGAGTGAATTACACCAATAAAGGTGGAACAGCTTTGAGACGTACAGAGGAGTTAAACCCATGTCACATTGGTCTGTAACCTGCAATGGAGGGGTCTGGCTTCAATAAACCCATGTAGGCAGTGCGCCATTTTGGCGGCCTGGCCAAGCCAAATATTGGGCTATAATGCTGCAACTTGGCCCAATTATTGAGGGAGTGGCACTAATAAATATAGAACAGCTTTGACACTTACATCTGTGAAGGAAACTCTTGTCGCAGGATCTTACGACTGGTAATGGGGTACACTGGTTGCAGTGAACTAGTATATACAGCGGGTCATATTTCCACCATAACTAAGCCAAATATTAAAATATTATGCTGCAATTTGGACCAAACACTGAGTGAATTACACCAATAAAGGTGGAACAGCTTTGAGACGTACAGAGGAGTTAAACCCATGTCACATTGGTCTGTAACCTGCAATGGAGGGGTCTGGCTTCAATAAACCCATGTAGGTAGTGCGCCATTTTGGCGGCCTGGCCAAGCCAAATATTGGGCTATAATGCTGCAACTTGGCCCAATTATTGAGGGAGTGGCACTAATAAATATAGAACAGCTTTGACACTTACATCTGTGAAGGAAACTCTTGGCGCAGGATCTTACGACTGGTAATGGGGTACACTGGTTGCAGTGAACTAGTATATACAGCGGGTCATATTTCCACCATAACTAAGCCAAATATTAAAATATTATGCTGCAATTTGGACCAAACACTGAGTGAATTACACCAATAAAGGTGGAACAGCTTTGAGACGTACAGAGGAGTTAAACCCATGTCACATTGGTCTGTAACCTGCAATGGAGGGGTCTGGCTTCAATAAACCCATGTAGGTAGTGCGCCATTTTGGCGGCCTGGCCAAGCCAAATATTGGGCTATAATGCTGCAACTTGGCCCAATTATTGAGGGAGTGGCACTAATAAATATAGAACAGCTTTGACACTTACATCTGTGAAGGAAACTCTTGTCGCAGGATCTTACGACTGGTAATGGGGTACACTGGTTGCAGTGAACTAGTATATACAGCGGGTCATATTTCCACCATAACTAAGCCAAATATTAAAATATTATGCTGCAATTTGGACCAAACACTGAGTGAATTACACCAATAAAGGTGGAACAGCTTTGAGACGTACAGAGGAGTTAAACCCATGTCACATTGGTCTGTAACCTGCAATGGAGGGGTCTGGCTTCAATAAACCCATGTAGGTAGTGCGCCATTTTGGCGGCCTGGCCAAGCCAAATATTGGGCTATAATGCTGCAACTTGGCCCAATTATTGAGGGAGTGGCACTAATAAATATAGAACAGCTTTGACACTTACATCTGTGAAGGAAACTCTTGTCGCAGGATCTTACGACTGGTAATGGGGTACACTGGTTGCAGTGAACTAGTATATACAGCGGGTCATATTTCCACCATAACTAAGCCAAATATTAAAATATTATGCTGCAATTTGGACCAAACACTGAGTGAATTACACCAATAAAGGTGGAACAGCTTTGAGACGTACAGAGGAGTTAAACCCATGTCACATTGGTCTGTAACCTGCAATGGAGGGGTCTGGCTTCAATAAACCCATGTAGGTAGTGCGCCATTTTGGCGGCCTGGCCAGGCCAAATATTGGGCTATAATGCTGCAACTTGGCCCAATTATTGAGGGAGTGGCACTAATAAATATAGAACAGCTTTGACACTTACATCTGTGAAGGAAACTCTTGGCGCAGGATCTTACGACTGGTAATGGGGTACACTGGTTGCAGTGAACTAGTATATACAGCGGGTCATATTTCCACCATAACTAAGCCAAATATTAAAATATTATGCTGCAATTTGGACCAAACACTGAGTGAATTACACCAATAAAGGTGGAACAGCTTTGAGACGTACAGAGGAGTTAAACCCATGTCACATTGGTCTGTAACCTGCAATGGAGGGGTCTGGCTTCAATAAACCCATGTAGGTAGTGCGCCATTTTGGCGGCCTGGCCAGGCCAAATATTGGGCTATAATGCTGCAACTTGGCCCAATTATTGAGGGAGTGGCACTAATAAATATAGAACAGCTTTGACACTTACATCTGTGAAGGAAACTCTTGGCGCAGGATCTTACGACTGGTAATGGGGTACACTGGTTGCAGTGAACTAGTATATACAGCGGGTCATATTTCCACCATAACTAAGCCAAATATTAAAATATTATGCTGCAATTTGGACCAAACACTGAGTGAATTACACCAATAAAGGTGGAACAGCTTTGAGACGTACAGAGGAGTTAAACCCATGTCACATTGGTCTGTAACCTGCAATGGAGGGGTCTGGCTTCAATAAACCCATGTAGGTAGTGCGCCATTTTGGCGGCCTGGCCAAGCCAAATATTGGGCTATAATGCTGCAACTTGGCCCAATTATTGAGGGAGTGGCACTAATAAATATAGAACAGCTTTGACACTTACATCTGTGAAGGAAACTCTTGGCGCAGGATCTTACGACTGGTAATGGGGTACACTGGTTGCAGTGAACTAGTATATACAGCGGGTCATATTTCCACCATAACTAAGCCAAATATTAAAATATTATGCTGCAATTTGGACCAAACACTGAGTGAATTACACCAATAAAGGTGGAACAGCTTTGAGACGTACAGAGGAGTTAAACCCATGTCACATTGGTCTGTAACCTGCAATGGAGGGGTCTGGCTTCAATAAACCCATGTAGGTAGTGCGCCATTTTGGCGGCCTGGCCAAGCCAAATATTGGGCTATAATGCTGCAACTTGGCCCAATTATTGAGGGAGTGGCACTAATAAATATAGAACAGCTTTGACACTTACATCTGTGAAGGAAACTCTTGTCGCAGGATCTTACGACTGGTAATGGGGTACACTGGTTGCAGTGAACTAGTATATACAGCGGGTCATATTTCCACCATAACTAAGCCAAATATTAAAATATTATGCTGCAATTTGGACCAAACACTGAGTGAATTACACCAATAAAGGTGGAACAGCTTTGAGACGTACAGAGGAGTTAAACCCATGTCACATTGGTCTGTAACCTGCAATGGAGGGGTCTGGCTTCAATAAACCCATGTAGGTAGTGCGCCATTTTGGCGGCCTGGCCAAGCCAAATATTGGGCTATAATGCTGCAACTTGGCCCAATTATTGAGGGAGTGGCACTAATAAATATAGAACAGCTTTGACACTTACATCTGTGAAGGAAACTCTTGTCGCAGGATCTTACGACTGGTAATGGGGTACACTGGTTGCAGTGAACTAGTATATACAGCGGGTCATATTTCCACCATAACTAAGCCAAATATTAAAATATTATGCTGCAATTTGGACCAAACACTGAGTGAATTACACCAATAAAGGTGGAACAGCTTTGAGACGTACAGAGGAGTTAAACCCATGTCACATTGGTCTGTAACCTGCAATGGAGGGGTCTGGCTTCAATAAACCCATGTAGGTAGTGCGCCATTTTGGCGGCCTGGCCAGGCCAAATATTGGGCTATAATGCTGCAACTTGGCCCAATTATTGAGGGAGTGGCACTAATAAATATAGAACAGCTTTGACACTTACATCTGTGAAGGAAACTCTTGGCGCAGGATCTTACGACTGGTAATGGGGTACACTGGTTGCAGTGAACTAGTATATACAGCGGGTCATATTTCCACCATAACTAAGCCAAATATTAAAATATTATGCTGCAATTTGGACCAAACACTGAGTGAATTACACCAATAAAGGTGGAACAGCTTTGAGACGTACAGAGGAGTTAAACCCATGTCACATTGGTCTGTAACCTGCAATGGAGGGGTCTGGCTTCAATAAACCCATGTAGGTAGTGCGCCATTTTGGCGGCCTGGCCAGGCCAAATATTGGGCTATAATGCTGCAACTTGGCCCAATTATTGAGGGAGTGGCACTAATAAATATAGAACAGCTTTGACACTTACATCTGTGAAGGAAACTCTTGGCGCAGGATCTTACGACTGGTAATGGGGTACACTGGTTGCAGTGAACTAGTATATACAGCGGGTCATATTTCCACCATAACTAAGCCAAATATTAAAATATTATGCTGCAATTTGGACCAAACACTGAGTGAATTACACCAATAAAGGTGGAACAGCTTTGAGACGTACAGAGGAGTTAAACCCATGTCACATTGGTCTGTAACCTGCAATGGAGGGGTCTGGCTTCAATAAACCCATGTAGGTAGTGCGCCATTTTGGCGGCCTGGCCAAGCCAAATATTGGGCTATAATGCTGCAACTTGGCCCAATTATTGAGGGAGTGGCACTAATAAATATAGAACAGCTTTGACACTTACATCTGTGAAGGAAACTCTTGTCGCAGGATCTTACGACTGGTAATGGGGTACACTGGTTGCAGTGAACTAGTATATACAGCGGGTCATATTTCCACCATAACTAAGCCAAATATTAAAATATTATGCTGCAATTTGGACCAAACACTGAGTGAATTACACCAATAAAGGTGGAACAGCTTTGAGACGTACAGAGGAGTTAAACCCATGTCACATTGGTCTGTAACCTGCAATGGAGGGGTCTGGCTTCAATAAACCCATGTAGGCAGTGCGCCATTTTGGCGGCCTGGCCAAGCCAAATATTGGGCTATAATGCTGCAACTTGGCCCAATTATTGAGGGAGTGGCACTAATAAATATAGAACAGCTTTGACACTTACATCTGTGAAGGAAACTCTTGTCGCAGGATCTTACGACTGGTAATGGGGTACACTGGTTGCAGTGAACTAGTATATACAGCGGGTCATATTTCCACCATAACTAAGCCAAATATTAAAATATTATGCTGCAATTTGGACCAAACACTGAGTGAATTACACCAATAAAGGTGGAACAGCTTTGAGACGTACAGAGGAGTTAAACCCATGTCACATTGGTCTGTAACCTGCAATGGAGGGGTCTGGCTTCAATAAACCCATGTAGGTAGTGCGCCATTTTGGTGGCCTGGCCAAGCCAAATATTGGGCTATAATGCTGCAACTTGGCCCAATTATTGAGGGAGTGGCACTAATAAATATAGAACAGCTTTGACACTTACATCTGTGAAGGAAACTCTTGTCGCAGGATCTTACGACTGGTAATGGGGTACACTGGTTGCAGTGAACTAGTATATACAGCGGGTCATATTTCCACCATAACTAAGCCAAATATTAAAATATTATGCTGCAATTTGGACCAAACACTGAGTGAATTACACCAATAAAGGTGGAACAGCTTTGAGACGTACAGAGGAGTTAAACCCATGTCACATTGGTCTGTAACCTGCAATGGAGGGGTCTGGCTTCAATAAACCCATGTAGGCAGTGCGCCATTTTGGCGGCCTGGCCAAGCCAAATATTGGGCTATAATGCTGCAACTTGGCCCAATTATTGAGGGAGTGGCACTAATAAATATAGAACAGCTTTGACACTTACATCTGTGAAGGAAACTCTTGGCGCAGGATCTTACGACTGGTAATGGGGTACACTGGTTGCAGTGAACTAGTATATACAGCGGGTCATATTTCCACCATAACTAAGCCAAATATTAAAATATTATGCTGCAATTTGGACCAAACACTGAGTGAATTACACCAATAAAGGTGGAACAGCTTTGAGACGTACAGAGGAGTTAAACCCATGTCACATTGGTCTGTAACCTGCAATGGAGGGGTCTGGCTTCAATAAACCCATGTAGGTAGTGCGCCATTTTGGCGGCCTGGCCAAGCCAAATATTGGGCTATAATGCTGCAACTTGGCCCAATTATTGAGGGAGTGGCACTAATAAATATAGAACAGCTTTGACACTTACATCTGTGAAGGAAACTCTTGTCGCAGGATCTTACGACTGGTAATGGGGTACACTGGTTGCAGTGAACTAGTATATACAGCGGGTCATATTTCCACCATAACTAAGCCAAATATTAAAATATTATGCTGCAATTTGGACCAAACACTGAGTGAATTACACCAATAAAGGTGGAACAGCTTTGAGACGTACAGAGGAGTTAAACCCATGTCACATTGGTCTGTAACCTGCAATGGAGGGGTCTGGCTTCAATAAACCCATGTAGGTAGTGCGCCATTTTGGCGGCCTGGCCAAGCCAAATATTGGGCTATAATGCTGCAACTTGGCCCAATTATTGAGGGAGTGGCACTAATAAATATAGAACAGCTTTGACACTTACATCTGTGAAGGAAACTCTTGTCGCAGGATCTTACGACTGGTAATGGGGTACACTGGTTGCAGTGAACTAGTATATACAGCGGGTCATATTTCCACCATAACTAAGCCAAATATTAAAATATTATGCTGCAATTTGGACCAAACACTGAGTGAATTACACCAATAAAGGTGGAACAGCTTTGAGACGTACAGAGGAGTTAAACCCATGTCACATTGGTCTGTAACCTGCAATGGAGGGGTCTGGCTTCAATAAACCCATGTAGGCAGTGCGCCATTTTGGCGGCCTGGCCAAGCCAAATATTGGGCTATAATGCTGCAACTTGGCCCAATTATTGAGGGAGTGGCACTAATAAATATAGAACAGCTTTGACACTTACATCTGTGAAGGAAACTCTTGTCGCAGGATCTTACGACTGGTAATGGGGTACACTGGTTGCAGTGAACTAGTATATACAGCGGGTCATATTTCCACCATAACTAAGCCAAATATTAAAATATTATGCTGCAATTTGGACCAAACACTGAGTGAATTACACCAATAAAGGTGGAACAGCTTTGAGACGTACAGAGGAGTTAAACCCATGTCACATTGGTCTGTAACCTGCAATGGAGGGGTCTGGCTTCAATAAACCCATGTAGGTAGTGCGCCATTTTGGCGGCCTGGCCAAGCCAAATATTGGGCTATAATGCTGCAACTTGGCCCAATTATTGAGGGAGTGGCACTAATAAATATAGAACAGCTTTGACACTTACATCTGTGAAGGAAACTCTTGTCGCAGGATCTTACGACTGGTAATGGGGTACACTGGTTGCAGTGAACTAGTATATACAGCGGGTCATATTTCCACCATAACTAAGCCAAATATTAAAATATTATGCTGCAATTTGGACCAAACACTGAGTGAATTACACCAATAAAGGTGGAACAGCTTTGAGACGTACAGAGGAGTTAAACCCATGTCACATTGGTCTGTAACCTGCAATGGAGGGGTCTGGCTTCAATAAACCCATGTAGGTAGTGCGCCATTTTGGCGGCCTGGCCAAGCCAAATATTGGGCTATAATGCTGCAACTTGGCCCAATTATTGAGGGAGTGGCACTAATAAATATAGAACAGCTTTGACACTTACATCTGTGAAGGAAACTCTTGTCGCAGGATCTTACGACTGGTAATGGAGTACACTGGTTGCAGTGAACTAGTATATACAGCGGGTCATATTTCCACCATAACTAAGCCAAATATTAAAATATTATGCTGCAATTTGGACCAAACACTGAGTGAATTACACCAATAAAGGTGGAACAGCTTTGAGACGTACAGAGGAGTTAAACCCATGTCACATTGGTCTGTAACCTGCAATGGAGGGGTCTGGCTTCAATAAACCCATGTAGGCAGTGCGCCATTTTGGCGGCCTGGCCAAGCCAAATATTGGGCTATAATGCTGCAACTTGGCCCAATTATTGAGGGAGTGGCACTAATAAATATAGAACAGCTTTGACACTTACATCTGTGAAGGAAACTCTTGTCGCAGGATCTTACGACTGGTAATGGGGTACACTGGTTGCAGTGAACTAGTATATACAGCGGGTCATATTTCCACCATAACTAAGCCAAATATTAAAATATTATGCTGCAATTTGGACCAAACACTGAGTGAATTACACCAATAAAGGTGGAACAGCTTTGAGACGTACAGAGGAGTTAAACCCATGTCACATTGGTCTGTAACCTGCAATGGAGGGGTCTGGCTTCAATAAACCCATGTAGGTAGTGCGCCATTTTGGCGGCCTGGCCAAGCCAAATATTGGGCTATAATGCTGCAACTTGGCCCAATTATTGAGGGAGTGGCACTAATAAATATAGAACAGCTTTGACACTTACATCTGTGAAGGAAACTCTTGTCGCAGGATCTTACGACTGGTAATGGGGTACACTGGTTGCAGTGAACTAGTATATACAGCGGGTCATATTTCCACCATAACTAAGCCAAATATTAAAATATTATGCTGCAATTTGGACCAAACACTGAGTGAATTACACCAATAAAGGTGGAACAGCTTTGAGACGTACAGAGGAGTTAAACCCATGTCACATTGGTCTGTAACCTGCAATGGAGGGGTCTGGCTTCAATAAACCCATGTAGGTAGTGCGCCATTTTGGCGGCCTGGCCAGGCCAAATATTGGGCTATAATGCTGCAACTTGGCCCAATTATTGAGGGAGTGGCACTAATAAATATAGAACAGCTTTGACACTTACATCTGTGAAGGAAACTCTTGGCGCAGGATCTTACGACTGGTAATGGGGTACACTGGTTGCAGTGAACTAGTATATACAGCGGGTCATATTTCCACCATAACTAAGCCAAATATTAAAATATTATGCTGCAATTTGGACCAAACACTGAGTGAATTACACCAATAAAGGTGGAACAGCTTTGAGACGTACAGAGGAGTTAAACCCATGTCACATTGGTCTGTAACCTGCAATGGAGGGGTCTGGCTTCAATAAACCCATGTAGGTAGTGCGCCATTTTGGCGGCCTGGCCAAGCCAAATATTGGGCTATAATGCTGCAACTTGGCCCAATTATTGAGGGAGTGGCACTAATAAATATAGAACAGCTTTGACACTTACATCTGTGAAGGAAACTCTTGTCGCAGGATCTTACGACTGGTAATGGGGTACACTGGTTGCAGTGAACTAGTATATACAGCGGGTCATATTTCCACCATAACTAAGCCAAATATTAAAATATTATGCTGCAATTTGGACCAAACACTGAGTGAATTACACCAATAAAGGTGGAACAGCTTTGAGACGTACAGAGGAGTTAAACCCATGTCACATTGGTCTGTAACCTGCAATGGAGGGGTCTGGCTTCAATAAACCCATGTAGGTAGTGCGCCATTTTGGCGGCCTGGCCAAGCCAAATATTGGGCTATAATGCTGCAACTTGGCCCAATTATTGAGGGAGTGGCACTAATAAATATAGAACAGCTTTGACACTTACATCTGTGAAGGAAACTCTTGGCGCAGGATCTTACGACTGGTAATGGGGTACACTGGTTGCAGTGAACTAGTATATACAGCGGGTCATATTTCCACCATAACTAAGCCAAATATTAAAATATTATGCTGCAATTTGGACCAAACACTGAGTGAATTACACCAATAAAGGTGGAACAGCTTTGAGACGTACAGAGGAGTTAAACCCATGTCACATTGGTCTGTAACCTGCAATGGAGGGGTCTGGCTTCAATAAACCCATGTAGGTAGTGCGCCATTTTGGCGGCCTGGCCAAGCCAAATATTGGGCTATAATGCTGCAACTTGGCCCAATTATTGAGGGAGTGGCACTAATAAATATAGAACAGCTTTGACACTTACATCTGTGAAGGAAACTCTTGTCGCAGGATCTTACGACTGGTAATGGGGTACACTGGTTGCAGTGAACTAGTATATACAGCGGGTCATATTTCCACCATAACTAAGCCAAATATTAAAATATTATGCTGCAATTTGGACCAAACACTGAGTGAATTACACCAATAAAGGTGGAACAGCTTTGAGACGTACAGAGGAGTTAAACCCATGTCACATTGGTCTGTAACCTGCAATGGAGGGGTCTGGCTTCAATAAACCCATGTAGGTAGTGCGCCATTTTGGCGGCCTGGCCAGGCCAAATATTGGGCTATAATGCTGCAACTTGGCCCAATTATTGAGGGAGTGGCACTAATAAATATAGAACAGCTTTGACACTTACATCTGTGAAGGAAACTCTTGGCGCAGGATCTTACGACTGGTAATGGGGTACACTGGTTGCAGTGAACTAGTATATACAGCGGGTCATATTTCCACCATAACTAAGCCAAATATTAAAATATTATGCTGCAATTTGGACCAAACACTGAGTGAATTACACCAATAAAGGTGGAACAGCTTTGAGACGTACAGAGGAGTTAAACCCATGTCACATTGGTCTGTAACCTGCAATGGAGGGGTCTGGCTTCAATAAACCCATGTAGGTAGTGCGCCATTTTGGCGGCCTGGCCAAGCCAAATATTGGGCTATAATGCTGCAACTTGGCCCAATTATTGAGGGAGTGGCACTAATAAATATAGAACAGCTTTGACACTTACATCTGTGAAGGAAACTCTTGTCGCAGGATCTTACGACTGGTAATGGGGTACACTGGTTGCAGTGAACTAGTATATACAGCGGGTCATATTTCCACCATAACTAAGCCAAATATTAAAATATTATGCTGCAATTTGGACCAAACACTGAGTGAATTACACCAATAAAGGTGGAACAGCTTTGAGACGTACAGAGGAGTTAAACCCATGTCACATTGGTCTGTAACCTGCAATGGAGGGGTCTGGCTTCAATAAACCCATGTAGGTAGTGCGCCATTTTGGCGGCCTGGCCAAGCCCAAATATTGGGCTATAATGCTGCAACTTGGCCCAATTATTGAGGGAGTGGCACTAATAAATATAGAACAGCTTTGACACTTACATCTGTGAAGGAAACTCTTGGCGCAGGATCTTACGACTGGTAATGGGGTACACTGGTTGCAGTGAACTAGTATATACAGCGGGTCATATTTCCACCATAACTAAGCCAAATATTAAAATATTATGCTGCAATTTGGACCAAACACTGAGTGAATTACACCAATAAAGGTGGAACAGCTTTGAGACGTACAGAGGAGTTAAACCCATGTCACATTGGTCTGTAACCTGCAATGGAGGGGTCTGGCTTCAATAAACCCATGTAGGTAGTGCGCCATTTTGGCGGCCTGGCCAAGCCAAATATTGGGCTATAATGCTGCAACTTGGCCCAATTATTGAGGGAGTGGCACTAATAAATATAGAACAGCTTTGACACTTACATCTGTGAAGGAAACTCTTGGCGCAGGATCTTACGACTGGTAATGGGGTACACTGGTTGCAGTGAACTAGTATATACAGCGGGTCATATTTCCACCATAACTAAGCCAAATATTAAAATATTATGCTGCAATTTGGACCAAACACTGAGTGAATTACACCAATAAAGGTGGAACAGCTTTGAGACGTACAGAGGAGTTAAACCCATGTCACATTGGTCTGTAACCTGCAATGGAGGGGTCTGGCTTCAATAAACCCATGTAGGTAGTGCGCCATTTTGGCGGCCTGGCCAAGCCAAATATTGGGCTATAATGCTGCAACTTGGCCCAATTATTGAGGGAGTGGCACTAATAAATATAGAACAGCTTTGACACTTACATCTGTGAAGGAAACTCTTGTCGCAGGATCTTACGACTGGTAATGGGGTACACTGGTTGCAGTGAACTAGTATATACAGCGGGTCATATTTCCACCATAACTAAGCCAAATATTAAAATATTATGCTGCAATTTGGACCAAACACTGAGTGAATTACACCAATAAAGGTGGAACAGCTTTGAGACGTACAGAGGAGTTAAACCCATGTCACATTGGTCTGTAACCTGCAATGGAGGGGTCTGGCTTCAATAAACCCATGTAGGTAGTGCGCCATTTTGGCGGCCTGGCCAAGCCAAATATTGGGCTATAATGCTGCAACTTGGCCCAATTATTGAGGGAGTGGCACTAATAAATATAGAACAGCTTTGACACTTACATCTGTGAAGGAAACTCTTGGCGCAGGATCTTACGACTGGTAATGGGGTACACTGGTTGCAGTGAACTAGTATATACAGCGGGTCATATTTCCACCATAACTAAGCCAAATATTAAAATATTATGCTGCAATTTGGACCAAACACTGAGTGAATTACACCAATAAAGGTGGAACAGCTTTGAGACGTACAGAGGAGTTAAACCCATGTCACATTGGTCTGTAACCTGCAATGGAGGGGTCTGGCTTCAATAAACCCATGTAGG
The DNA here is from genome assembly GCA_964017235.1 of Sabellastarte sp. h YS-2021. Lineage (NCBI taxonomy): Eukaryota > Metazoa > Annelida > Polychaeta > Sabellida > Sabellidae > Sabellastarte > Sabellastarte sp. h YS-2021. Next base: position 98,798 of record CAXHLB010000019.1, on the reverse strand, counting down.
TAGTGCGCCATTTTGGCGGCCTGGCCAAGCCAAATATTGGGCTATAATGCTGCAACTTGGCCCAATTATTGAGGGAGTGGCACTAATAAATATAGAACAGCTTTGACACTTACATCTGTGAAGGAAACTCTTGTCGCAGGATCTTACGACTGGTAATGGGGTACACTGGTTGCAGTGAACTAGTATATACAGCGGGTCATATTTCCACCATAACTAAGCCAAATATTAAAATATTATGCTGCAATTTGGACCAAACACTGAGTGAATTACACCAATAAAGGTGGAACAGCTTTGAGACGTACAGAGGAGTTAAACCCATGTCACATTGGTCTGTAACCTGCAATGGAGGGGTCTGGCTTCAATAAACCCATGTAGGTAGTGCGCCATTTTGGCGGCCTGGCCAAGCCAAATATTGGGCTATAATGCTGCAACTTGGCCCAATTATTGAGGGAGTGGCACTAATAAATATAGAACAGCTTTGACACTTACATCTGTGAAGGAAACTCTTGGCGCAGGATCTTACGACTGGTAATGGGGTACACTGGTTGCAGTGAACTAGTATATACAGCGGGTCATATTTCCACCATAACTAAGCCAAATATTAAAATATTATGCTGCAATTTGGACCAAACACTGAGTGAATTACACCAATAAAGGTGGAACAGCTTTGAGACGTACAGAGGAGTTAAACCCATGTCACATTGGTCTGTAACCTGCAATGGAGGGGTCTGGCTTCAATAAACCCATGTAGGTAGTGCGCCATTTTGGCGGCCTGGCCAAGCCAAATATTGGGCTATAATGCTGCAACTTGGCCCAATTATTGAGGGAGTGGCACTAATAAATATAGAACAGCTTTGACACTTACATCTGTGAAGGAAACTCTTGGCGCAGGATCTTACGACTGGTAATGGGGTACACTGGTTGCAGTGAACTAGTATATACAGCGGGTCATATTTCCACCATAACTAAGCCAAATATTAAAATATTATGCTGCAATTTGGACCAAACACTGAGTGAATTACACCAATAAAGGTGGAACAGCTTTGAGACGTACAGAGGAGTTAAACCCATGTCACATTGGTCTGTAACCTGCAATGGAGGGGTCTGGCTTCAATAAACCCATGTAGGTAGTGCGCCATTTTGGCGGCCTGGCCAAGCCAAATATTGGGCTATAATGCTGCAACTTGGCCCAATTATTGAGGGAGTGGCACTAATAAATATAGAACAGCTTTGACACTTACATCTGTGAAGGAAACTCTTGTCGCAGGATCTTACGACTGGTAATGGGGTACACTGGTTGCAGTGAACTAGTATATACAGCGGGTCATATTTCCACCATAACTAAGCCAAATATTAAAATATTATGCTGCAATTTGGACCAAACACTGAGTGAATTACACCAATAAAGGTGGAACAGCTTTGAGACGTACAGAGGAGTTAAACCCATGTCACATTGGTCTGTAACCTGCAATGGAGGGGTCTGGCTTCAATAAACCCATGTAGGTAGTGCGCCATTTTGGCGGCCTGGCCAAGCCAAATATTGGGCTATAATGCTGCAACTTGGCCCAATTATTGAGGGAGTGGCACTAATAAATATAGAACAGCTTTGACACTTACATCTGTGAAGGAAACTCTTGGCGCAGGATCTTACGACTGGTAATGGGGTACACTGGTTGCAGTGAACTAGTATATACAGCGGGTCATATTTCCACCATAACTAAGCCAAATATTAAAATATTATGCTGCAATTTGGACCAAACACTGAGTGAATTACACCAATAAAGGTGGAACAGCTTTGAGACGTACAGAGGAGTTAAACCCATGTCACATTGGTCTGTAACCTGCAATGGAGGGGTCTGGCTTCAATAAACCCATGTAGGTAGTGCGCCATTTTGGCGGCCTGGCCAAGCCAAATATTGGGCTATAATGCTGCAACTTGGCCCAATTATTGAGGGAGTGGCACTAATAAATATAGAACAGCTTTGACACTTACATCTGTGAAGGAAACTCTTGTCGCAGGATCTTACGACTGGTAATGGGGTACACTGGTTGCAGTGAACTAGTATATACAGCGGGTCATATTTCCACCATAACTAAGCCAAATATTAAAATATTATGCTGCAATTTGGACCAAACACTGAGTGAATTACACCAATAAAGGTGGAACAGCTTTGAGACGTACAGAGGAGTTAAACCCATGTCACATTGGTCTGTAACCTGCAATGGAGGGGTCTGGCTTCAATAAACCCATGTAGGTAGTGCGCCATTTTGGCGGCCTGGCCAAGCCAAATATTGGGCTATAATGCTGCAACTTGGCCCAATTATTGAGGGAGTGGCACTAATAAATATAGAACAGCTTTGACACTTACATCTGTGAAGGAAACTCTTGTCGCAGGATCTTACGACTGGTAATGGGGTACACTGGTTGCAGTGAACTAGTATATACAGCGGGTCATATTTCCACCATAACTAAGCCAAATATTAAAATATTATGCTGCAATTTGGACCAAACACTGAGTGAATTACACCAATAAAGGTGGAACAGCTTTGAGACGTACAGAGGAGTTAAACCCATGTCACATTGGTCTGTAACCTGCAATGGAGGGGTCTGGCTTCAATAAACCCATGTAGGTAGTGCGCCATTTTGGCGGCCTGGCCAGGCCAAATATTGGGCTATAATGCTGCAACTTGGCCCAATTATTGAGGGAGTGGCACTAATAAATATAGAACAGCTTTGACACTTACATCTGTGAAGGAAACTCTTGGCGCAGGATCTTACGACTGGTAATGGGGTACACTGGTTGCAGTGAACTAGTATATACAGCGGGTCATATTTCCACCATAACTAAGCCAAATATTAAAATATTATGCTGCAATTTGGACCAAACACTGAGTGAATTACACCAATAAAGGTGGAACAGCTTTGAGACGTACAGAGGAGTTAAACCCATGTCACATTGGTCTGTAACCTGCAATGGAGGGGTCTGGCTTCAATAAACCCATGTAGGTAGTGCGCCATTTTGGCGGCCTGGCCAAGCCAAATATTGGGCTATAATGCTGCAACTTGGCCCAATTATTGAGGGAGTGGCACTAATAAATATAGAACAGCTTTGACACTTACATCTGTGAAGGAAACTCTTGTCGCAGGATCTTACGACTGGTAATGGGGTACACTGGTTGCAGTGAACTAGTATATACAGCGGGTCATATTTCCACCATAACTAAGCCAAATATTAAAATATTATGCTGCAATTTGGACCAAACACTGAGTGAATTACACCAATAAAGGTGGAACAGCTTTGAGACGTACAGAGGAGTTAAACCCATGTCACATTGGTCTGTAACCTGCAATGGAGGGGTCTGGCTTCAATAAACCCATGTAGGTAGTGCGCCATTTTGGCGGCCTGGCCAGGCCAAATATTGGGCTATAATGCTGCAACTTGGCCCAATTATTGAGGGAGTGGCACTAATAAATATAGAACAGCTTTGACACTTACATCTGTGAAGGAAACTCTTGGCGCAGGATCTTACGACTGGTAATGGGGTACACTGGTTGCAGTGAACTAGTATATACAGCGGGTCATATTTCCACCATAACTAAGCCAAATATTAAAATATTATGCTGCAATTTGGACCAAACACTGAGTGAATTACACCAATAAAGGTGGAACAGCTTTGAGACGTACAGAGGAGTTAAACCCATGTCACATTGGTCTGTAACCTGCAATGGAGGGGTCTGGCTTCAATAAACCCATGTAGGCAGTGCGCCATTTTGGCGGCCTGGCCAAGCCAAATATTGGGCTATAATGCTGCAACTTGGCCCAATTATTGAGGGAGTGGCACTAATAAATATAGAACAGCTTTGACACTTACATCTGTGAAGGAAACTCTTGTCGCAGGATCTTACGACTGGTAATGGGGTACACTGGTTGCAGTGAACTAGTATATACAGCGGGTCATATTTCCACCATAACTAAGCCAAATATTAAAATATTATGCTGCAATTTGGACCAAACACTGAGTGAATTACACCAATAAAGGTGGAACAGCTTTGAGACGTACAGAGGAGTTAAACCCATGTCACATTGGTCTGTAACCTGCAATGGAGGGGTCTGGCTTCAATAAACCCATGTAGGCAGTGCGCCATTTTGGCGGCCTGGCCAAGCCAAATATTGGGCTATAATGCTGCAACTTGGCCCAATTATTGAGGGAGTGGCACTAATAAATATAGAACAGCTTTGACACTTACATCTGTGAAGGAAACTCTTGTCGCAGGATCTTACGACTGGTAATGGGGTACACTGGTTGCAGTGAACTAGTATATACAGCGGGTCATATTTCCACCATAACTAAGCCAAATATTAAAATATTATGCTGCAATTTGGACCAAACACTGAGTGAATTACACCAATAAAGGTGGAACAGCTTTGAGACGTACAGAGGAGTTAAACCCATGTCACATTGGTCTGTAACCTGCAATGGAGGGGTCTGGCTTCAATAAACCCATGTAGGTAGTGCGCCATTTTGGCGGCCTGGCCAAGCCAAATATTGGGCTATAATGCTGCAACTTGGCCCAATTATTGAGGGAGTGGCACTAATAAATATAGAACAGCTTTGACACTTACATCTGTGAAGGAAACTCTTGTCGCAGGATCTTACGACTGGTAATGGGGTACACTGGTTGCAGTGAACTAGTATATACAGCGGGTCATATTTCCACCATAACTAAGCCAAATATTAAAATATTATGCTGCAATTTGGACCAAACACTGAGTGAATTACACCAATAAAGGTGGAACAGCTTTGAGACGTACAGAGGAGTTAAACCCATGTCACATTGGTCTGTAACCTGCAATGGAGGGGTCTGGCTTCAATAAACCCATGTAGGTAGTGCGCCATTTTGGCGGCCTGGCCAAGCCAAATATTGGGCTATAATGCTGCAACTTGGCCCAATTATTGAGGGAGTGGCACTAATAAATATAGAACAGCTTTGACACTTACATCTGTGAAGGAAACTCTTGTCGCAGGATCTTACGACTGGTAATGGGGTACACTGGTTGCAGTGAACTAGTATATACAGCGGGTCATATTTCCACCATAACTAAGCCAAATATTAAAATATTATGCTGCAATTTGGACCAAACACTGAGTGAATTACACCAATAAAGGTGGAACAGCTTTGAGACGTACAGAGGAGTTAAACCCATGTCACATTGGTCTGTAACCTGCAATGGAGGGGTCTGGCTTCAATAAACCCATGTAGGTAGTGCGCCATTTTGGCGGCCTGGCCAAGCCAAATATTGGGCTATAATGCTGCAACTTGGCCCAATTATTGAGGGAGTGGCACTAATAAATATAGAACAGCTTTGACACTTACATCTGTGAAGGAAACTCTTGTCGCAGGATCTTACGACTGGTAATGGGGTACACTGGTTGCAGTGAACTAGTATATACAGCGGGTCATATTTCCACCATAACTAAGCCAAATATTAAAATATTATGCTGCAATTTGGACCAAACACTGAGTGAATTACACCAATAAAGGTGGAACAGCTTTGAGACGTACAGAGGAGTTAAACCCATGTCACATTGGTCTGTAACCTGCAATGGAGGGGTCTGGCTTCAATAAACCCATGTAGGCAGTGCGCCATTTTGGCGGCCTGGCCAAGCCAAATATTGGGCTATAATGCTGCAACTTGGCCCAATTATTGAGGGAGTGGCACTAATAAATATAGAACAGCTTTGACACTTACATCTGTGAAGGAAACTCTTGTCGCAGGATCTTACGACTGGTAATGGGGTACACTGGTTGCAGTGAACTAGTATATACAGCGGGTCATATTTCCACCATAACTAAGCCAAATATTAAAATATTATGCTGCAATTTGGACCAAACACTGAGTGAATTACACCAATAAAGGTGGAACAGCTTTGAGACGTACAGAGGAGTTAAACCCATGTCACATTGGTCTGTAACCTGCAATGGAGGGGTCTGGCTTCAATAAACCCATGTAGGCAGTGCGCCATTTTGGCGGCCTGGCCAAGCCAAATATTGGGCTATAATGCTGCAACTTGGCCCAATTATTGAGGGAGTGGCACTAATAAATATAGAACAGCTTTGACACTTACATCTGTGAAGGAAACTCTTGTCGCAGGATCTTACGACTGGTAATGGGGTACACTGGTTGCAGTGAACTAGTATATACAGCGGGTCATATTTCCACCATAACTAAGCCAAATATTAAAATATTATGCTGCAATTTGGACCAAACACTGAGTGAATTACACCAATAAAGGTGGAACAGCTTTGAGACGTACAGAGGAGTTAAACCCATGTCACATTGGTCTGTAACCTGCAATGGAGGGGTCTGGCTTCAATAAACCCATGTAGGTAGTGCGCCATTTTGGCGGCCTGGCCAAGCCAAATATTGGGCTATAATGCTGCAACTTGGCCCAATTATTGAGGGAGTGGCACTAATAAATATAGAACAGCTTTGACACTTACATCTGTGAAGGAAACTCTTGTCGCAGGATCTTACGACTGGTAATGGGGTACACTGGTTGCAGTGAACTAGTATATACAGCGGGTCATATTTCCACCATAACTAAGCCAAATATTAAAATATTATGCTGCAATTTGGACCAAACACTGAGTGAATTACACCAATAAAGGTGGAACAGCTTTGAGACGTACAGAGGAGTTAAACCCATGTCACATTGGTCTGTAACCTGCAATGGAGGGGTCTGGCTTCAATAAACCCATGTAGGTAGTGCGCCATTTTGGCGGCCTGGCCAAGCCAAATATTGGGCTATAATGCTGCAACTTGGCCCAATTATTGAGGGAGTGGCACTAATAAATATAGAACAGCTTTGACACTTACATCTGTGAAGGAAACTCTTGTCGCAGGATCTTACGACTGGTAATGGGGTACACTGGTTGCAGTGAACTAGTATATACAGCGGGTCATATTTCCACCATAACTAAGCCAAATATTAAAATATTATGCTGCAATTTGGACCAAACACTGAGTGAATTACACCAATAAAGGTGGAACAGCTTTGAGACGTACAGAGGAGTTAAACCCATGTCACATTGGTCTGTAACCTGCAATGGAGGGGTCTGGCTTCAATAAACCCATGTAGGTAGTGCGCCATTTTGGCGGCCTGGCCAGGCCAAATATTGGGCTATAATGCTGCAACTTGGCCCAATTATTGAGGGAGTGGCACTAATAAATATAGAACAGCTTTGACACTTACATCTGTGAAGGAAACTCTTGTCGCAGGATTTTACGACTGGTAATGGGGTACACTGGTTGCAGTGAACTAGTATATACAGCGGGTCATATTTCCACCATAACTAAGCCAAATATTAAAATATTATGCTGCAATTTGGACCAAACACTGAGTGAATTACACCAATAAAGGTGGAACAGCTTTGAGACGTACAGAGGAGTTAAACCCATGTCACATTGGTCTGTAACCTGCAATGGAGGGGTCTGGCTTCAATAAACCCATGTAGGCAGTGCGCCATTTTGGCGGCCTGGCCAAGCCAAATATTGGGCTATAATGCTGCAACTTGGCCCAATTATTGAGGGAGTGGCACTAATAAATATAGAACAGCTTTGACACTTACATCTGTGAAGGAAACTCTTGTCGCAGGATCTTACGACTGGTAATGGGGTACACTGGTTGCAGTGAACTAGTATATACAGCGGGTCATATTTCCACCATAACTAAGCCAAATATTAAAATATTATGCTGCAATTTGGACCAAACACTGAGTGAATTACACCAATAAAGGTGGAACAGCTTTGAGACGTACAGAGGAGTTAAACCCATGTCACATTGGTCTGTAACCTGCAATGGAGGGGTCTGGCTTCAATAAACCCATGTAGGTAGTGCGCCATTTTGGCGGCCTGGCCAAGCCAAATATTGGGCTATAATGCTGCAACTTGGCCCAATTATTGAGGGAGTGGCACTAATAAATATAGAACAGCTTTGACACTTACATCTGTGAAGGAAACTCTTGTCGCAGGATCTTACGACTGGTAATGGGGTACACTGGTTGCAGTGAACTAGTATATACAGCGGGTCATATTTCCACCATAACTAAGCCAAATATTAAAATATTATGCTGCAATTTGGACCAAACACTGAGTGAATTACACCAATAAAGGTGGAACAGCTTTGAGACGTACAGAGGAGTTAAACCCATGTCACATTGGTCTGTAACCTGCAATGGAGGGGTCTGGCTTCAATAAACCCATGTAGGTAGTGCGCCATTTTGGCGGCCTGGCCAAGCCAAATATTGGGCTATAATGCTGCAACTTGGCCCAATTATTGAGGGAGTGGCACTAATAAATATAGAACAGCTTTGACACTTACATCTGTGAAGGAAACTCTTGTCGCAGGATCTTACGACTGGTAATGGGGTACACTGGTTGCAGTGAACTAGTATATACAGCGGGTCATATTTCCACCATAACTAAGCCAAATATTAAAATATTATGCTGCAATTTGGACCAAACACTGAGTGAATTACACCAATAAAGGTGGAACAGCTTTGAGACGTACAGAGGAGTTAAACCCATGTCACATTGGTCTGTAACCTGCAATGGAGGGGTCTGGCTTCAATAAACCCATGTAGGTAGTGCGCCATTTTGGCGGCCTGGCCAGGCCAAATATTGGGCTATAATGCTGCAACTTGGCCCAATTATTGAGGGAGTGGCACTAATAAATATAGAACAGCTTTGACACTTACATCTGTGAAGGAAACTCTTGTCGCAGGATTTTACGACTGGTAATGGGGTACACTGGTTGCAGTGAACTAGTATATACAGCGGGTCATATTTCCACCATAACTAAGCCAAATATTAAAATATTATGCTGCAATTTGGACCAAACACTGAGTGAATTACACCAATAAAGGTGGAACAGCTTTGAGACGTACAGAGGAGTTAAACCCATGTCACATTGGTCTGTAACCTGCAATGGAGGGGTCTGGCTTCAATAAACCCATGTAGGCAGTGCGCCATTTTGGCGGCCTGGCCAAGGCAAATATTGGGCTATAATGCTGCAACTTGGCCCAATTATTGAGGGAGTGGCACTAATAAATATAGAACAGCTTTGACACTTACATCTGTGAAGGAAACTCTTGTCGCAGGATCTTATGACTGGTAATGGGGTACACTGGTTGCAGTGAACTAGTATATACAGCGGGTCATATTTCCACCATAACTAAGCCAAATATTAAAATATTATGCTGCAATTTGGACCAAACACTGAGTGAATTACACCAATAAAGGTGGAACAGCTTTGAGACGTACAGAGGAGTTAAACCCATGTCACATTGGTCTGTAACCTGCAATGGAGGGGTCTGGCTTCAATAAACCCATGTAGGTAGTGCGCCATTTTGGCGGCCTGGCCAAGCCAAATATTGGGCTATAATGCTGCAACTTGGCCCAATTATTGAGGGAGTGGCACTAATAAATATAGAACAGCTTTGACACTTACATCTGTGAAGGAAACTCTTGTCGCAGGATCTTACGACTGGTAATGGGGTACACTGGTTGCAGTGAACTAGTATATACAGCGGGTCATATTTCCACCATAACTAAGCCAAATATTAAAATATTATGCTGCAATTTGGACCAAACACTGAGTGAATTACACCAATAAAGGTGGAACAGCTTTGAGACGTACAGAGGAGTTAAACCCATGTCACATTGGTCTGTAACCTGCAATGGAGGGGTCTGGCTTCAATAAACCCATGTAGGTAGTGCGCCATTTTGGCGGCCTGGCCAGGCCAAATATTGGGCTATAATGCTGCAACTTGGCCCAATTATTGAGGGAGTGGCACTAATAAATATAGAACAGCTTTGACACTTACATCTGTGAAGGAAACTCTTGTCGCAGGATTTTACGACTGGTAATGGGGTACACTGGTTGCAGTGAACTAGTATATACAGCGGGTCATATTTCCACCATAAACTAAGCCAAATATTAAAATATTATGCTGCAATTTGGACCAAACACTGAGTGAATTACACCAATAAAGGTGGAACAGCTTTGAGACGTACAGAGGAGTTAAACCCATGTCACATTGGTCTGTAACCTGCAATGGAGGGGTCTGGCTTCAATAAACCCATGTAGGTAGTGCGCCATTTTGGCGGCCTGGCCAAGCCAAATATTGGGCTATAATGCTGCAACTTGGCCCAATTATTGAGGGAGTGGCACTAATAAATATAGAACAGCTTTGACACTTACATCTGTGAAGGAAACTCTTGTCGCAGGATCTTACGACTGGTAATGGGGTACACTGGTTGCAGTGAACTAGTATATACAGCGGGTCATATTTCCACCATAACTAAGCCAAATATTAAAATATTATGCTGCAATTTGGACCAAACACTGAGTGAATTACACCAATAAAGGTGGAACAGCTTTGAGACGTACAGAGGAGTTAAACCCATGTCACATTGGTCTGTAACCTGCAATGGAGGGGTCTGGCTTCAATAAACCCATGTAGGTAGTGCGCCATTTTGGCGGCCTGGCCAGGCCAAATATTGGGCTATAATGCTGCAACTTGGCCCAATTATTGAGGGAGTGGCACTAATAAATATAGAACAGCTTTGACACTTACATCTGTGAAGGAAACTCTTGGCGCAGGATCTTACGACTGGTAATGGGGTACACTGGTTGCAGTGAACTAGTATATACAGCGGGTCATATTTCCACCATAACTAAGCCAAATATTAAAATATTATGCTGCAATTTGGACCAAACACTGAGTGAATTACACCAATAAAGGTGGAACAGCTTTGAGACGTACAGAGGAGTTAAACCCATGTCACATTGGTCTGTAACCTGCAATGGAGGGGTCTGGCTTCAATAAACCCATGTAGGCAGTGCGCCATTTTGGCGGCCTGGCCAAGCCAAATATTGGGCTATAATGCTGCAACTTGGCCCAATTATTGAGGGAGTGGCACTAATAAATATAGAACAGCTTTGACACTTACATCTGTGAAGGAAACTCTTGTCGCAGGATCTTACGACTGGTAATGGGGTACACTGGTTGCAGTGAACTAGTATATACAGCGGGTCATATTTCCACCATAACTAAGCCAAATATTAAAATATTATGCTGCAATTTGGACCAAACACTGAGTGAATTACACCAATAAAGGTGGAACAGCTTTGAGACGTACAGAGGAGTTAAACCCATGTCACATTGGTCTGTAACCTGCAATGGAGGGGTCTGGCTTCAATAAACCCATGTAGGCAGTGCGCCATTTTGGCGGCCTGGCCAAGCCAAATATTGGGCTATAATGCTGCAACTTGGCCCAATTATTGAGGGAGTGGCACTAATAAATATAGAACAGCTTTGACACTTACATCTGTGAAGGAAACTCTTGTCGCAGGATCTTACGACTGGTAATGGGGTACACTGGTTGCAGTGAACTAGTATATACAGCGGGTCATATTTCCACCATAACTAAGCCAAATATTAAAATATTATGCTGCAATTTGGACCAAACACTGAGTGAATTACACCAATAAAGGTGGAACAGCTTTGAGACGTACAGAGGAGTTAAACCCATGTCACATTGGTCTGTAACCTGCAATGGAGGGGTCTGGCTTCAATAAACCCATGTAGGTAGTGCGCCATTTTGGCGGCCTGGCCAAGCCAAATATTGGGCTATAATGCTGCAACTTGGCCCAATTATTGAGGGAGTGGCACTAATAAATATAGAACAGCTTTGACACTTACATCTGTGAAGGAAACTCTTGTCGCAGGATCTTACGACTGGTAATGGGGTACACTGGTTGCAGTGAACTAGTATATACAGCGGGTCATATTTCCACCATAACTAAGCCAAATATTAAAATATTATGCTGCAATTTGGACCAAACACTGAGTGAATTACACCAATAAAGGTGGAACAGCTTTGAGACGTACAGAGGAGTTAAACCCATGTCACATTGGTCTGTAACCTGCAATGGAGGGGTCTGGCTTCAATAAACCCATGTAGGTAGTGCGCCATTTTGGCGGCCTGGCCAAGCCAAATATTGGGCTATAATGCTGCAACTTGGCCCAATTATTGAGGGAGTGGCACTAATAAATATAGAACAGCTTTGACACTTACATCTGTGAAGGAAACTCTTGTCGCAGGATCTTACGACTGGTAATGGGGTACACTGGTTGCAGTGAACTAGTATATACAGCGGGTCATATTTCCACCATAACTAAGCCAAATATTAAAATATTATGCTGCAATTTGGACCAAACACTGAGTGAATTACACCAATAAAGGTGGAACAGCTTTGAGACGTACAGAGGAGTTAAACCATGTCACATTGGTCTGTAACCTGCAATGGAGGGGTCTGGCTTCAATAAACCCATGTAGGCAGTGCGCCATTTTGGCGGCCTGGCCAAGGCAAATATTGGGCTATAATGCTGCAACTTGGCCCAATTATTGAGGGAGTGGCACTAATAAATATAGAACAGCTTTGACACTTACATCTGTGAAGGAAACTCTTGTCGCAGGATCTTATGACTGGTAATGGGGTACACTGGTTGCAGTGAACTAGTATATACAGCGGGTCATATTTCCACCATAACTAAGCCAAATATTAAAATATTATGCTGCAATTTGGACCAAACACTGAGTGAATTACACCAATAAAGGTGGAACAGCTTTGAGACGTACAGAGGAGTTAAACCCATGTCACATTGGTCTGTAACCTGCAATGGAGGGGTCTGGCTTCAATAAACCCATGTAGGTAGTGCGCCATTTTGGCGGCCTGGCCAAGCCAAATATTGGGCTATAATGCTGCAACTTGGCCCAATTATTGAGGGAGTGGCACTAATAAATATAGAACAGCTTTGACACTTACATCTGTGAAGGAAACTCTTGTCGCAGGATCTTACGACTGGTAATGGGGTACACTGGTTGCAGTGAACTAGTATATACAGCGGGTCATATTTCCACCATAACTAAGCCAAATATTAAAATATTATGCTGCAATTTGGACCAAACACTGAGTGAATTACACCAATAAAGGTGGAACAGCTTTGAGACGTACAGAGGAGTTAAACCCATGTCACATTGGTCTGTAACCTGCAATGGAGGGGTCTGGCTTCAATAAACCCATGTAGGTAGTGCGCCATTTTGGCGGCCTGGCCAGGCCAAATATTGGGCTATAATGCTGCAACTTGGCCCAATTATTGAGGGAGTGGCACTAATAAATATAGAACAGCTTTGACACTTACATCTGTGAAGGAAACTCTTGGCGCAGGATCTTACGACTGGTAATGGGGTACACTGGTTGCAGTGAACTAGTATATACAGCGGGTCATATTTCCACCATAACTAAGCCAAATATTAAAATATTATGCTGCAATTTGGACCAAACACTGAGTGAATTACACCAATAAAGGTGGAACAGCTTTGAGACGTACAGAGGAGTTAAACCCATGTCACATTGGTCTGTAACCTGCAATGGAGGGGTCTGGCTTCAATAAACCCATGTAGGCAGTGCGCCATTTTGGCGGCCTGGCCAAGCCAAATATTGGGCTATAATGCTGCAACTTGGCCCAATTATTGAGGGAGTGGCACTAATAAATATAGAACAGCTTTGACACTTACATCTGTGAAGGAAACTCTTGTCGCAGGATCTTACGACTGGTAATGGGGTACACTGGTTGCAGTGAACTAGTATATACAGCGGGTCATATTTCCACCATAACTAAGCCAAATATTAAAATATTATGCTGCAATTTGGACCAAACACTGAGTGAATTACACCAATAAAGGTGGAACAGCTTTGAGACGTACAGAGGAGTTAAACCCATGTCACATTGGTCTGTAACCTGCAATGGAGGGGTCTGGCTTCAATAAACCCATGTAGGTAGTGCGCCATTTTGGCGGCCTGGCCAGGCCAAATATTGGGCTATAATGCTGCAACTTGGCCCAATTATTGAGGGAGTGGCACTAATAAATATAGAACAGCTTTGACACTTACATCTGTGAAGGAAACTCTTGGCGCAGGATCTTACGACTGGTAATGGGGTACACTGGTTGCAGTGAACTAGTATATACAGCGGGTCATATTTCCACCATAACTAAGCCAAATATTAAAATATTATGCTGCAATTTGGACCAAACACTGAGTGAATTACACCAATAAAGGTGGAACAGCTTTGAGACGTACAGAGGAGTTAAACCCATGTCACATTGGTCTGTAACCTGCAATGGAGGGGTCTGGCTTCAATAAACCCATGTAGGTAGTGCGCCATTTTGGCGGCCTGGCCAGGCCAAATATTGGGCTATAATGCTGCAACTTGGCCCAATTATTGAGGGAGTGGCACTAATAAATATAGAACAGCTTTGACACTTACATCTGTGAAGGAAACTCTTGGCGCAGGATCTTACGACTGGTAATGGGGTACACTGGTTGCAGTGAACTAGTATATACAGCGGGTCATATTTCCACCATAACTAAGCCAAATATTAAAATATTATGCTGCAATTTGGACCAAACACTGAGTGAATTACACCAATAAAGGTGGAACAGCTTTGAGACGTACAGAGGAGTTAAACCCATGTCACATTGGTCTGTAACCTGCAATGGAGGGGTCTGGCTTCAATAAACCCATGTAGGCAGTGCGCCATTTTGGCGGCCTGGCCAAGCCAAATATTGGGCTATAATGCTGCAACTTGGCCCAATTATTGAGGGAGTGGCACTAATAAATATAGAACAGCTTTGACACTTACATCTGTGAAGGAAACTCTTGTCGCAGGATCTTACGACTGGTAATGGGGTACACTGGTTGCAGTGAACTAGTATATACAGCGGGTCATATTTCCACCATAACTAAGCCAAATATTAAAATATTATGCTGCAATTTGGACCAAACACTGAGTGAATTACACCAATAAAGGTGGAACAGCTTTGAGACGTACAGAGGAGTTAAACCCATGTCACATTGGTCTGTAACCTGCAATGGAGGGGTCTGGCTTCAATAAACCCATGTAGGTAGTGCGCCATTTTGGCGGCCTGGCCAGGCCAAATATTGGGCTATAATGCTGCAACTTGGCCCAATTATTGAGGGAGTGGCACTAATAAATATAGAACAGCTTTGACACTTACATCTGTGAAGGAAACTCTTGGCGCAGGATCTTACGACTGGTAATGGGGTACACTGGTTGCAGTGAACTAGTATATACAGCGGGTCATATTTCCACCATAACTAAGCCAAATATTAAAATATTATGCTGCAATTTGGACCAAACACTGAGTGAATTACACCAATAAAGGTGGAACAGCTTTGAGACGTACAGAGGAGTTAAACCCATGTCACATTGGTCTGTAACCTGCAATGGAGGGGTCTGGCTTCAATAAACCCATGTAGGTAGTGCGCCATTTTGGCGGCCTGGCCAGGCCAAATATTGGGCTATAATGCTGCAACTTGGCCCAATTATTGAGGGAGTGGCACTAATAAATATAGAACAGCTTTGACACTTACATCTGTGAAGGAAACTCTTGGCGCAGGATCTTACGACTGGTAATGGGGTACACTGGTTGCAGTGAACTAGTATATACAGCGGGTCATATTTCCACCATAACTAAGCCAAATATTAAAATATTATGCTGCAATTTGGACCAAACACTGAGTGAATTACACCAATAAAGGTGGAACAGCTTTGAGACGTACAGAGGAGTTAAACCCATGTCACATTGGTCTGTAACCTGCAATGGAGGGGTCTGGCTTCAATAAACCCATGTAGGCAGTGCGCCATTTTGGCGGCCTGGCCAAGCCAAATATTGGGCTATAATGCTGCAACTTGGCCCAATTATTGAGGGAGTGGCACTAATAAATATAGAACAGCTTTGACACTTACATCTGTGAAGGAAACTCTTGTCGCAGGATCTTACGACTGGTAATGGGGTACACTGGTTGCAGTGAACTAGTATATACAGCGGGTCATATTTCCACCATAACTAAGCCAAATATTAAAATATTATGCTGCAATTTGGACCAAACACTGAGTGAATTACACCAATAAAGGTGGAACAGCTTTGAGACGTACAGAGGAGTTAAACCCATGTCACATTGGTCTGTAACCTGCAATGGAGGGGTCTGGCTTCAATAAACCCATGTAGGTAGTGCGCCATTTTGGCGGCCTGGCCAGGCCAAATATTGGGCTATAATGCTGCAACTTGGCCCAATTATTGAGGGAGTGGCACTAATAAATATAGAACAGCTTTGACACTTACATCTGTGAAGGAAACTCTTGGCGCAGGATCTTACGACTGGTAATGGGGTACACTGGTTGCAGTGAACTAGTATATACAGCGGGTCATATTTCCACCATAACTAAGCCAAATATTAAAATATTATGCTGCAATTTGGACCAAACACTGAGTGAATTACACCAATAAAGGTGGAACAGCTTTGAGACGTACAGAGGAGTTAAACCCATGTCACATTGGTCTGTAACCTGCAATGGAGGGGTCTGGCTTCAATAAACCCATGTAGGTAGTGCGCCATTTTGGCGGCCTGGCCAAGCCAAATATTGGGCTATAATGCTGCAACTTGGCCCAATTATTGAGGGAGTGGCACTAATAAATATAGAACAGCTTTGACACTTACATCTGTGAAGGAAACTCTTGTCGCAGGATCTTACGACTGGTAATGGGGTACACTGGTTGCAGTGAACTAGTATATACAGCGGGTCATATTTCCACCATAACTAAGCCAAATATTAAAATATTATGCTGCAATTTGGACCAAACACTGAGTGAATTACACCAATAAAGGTGGAACAGCTTTGAGACGTACAGAGGAGTTAAACCCATGTCACATTGGTCTGTAACCTGCAATGGAGGGGTCTGGCTTCAATAAACCCATGTAGGTAGTGCGCCATTTTGGCGGCCTGGCCAAGCCAAATATTGGGCTATAATGCTGCAACTTGGCCCAATTATTGAGGGAGTGGCACTAATAAATATAGAACAGCTTTGACACTTACATCTGTGAAGGAAACTCTTGTCGCAGGATCTTACGACTGGTAATGGGGTACACTGGTTGCAGTGAACTAGTATATACAGCGGGTCATATTTCCACCATAACTAAGCCAAATATTAAAATATTATGCTGCAATTTGGACCAAACACTGAGTGAATTACACCAATAAAGGTGGAACAGCTTTGAGACGTACAGAGGAGTTAAACCCATGTCACATTGGTCTGTAACCTGCAATGGAGGGGTCTGGCTTCAATAAACCCATGTAGGTAGTGCGCCATTTTGGCGGCCTGGCCAGGCCAAATATTGGGCTATAATGCTGCAACTTGGCCCAATTATTGAGGGAGTGGCACTAATAAATATAGAACAGCTTTGACACTTACATCTGTGAAGGAAACTCTTGTCGCAGGATTTTACGACTGGTAATGGGGTACACTGGTTGCAGAGAACTAGTATATACAGCGGGTCATATTTCCACCATAACTAAGCCAAATATTAAAATATTATGCTGCAATTTGGACCAAACACTGAGTGAATTACACCAATAAAGGTGGAACAGCTTTGAGACGTACAGAGGAGTTAAACCCATGTCACATTGGTCTGTAACCTGCAATGGAGGGGTCTGGCTTCAATAAACCCATGTAGGCAGTGCGCCATTTTGGCGGCCTGGCCAAGGCAAATATTGGGCTATAATGCTGCAACTTGGCCCAATTATTGAGGGAGTGGCACTAATAAATATAGAACAGCTTTGACACTTACATCTGTGAAGGAAACTCTTGTCGCAGGATCTTATGACTGGTAATGGGGTACACTGGTTGCAGTGAACTAGTATATACAGCGGGTCATATTTCCACCATAACTAAGCCAAATATTAAAATATTATGCTGCAATTTGGACCAAACACTGAGTGAATTACACCAATAAAGGTGGAACAGCTTTGAGACGTACAGAGGAGTTAAACCCATGTCACATTGGTCTGTAACCTGCAATGGAGGGGTCTGGCTTCAATAAACCCATGTAGGTAGTGCGCCATTTTGGCGGCCTGGCCAAGCCAAATATTGGGCTATAATGCTGCAACTTGGCCCAATTATTGAGGGAGTGGCACTAATAAATATAGAACAGCTTTGACACTTACATCTGTGAAGGAAACTCTTGTCGCAGGATCTTACGACTGGTAATGGGGTACACTGGTTGCAGTGAACTAGTATATACAGCGGGTCATATTTCCACCATAACTAAGCCAAATATTAAAATATTATGCTGCAATTTGGACCAAACACTGAGTGAATTACACCAATAAAGGTGGAACAGCTTTGAGACGTACAGAGGAGTTAAACCCATGTCACATTGGTCTGTAACCTGCAATGGAGGGGTCTGGCTTCAATAAACCCATGTAGGTAGTGCGCCATTTTGGCGGCCTGGCCAGGCCAAATATTGGGCTATAATGCTGCAACTTGGCCCAATTATTGAGGGAGTGGCACTAATAAATATAGAACAGCTTTGACACTTACATCTGTGAAGGAAACTCTTGTCGCAGGATTTTACGACTGGTAATGGGGTACACTGGTTGCAGAGAACTAGTATATACAGCGGGTCATATTTCCACCATAACTAAGCCAAATATTAAAATATTATGCTGCAATTTGGACCAAACACTGAGTGAATTACACCAATAAAGGTGGAACAGCTTTGAGACGTACAGAGGAGTTAAACCCATGTCACATTGGTCTGTAACCTGCAATGGAGGGGTCTGGCTTCAATAAACCCATGTAGGCAGTGCGCCATTTTGGCGGCCTGGCCAAGGCAAATATTGGGCTATAATGCTGCAACTTGGCCCAATTATTGAGGGAGTGGCACTAATAAATATAGAACAGCTTTGACACTTACATCTGTGAAGGAAACTCTTGTCGCAGGATCTTATGACTGGTAATGGGGTACACTGGTTGCAGTGAACTAGTATATACAGCGGGTCATATTTCCACCATAACTAAGCCAAATATTAAAATATTATGCTGCAATTTGGACCAAACACTGAGTGAATTACACCAATAAAGGTGGAACAGCTTTGAGACGTACAGAGGAGTTAAACCCATGTCACATTGGTCTGTAACCTGCAATGGAGGGGTCTGGCTTCAATAAACCCATGTAGGTAGTGCGCCATTTTGGCGGCCTGGCCAAGCCAAATATTGGGCTATAATGCTGCAACTTGGCCCAATTATTGAGGGAGTGGCACTAATAAATATAGAACAGCTTTGACACTTACATCTGTGAAGGAAACTCTTGTCGCAGGATCTTACGACTGGTAATGGGGTACACTGGTTGCAGTGAACTAGTATATACAGCGGGTCATATTTCCACCATAACTAAGCCAAATATTAAAATATTATGCTGCAATTTGGACCAAACACTGAGTGAATTACACCAATAAAGGTGGAACAGCTTTGAGACGTACAGAGGAGTTAAACCCATGTCACATTGGTCTGTAACCTGCAATGGAGGGGTCTGGCTTCAATAAACCCATGTAGGTAGTGCGCCATTTTGGCGGCCTGGCCAGGCCAAATATTGGGCTATAATGCTGCAACTTGGCCCAATTATTGAGGGAGTGGCACTAATAAATATAGAACAGCTTTGACACTTACATCTGTGAAGGAAACTCTTGTCGCAGGATTTTACGACTGGTAATGGGGTACACTGGTTGCAGAGAACTAGTATATACAGCGGGTCATATTTCCACCATAACTAAGCCAAATATTAAAATATTATGCTGCAATTTGGACCAAACACTGAGTGAATTACACCAATAAAGGTGGAACAGCTTTGAGACGTACAGAGGAGTTAAACCCATGTCACATTGGTCTGTAACCTGCAATGGAGGGGTCTGGCTTCAATAAACCCATGTAGGCAGTGCGCCATTTTGGCGGCCTGGCCAAGGCAAATATTGGGCTATAATGCTGCAACTTGGCCCAATTATTGAGGGAGTGGCACTAATAAATATAGAACAGCTTTGACACTTACATCTGTGAAGGAAACTCTTGTCGCAGGATCTTATGACTGGTAATGGGGTACACTGGTTGCAGTGAACTAGTATATACAGCGGGTCATATTTCCACCATAACTAAGCCAAATATTAAAATATTATGCTGCAATTTGGACCAAACACTGAGTGAATTACACCAATAAAGGTGGAACAGCTTTGAGACGTACAGAGGAGTTAAACCCATGTCACATTGGTCTGTAACCTGCAATGGAGGGGTCTGGCTTCAATAAACCCATGTAGGTAGTGCGCCATTTTGGCGGCCTGGCCAAGCCAAATATTGGGCTATAATGCTGCAACTTGGCCCAATTATTGAGGGAGTGGCACTAATAAATATAGAACAGCTTTGACACTTACATCTGTGAAGGAAACTCTTGTCGCAGGATCTTACGACTGGTAATGGGGTACACTGGTTGCAGTGAACTAGTATATACAGCGGGTCATATTTCCACCATAACTAAGCCAAATATTAAAATATTATGCTGCAATTTGGACCAAACACTGAGTGAATTACACCAATAAAGGTGGAACAGCTTTGAGACGTACAGAGGAGTTAAACCCATGTCACATTGGTCTGTAACCTGCAATGGAGGGGTCTGGCTTCAATAAACCCATGTAGGTAGTGCGCCATTTTGGCGGCCTGGCCAAGCCAAATATTGGGCTATAATGCTGCAACTTGGCCCAATTATTGAGGGAGTGGCACTAATAAATATAGAACAGCTTTGACACTTACATCTGTGAAGGAAACTCTTGTCGCAGGATCTTACGACTGGTAATGGGGTACACTGGTTGCAGTGAACTAGTATATACAGCGGGTCATATTTCCACCATAACTAAGCCAAATATTAAAATATTATGCTGCAATTTGGACCAAACACTGAGTGAATTACACCAATAAAGGTGGAACAGCTTTGAGACGTACAGAGGAGTTAAACCCATGTCACATTGGTCTGTAACCTGCAATGGAGGGGTCTGGCTTCAATAAACCCATGTAGGCAGTGCGCCATTTTGGCGGCCTGGCCAAGGCAAATATTGGGCTATAATGCTGCAACTTGGCCCAATTATTGAGGGAGTGGCACTAATAAATATAGAACAGCTTTGACACTTACATCTGTGAAGGAAACTCTTGTCGCAGGATCTTATGACTGGTAATGGGGTACACTGGTTGCAGTGAACTAGTATATACAGCGGGTCATATTTCCACCATAACTAAGCCAAATATTAAAATATTATGCTGCAATTTGGACCAAACACTGAGTGAATTACACCAATAAAGGTGGAACAGCTTTGAGACGTACAGAGGAGTTAAACCCATGTCACATTGGTCTGTAACCTGCAATGGAGGGGTCTGGCTTCAATAAACCCATGTAGGTAGTGCGCCATTTTGGCGGCCTGGCCAAGCCAAATATTGGGCTATAATGCTGCAACTTGGCCCAATTATTGAGGGAGTGGCACTAATAAATATAGAACAGCTTTGACACTTACATCTGTGAAGGAAACTCTTGTCGCAGGATCTTACGACTGGTAATGGGGTACACTGGTTGCAGTGAACTAGTATATACAGCGGGTCATATTTCCACCATAACTAAGCCAAATATTAAAATATTATGCTGCAATTTGGACCAAACACTGAGTGAATTACACCAATAAAGGTGGAACAGCTTTGAGACGTACAGAGGAGTTAAACCCATGTCACATTGGTCTGTAACCTGCAATGGAGGGGTCTGGCTTCAATAAACCCATGTAGGTAGTGCGCCATTTTGGCGGCCTGGCCAAGCCAAATATTGGGCTATAATGCTGCAACTTGGCCCAATTATTGAGGGAGTGGCACTAATAAATATAGAACAGCTTTGACACTTACATCTGTGAAGGAAACTCTTGTCGCAGGATCTTACGACTGGTAATGGGGTACACTGGTTGCAGTGAACTAGTATATACAGCGGGTCATATTTCCACCATAACTAAGCCAAATATTAAAATATTATGCTGCAATTTGGACCAAACACTGAGTGAATTACACCAATAAAGGTGGAACAGCTTTGAGACGTACAGAGGAGTTAAACCCATGTCACATTGGTCTGTAACCTGCAATGGAGGGGTCTGGCTTCAATAAACCCATGTAGGCAGTGCGCCATTTTGGCGGCCTGGCCAAGGCAAATATTGGGCTATAATGCTGCAACTTGGCCCAATTATTGAGGGAGTGGCACTAATAAATATAGAACAGCTTTGACACTTACATCTGTGAAGGAAACTCTTGTCGCAGGATCTTATGACTGGTAATGGGGTACACTGGTTGCAGTGAACTAGTATATACAGCGGGTCATATTTCCACCATAACTAAGCCAAATATTAAAATATTATGCTGCAATTTGGACCAAACACTGAGTGAATTACACCAATAAAGGTGGAACAGCTTTGAGACGTACAGAGGAGTTAAACCCATGTCACATTGGTCTGTAACCTGCAATGGAGGGGTCTGGCTTCAATAAACCCATGTAGGTAGTGCGCCATTTTGGCGGCCTGGCCAAGCCAAATATTGGGCTATAATGCTGCAACTTGGCCCAATTATTGAGGGAGTGGCACTAATAAATATAGAACAGCTTTGACACTTACATCTGTGAAGGAAACTCTTGTCGCAGGATCTTACGACTGGTAATGGGGTACACTGGTTGCAGTGAACTAGTATATACAGCGGGTCATATTTCCACCATAACTAAGCCAAATATTAAAATATTATGCTGCAATTTGGACCAAACACTGAGTGAATTACACCAATAAAGGTGGAACAGCTTTGAGACGTACAGAGGAGTTAAACCCATGTCACATTGGTCTGTAACCTGCAATGGAGGGGTCTGGCTTCAATAAACCCATGTAGGTAGTGCGCCATTTTGGCGGCCTGGCCAGGCCAAATATTGGGCTATAATGCTGCAACTTGGCCCAATTATTGAGGGAGTGGCACTAATAAATATAGAACAGCTTTGACACTTACATCTGTGAAGGAAACTCTTGGCGCAGGATCTTACGACTGGTAATGGGGTACACTGGTTGCAGTGAACTAGTATATACAGCGGGTCATATTTCCACCATAACTAAGCCAAATATTAAAATATTATGCTGCAATTTGGACCAAACACTGAGTGAATTACACCAATAAAGGTGGAACAGCTTTGAGACGTACAGAGGAGTTAAACCCATGTCACATTGGTCTGTAACCTGCAATGGAGGGGTCTGGCTTCAATAAACCCATGTAGGCAGTGCGCCATTTTGGCGGCCTGGCCAAGCCAAATATTGGGCTATAATGCTGCAACTTGGCCCAATTATTGAGGGAGTGGCACTAATAAATATAGAACAGCTTTGACACTTACATCTGTGAAGGAAACTCTTGTCGCAGGATCTTACGACTGGTAATGGGGTACACTGGTTGCAGTGAACTAGTATATACAGCGGGTCATATTTCCACCATAACTAAGCCAAATATTAAAATATTATGCTGCAATTTGGACCAAACACTGAGTGAATTACACCAATAAAGGTGGAACAGCTTTGAGACGTACAGAGGAGTTAAACCCATGTCACATTGGTCTGTAACCTGCAATGGAGGGGTCTGGCTTCAATAAACCCATGTAGGTAGTGCGCCATTTTGGCGGCCTGGCCAAGCCAAATATTGGGCTATAATGCTGCAACTTGGCCCAATTATTGAGGGAGTGGCACTAATAAATATAGAACAGCTTTGACACTTACATCTGTGAAGGAAACTCTTGTCGCAGGATCTTACGACTGGTAATGGGGTACACTGGTTGCAGTGAACTAGTATATACAGCGGGTCATATTTCCACCATAACTAAGCCAAATATTAAAATATTATGCTGCAATTTGGACCAAACACTGAGTGAATTACACCAATAAAGGTGGAACAGCTTTGAGACGTACAGAGGAGTTAAACCCATGTCACATTGGTCTGTAACCTGCAATGGAGGGGTCTGGCTTCAATAAACCCATGTAGGTAGTGCGCCATTTTGGCGGCCTGGCCAGGCCAAATATTGGGCTATAATGCTGCAACTTGGCCCAATTATTGAGGGAGTGGCACTAATAAATATAGAACAGCTTTGACACTTACATCTGTGAAGGAAACTCTTGGCGCAGGATCTTACGACTGGTAATGGGGTACACTGGTTGCAGTGAACTAGTATATACAGCGGGTCATATTTCCACCATAACTAAGCCAAATATTAAAATATTATGCTGCAATTTGGACCAAACACTGAGTGAATTACACCAATAAAGGTGGAACAGCTTTGAGACGTACAGAGGAGTTAAACCCATGTCACATTGGTCTGTAACCTGCAATGGAGGGGTCTGGCTTCAATAAACCCATGTAGGCAGTGCGCCATTTTGGCGGCCTGGCCAAGCCAAATATTGGGCTATAATGCTGCAACTTGGCCCAATTATTGAGGGAGTGGCACTAATAAATATAGAACAGCTTTGACACTTACATCTGTGAAGGAAACTCTTGTCGCAGGATCTTACGACTGGTAATGGGGTACACTGGTTGCAGTGAACTAGTATATACAGCGGGTCATATTTCCACCATAACTAAGCCAAATATTAAAATATTATGCTGCAATTTGGACCAAACACTGAGTGAATTACACCAATAAAGGTGGAACAGCTTTGAGACGTACAGAGGAGTTAAACCCATGTCACATTGGTCTGTAACCTGCAATGGAGGGGTCTGGCTTCAATAAACCCATGTAGGTAGTGCGCCATTTTGGCGGCCTGGCCAAGCCAAATATTGGGCTATAATGCTGCAACTTGGCCCAATTATTGAGGGAGTGGCACTAATAAATATAGAACAGCTTTGACACTTACATCTGTGAAGGAAACTCTTGTCGCAGGATCTTACGACTGGTAATGGGGTACACTGGTTGCAGTGAACTAGTATATACAGCGGGTCATATTTCCACCATAACTAAGCCAAATATTAAAATATTATGCTGCAATTTGGACCAAACACTGAGTGAATTACACCAATAAAGGTGGAACAGCTTTGAGACGTACAGAGGAGTTAAACCCATGTCACATTGGTCTGTAACCTGCAATGGAGGGGTCTGGCTTCAATAAACCCATGTAGGTAGTGCGCCATTTTGGCGGCCTGGCCAGGCCAAATATTGGGCTATAATGCTGCAACTTGGCCCAATTATTGAGGGAGTGGCACTAATAAATATAGAACAGCTTTGACACTTACATCTGTGAAGGAAACTCTTGGCGCAGGATCTTACGACTGGTAATGGGGTACACTGGTTGCAGTGAACTAGTATATACAGCGGGTCATATTTCCACCATAACTAAGCCAAATATTAAAATATTATGCTGCAATTTGGACCAAACACTGAGTGAATTACACCAATAAAGGTGGAACAGCTTTGAGACGTACAGAGGAGTTAAACCCATGTCACATTGGTCTGTAACCTGCAATGGAGGGGTCTGGCTTCAATAAACCCATGTAGGCAGTGCGCCATTTTGGCGGCCTGGCCAAGCCAAATATTGGGCTATAATGCTGCAACTTGGCCCAATTATTGAGGGAGTGGCACTAATAAATATAGAACAGCTTTGACACTTACATCTGTGAAGGAAACTCTTGTCGCAGGATCTTACGACTGGTAATGGGGTACACTGGTTGCAGTGAACTAGTATATACAGCGGGTCATATTTCCACCATAACTAAGCCAAATATTAAAATATTATGCTGCAATTTGGACCAAACACTGAGTGAATTACACCAATAAAGGTGGAACAGCTTTGAGACGTACAGAGGAGTTAAACCCATGTCACATTGGTCTGTAACCTGCAATGGAGGGGTCTGGCTTCAATAAACCCATGTAGGTAGTGCGCCATTTTGGCGGCCTGGCCAGGCCAAATATTGGGCTATAATGCTGCAACTTGGCCCAATTATTGAGGGAGTGGCACTAATAAATATAGAACAGCTTTGACACTTACATCTGTGAAGGAAACTCTTGGCGCAGGATCTTACGACTGGTAATGGGGTACACTGGTTGCAGTGAACTAGTATATACAGCGGGTCATATTTCCACCATAACTAAGCCAAATATTAAAATATTATGCTGCAATTTGGACCAAACACTGAGTGAATTACACCAATAAAGGTGGAACAGCTTTGAGACGTACAGAGGAGTTAAACCCATGTCACATTGGTCTGTAACCTGCAATGGAGGGGTCTGGCTTCAATAAACCCATGTAGGTAGTGCGCCATTTTGGCGGCCTGGCCAAGCCAAATATTGGGCTATAATGCTGCAACTTGGCCCAATTATTGAGGGAGTGGCACTAATAAATATAGAACAGCTTTGACACTTACATCTGTGAAGGAAACTCTTGTCGCAGGATCTTACGACTGGTAATGGGGTACACTGGTTGCAGTGAACTAGTATATACAGCGGGTCATATTTCCACCATAACTAAGCCAAATATTAAAATATTATGCTGCAATTTGGACCAAACACTGAGTGAATTACACCAATAAAGGTGGAACAGCTTTGAGACGTACAGAGGAGTTAAACCCATGTCACATTGGTCTGTAACCTGCAATGGAGGGGTCTGGCTTCAATAAACCCATGTAGGTAGTGCGCCATTTTGGCGGCCTGGCCAGGCCAAATATTGGGCTATAATGCTGCAACTTGGCCCAATTATTGAGGGAGTGGCACTAATAAATATAGAACAGCTTTGACACTTACATCTGTGAAGGAAACTCTTGGCGCAGGATCTTACGACTGGTAATGGGGTACACTGGTTGCAGTGAACTAGTATATACAGCGGGTCATATTTCCACCATAACTAAGCCAAATATTAAAATATTATGCTGCAATTTGGACCAAACACTGAGTGAATTACACCAATAAAGGTGGAACAGCTTTGAGACGTACAGAGGAGTTAAACCCATGTCACATTGGTCTGTAACCTGCAATGGAGGGGTCTGGCTTCAATAAACCCATGTAGGCAGTGCGCCATTTTGGCGGCCTGGCCAAGCCAAATATTGGGCTATAATGCTGCAACTTGGCCCAATTATTGAGGGAGTGGCACTAATAAATATAGAACAGCTTTGACACTTACATCTGTGAAGGAAACTCTTGTCGCAGGATCTTACGACTGGTAATGGGGTACACTGGTTGCAGTGAACTAGTATATACAGCGGGTCATATTTCCACCATAACTAAGCCAAATATTAAAATATTATGCTGCAATTTGGACCAAACACTGAGTGAATTACACCAATAAAGGTGGAACAGCTTTGAGACGTACAGAGGAGTTAAACCCATGTCACATTGGTCTGTAACCTGCAATGGAGGGGTCTGGCTTCAATAAACCCATGTAGGTAGTGCGCCATTTTGGCGGCCTGGCCAAGCCAAATATTGGGCTATAATGCTGCAACTTGGCCCAATTATTGAGGGAGTGGCACTAATAAATATAGAACAGCTTTGACACTTACATCTGTGAAGGAAACTCTTGTCGCAGGATCTTACGACTGGTAATGGGGTACACTGGTTGCAGTGAACTAGTATATACAGCGGGTCATATTTCCACCATAACTAAGCCAAATATTAAAATATTATGCTGCAATTTGGACCAAACACTGAGTGAATTACACCAATAAAGGTGGAACAGCTTTGAGACGTACAGAGGAGTTAAACCCATGTCACATTGGTCTGTAACCTGCAATGGAGGGGTCTGGCTTCAATAAACCCATGTAGGTAGTGCGCCATTTTGGCGGCCTGGCCAGGCCAAATATTGGGCTATAATGCTGCAACTTGGCCCAATTATTGAGGGAGTGGCACTAATAAATATAGAACAGCTTTGACACTTACATCTGTGAAGGAAACTCTTGGCGCAGGATCTTACGACTGGTAATGGGGTACACTGGTTGCAGTGAACTAGTATATACAGCGGGTCATATTTCCACCATAACTAAGCCAAATATTAAAATATTATGCTGCAATTTGGACCAAACACTGAGTGAATTACACCAATAAAGGTGGAACAGCTTTGAGACGTACAGAGGAGTTAAACCCATGTCACATTGGTCTGTAACCTGCAATGGAGGGGTCTGGCTTCAATAAACCCATGTAGGCAGTGCGCCATTTTGGCGGCCTGGCCAAGCCAAATATTGGGCTATAATGCTGCAACTTGGCCCAATTATTGAGGGAGTGGCACTAATAAATATAGAACAGCTTTGACACTTACATCTGTGAAGGAAACTCTTGTCGCAGGATCTTACGACTGGTAATGGGGTACACTGGTTGCAGTGAACTAGTATATACAGCGGGTCATATTTCCACCATAACTAAGCCAAATATTAAAATATTATGCTGCAATTTGGACCAAACACTGAGTGAATTACACCAATAAAGGTGGAACAGCTTTGAGACGTACAGAGGAGTTAAACCCATGTCACATTGGTCTGTAACCTGCAATGGAGGGGTCTGGCTTCAATAAACCCATGTAGGTAGTGCGCCATTTTGGCGGCCTGGCCAGGCCAAATATTGGGCTATAATGCTGCAACTTGGCCCAATTATTGAGGGAGTGGCACTAATAAATATAGAACAGCTTTGACACTTACATCTGTGAAGGAAACTCTTGGCGCAGGATCTTACGACTGGTAATGGGGTACACTGGTTGCAGTGAACTAGTATATACAGCGGGTCATATTTCCACCATAACTAAGCCAAATATTAAAATATTATGCTGCAATTTGGACCAAACACTGAGTGAATTACACCAATAAAGGTGGAACAGCTTTGAGACGTACAGAGGAGTTAAACCCATGTCACATTGGTCTGTAACCTGCAATGGAGGGGTCTGGCTTCAATAAACCCATGTAGGTAGTGCGCCATTTTGGCGGCCTGGCCAAGCCAAATATTGGGCTATAATGCTGCAACTTGGCCCAATTATTGAGGGAGTGGCACTAATAAATATAGAACAGCTTTGACACTTACATCTGTGAAGGAAACTCTTGTCGCAGGATCTTACGACTGGTAATGGGGTACACTGGTTGCAGTGAACTAGTATATACAGCGGGTCATATTTCCACCATAACTAAGCCAAATATTAAAATATTATGCTGCAATTTGGACCAAACACTGAGTGAATTACACCAATAAAGGTGGAACAGCTTTGAGACGTACAGAGGAGTTAAACCCATGTCACATTGGTCTGTAACCTGCAATGGAGGGGTCTGGCTTCAATAAACCCATGTAGGTAGTGCGCCATTTTGGCGGCCTGGCCAGGCCAAATATTGGGCTATAATGCTGCAACTTGGCCCAATTATTGAGGGAGTGGCACTAATAAATATAGAACAGCTTTGACACTTACATCTGTGAAGGAAACTCTTGTCGCAGGATTTTACGACTGGTAATGGGGTACACTGGTTGCAGAGAACTAGTATATACAGCGGGTCATATTTCCACCATAACTAAGCCAAATATTAAAATATTATGCTGCAATTTGGACCAAACACTGAGTGAATTACACCAATAAAGGTGGAACAGCTTTGAGACGTACAGAGGAGTTAAACCCATGTCACATTGGTCTGTAACCTGCAATGGAGGGGTCTGGCTTCAATAAACCCATGTAGGCAGTGCGCCATTTTGGCGGCCTGGCCAAGGCAAATATTGGGCTATAATGCTGCAACTTGGCCCAATTATTGAGGGAGTGGCACTAATAAATATAGAACAGCTTTGACACTTACATCTGTGAAGGAAACTCTTGTCGCAGGATCTTATGACTGGTAATGGGGTACACTGGTTGCAGTGAACTAGTATATACAGCGGGTCATATTTCCACCATAACTAAGCCAAATATTAAAATATTATGCTGCAATTTGGACCAAACACTGAGTGAATTACACCAATAAAGGTGGAACAGCTTTGAGACGTACAGAGGAGTTAAACCCATGTCACATTGGTCTGTAACCTGCAATGGAGGGGTCTGGCTTCAATAAACCCATGTAGGTAGTGCGCCATTTTGGCGGCCTGGCCAAGCCAAATATTGGGCTATAATGCTGCAACTTGGCCCAATTATTGAGGGAGTGGCACTAATAAATATAGAACAGCTTTGACACTTACATCTGTGAAGGAAACTCTTGTCGCAGGATCTTACGACTGGTAATGGGGTACACTGGTTGCAGTGAACTAGTATATACAGCGGGTCATATTTCCACCATAACTAAGCCAAATATTAAAATATTATGCTGCAATTTGGACCAAACACTGAGTGAATTACACCAATAAAGGTGGAACAGCTTTGAGACGTACAGAGGAGTTAAACCCATGTCACATTGGTCTGTAACCTGCAATGGAGGGGTCTGGCTTCAATAAACCCATGTAGGTAGTGCGCCATTTTGGCGGCCTGGCCAGGCCAAATATTGGGCTATAATGCTGCAACTTGGCCCAATTATTGAGGGAGTGGCACTAATAAATATAGAACAGCTTTGACACTTACATCTGTGAAGGAAACTCTTGGCGCAGGATCTTACGACTGGTAATGGGGTACACTGGTTGCAGTGAACTAGTATATACAGCGGGTCATATTTCCACCATAACTAAGCCAAATATTAAAATATTATGCTGCAATTTGGACCAAACACTGAGTGAATTACACCAATAAAGGTGGAACAGCTTTGAGACGTACAGAGGAGTTAAACCCATGTCACATTGGTCTGTAACCTGCAATGGAGGGGTCTGGCTTCAATAAACCCATGTAGGCAGTGCGCCATTTTGGCGGCCTGGCCAAGCCAAATATTGGGCTATAATGCTGCAACTTGGCCCAATTATTGAGGGAGTGGCACTAATAAATATAGAACAGCTTTGACACTTACATCTGTGAAGGAAACTCTTGTCGCAGGATCTTACGACTGGTAATGGGGTACACTGGTTGCAGTGAACTAGTATATACAGCGGGTCATATTTCCACCATAACTAAGCCAAATATTAAAATATTATGCTGCAATTTGGACCAAACACTGAGTGAATTACACCAATAAAGGTGGAACAGCTTTGAGACGTACAGAGGAGTTAAACCCATGTCACATTGGTCTGTAACCTGCAATGGAGGGGTCTGGCTTCAATAAACCCATGTAGGTAGTGCGCCATTTTGGCGGCCTGGCCAGGCCAAATATTGGGCTATAATGCTGCAACTTGGCCCAATTATTGAGGGAGTGGCACTAATAAATATAGAACAGCTTTGACACTTACATCTGTGAAGGAAACTCTTGTCGCAGGATTTTACGACTGGTAATGGGGTACACTGGTTGCAGTGAACTAGTATATACAGCGGGTCATATTTCCACCATAACTAAGCCAAATATTAAAATATTATGCTGCAATTTGGACCAAACACTGAGTGAATTACACCAATAAAGGTGGAACAGCTTTGAGACGTACAGAGGAGTTAAACCCATGTCACATTGGTCTGTAACCTGCAATGGAGGGGTCTGGCTTCAATAAACCCATGTAGGCAGTGCGCCATTTTGGCGGCCTGGCCAAGGCAAATATTGGGCTATAATGCTGCAACTTGGCCCAATTATTGAGGGAGTGGCACTAATAAATATAGAACAGCTTTGACACTTACATCTGTGAAGGAAACTCTTGTCGCAGGATCTTATGACTGGTAATGGGGTACACTGGTTGCAGTGAACTAGTATATACAGCGGGTCATATTTCCACCATAACTAAGCCAAATATTAAAATATTATGCTGCAATTTGGACCAAACACTGAGTGAATTACACCAATAAAGGTGGAACAGCTTTGAGACGTACAGAGGAGTTAAACCCATGTCACATTGGTCTGTAACCTGCAATGGAGGGGTCTGGCTTCAATAAACCCATGTAGGTAGTGCGCCATTTTGGCGGCCTGGCCAAGCCAAATATTGGGCTATAATGCTGCAACTTGGCCCAATTATTGAGGGAGTGGCACTAATAAATATAGAACAGCTTTGACACTTACATCTGTGAAGGAAACTCTTGTCGCAGGATCTTACGACTGGTAATGGGGTACACTGGTTGCAGTGAACTAGTATATACAGCGGGTCATATTTCCACCATAACTAAGCCAAATATTAAAATATTATGCTGCAATTTGGACCAAACACTGAGTGAATTACACCAATAAAGGTGGAACAGCTTTGAGACGTACAGAGGAGTTAAACCCATGTCACATTGGTCTGTAACCTGCAATGGAGGGGTCTGGCTTCAATAAACCCATGTAGGTAGTGCGCCATTTTGGCGGCCTGGCCAGGCCAAATATTGGGCTATAATGCTGCAACTTGGCCCAATTATTGAGGGAGTGGCACTAATAAATATAGAACAGCTTTGACACTTACATCTGTGAAGGAAACTCTTGGCGCAGGATCTTACGACTGGTAATGGGGTACACTGGTTGCAGTGAACTAGTATATACAGCGGGTCATATTTCCACCATAACTAAGCCAAATATTAAAATATTATGCTGCAATTTGGACCAAACACTGAGTGAATTACACCAATAAAGGTGGAACAGCTTTGAGACGTACAGAGGAGTTAAACCCATGTCACATTGGTCTGTAACCTGCAATGGAGGGGTCTGGCTTCAATAAACCCATGTAGGCAGTGCGCCATTTTGGCGGCCTGGCCAAGCCAAATATTGGGCTATAATGCTGCAACTTGGCCCAATTATTGAGGGAGTGGCACTAATAAATATAGAACAGCTTTGACACTTACATCTGTGAAGGAAACTCTTGTCGCAGGATCTTACGACTGGTAATGGGGTACACTGGTTGCAGTGAACTAGTATATACAGCGGGTCATATTTCCACCATAACTAAGCCAAATATTAAAATATTATGCTGCAATTTGGACCAAACACTGAGTGAATTACACCAATAAAGGTGGAACAGCTTTGAGACGTACAGAGGAGTTAAACCCATGTCACATTGGTCTGTAACCTGCAATGGAGGGGTCTGGCTTCAATAAACCCATGTAGGTAGTGCGCCATTTTGGCGGCCTGGCCAGGCCAAATATTGGGCTATAATGCTGCAACTTGGCCCAATTATTGAGGGAGTGGCACTAATAAATATAGAACAGCTTTGACACTTACATCTGTGAAGGAAACTCTTGGCGCAGGATCTTACGACTGGTAATGGGGTACACTGGTTGCAGTGAACTAGTATATACAGCGGGTCATATTTCCACCATAACTAAGCCAAATATTAAAATATTATGCTGCAATTTGGACCAAACACTGAGTGAATTACACCAATAAAGGTGGAACAGCTTTGAGACGTACAGAGGAGTTAAACCCATGTCACATTGGTCTGTAACCTGCAATGGAGGGGTCTGGCTTCAATAAACCCATGTAGGTAGTGCGCCATTTTGGCGGCCTGGCCAAGCCAAATATTGGGCTATAATGCTGCAACTTGGCCCAATTATTGAGGGAGTGGCACTAATAAATATAGAACAGCTTTGACACTTACATCTGTGAAGGAAACTCTTGTCGCAGGATCTTACGACTGGTAATGGGGTACACTGGTTGCAGTGAACTAGTATATACAGCGGGTCATATTTCCACCATAACTAAGCCAAATATTAAAATATTATGCTGCAATTTGGACCAAACACTGAGTGAATTACACCAATAAAGGTGGAACAGCTTTGAGACGTACAGAGGAGTTAAACCCATGTCACATTGGTCTGTAACCTGCAATGGAGGGGTCTGGCTTCAATAAACCCATGTAGGTAGTGCGCCATTTTGGCGGCCTGGCCAGGCCAAATATTGGGCTATAATGCTGCAACTTGGCCCAATTATTGAGGGAGTGGCACTAATAAATATAGAACAGCTTTGACACTTACATCTGTGAAGGAAACTCTTGGCGCAGGATCTTACGACTGGTAATGGGGTACACTGGTTGCAGTGAACTAGTATATACAGCGGGTCATATTTCCACCATAACTAAGCCAAATATTAAAATATTATGCTGCAATTTGGACCAAACACTGAGTGAATTACACCAATAAAGGTGGAACAGCTTTGAGACGTACAGAGGAGTTAAACCCATGTCACATTGGTCTGTAACCTGCAATGGAGGGGTCTGGCTTCAATAAACCCATGTAGGCAGTGCGCCATTTTGGCGGCCTGGCCAAGCCAAATATTGGGCTATAATGCTGCAACTTGGCCCAATTATTGAGGGAGTGGCACTAATAAATATAGAACAGCTTTGACACTTACATCTGTGAAGGAAACTCTTGTCGCAGGATCTTACGACTGGTAATGGGGTACACTGGTTGCAGTGAACTAGTATATACAGCGGGTCATATTTCCACCATAACTAAGCCAAATATTAAAATATTATGCTGCAATTTGGACCAAACACTGAGTGAATTACACCAATAAAGGTGGAACAGCTTTGAGACGTACAGAGGAGTTAAACCCATGTCACATTGGTCTGTAACCTGCAATGGAGGGGTCTGGCTTCAATAAACCCATGTAGGTAGTGCGCCATTTTGGCGGCCTGGCCAGGCCAAATATTGGGCTATAATGCTGCAACTTGGCCCAATTATTGAGGGAGTGGCACTAATAAATATAGAACAGCTTTGACACTTACATCTGTGAAGGAAACTCTTGGCGCAGGATCTTACGACTGGTAATGGGGTACACTGGTTGCAGTGAACTAGTATATACAGCGGGTCATATTTCCACCATAACTAAGCCAAATATTAAAATATTATGCTGCAATTTGGACCAAACACTGAGTGAATTACACCAATAAAGGTGGAACAGCTTTGAGACGTACAGAGGAGTTAAACCCATGTCACATTGGTCTGTAACCTGCAATGGAGGGGTCTGGCTTCAATAAACCCATGTAGGCAGTGCGCCATTTTGGCGGCCTGGCCAAGGCAAATATTGGGCTATAATGCTGCAACTTGGCCCAATTATTGAGGGAGTGGCACTAATAAATATAGAACAGCTTTGACACTTACATCTGTGAAGGAAACTCTTGTCGCAGGATCTTATGACTGGTAATGGGGTACACTGGTTGCAGTGAACTAGTATATACAGCGGGTCATATTTCCACCATAACTAAGCCAAATATTAAAATATTATGCTGCAATTTGGACCAAACACTGAGTGAATTACACCAATAAAGGTGGAACAGCTTTGAGACGTACAGAGGAGTTAAACCCATGTCACATTGGTCTGTAACCTGCAATGGAGGGGTCTGGCTTCAATAAACCCATGTAGGTAGTGCGCCATTTTGGCGGCCTGGCCAAGCCAAATATTGGGCTATAATGCTGCAACTTGGCCCAATTATTGAGGGAGTGGCACTAATAAATATAGAACAGCTTTGACACTTACATCTGTGAAGGAAACTCTTGTCGCAGGATCTTACGACTGGTAATGGGGTACACTGGTTGCAGTGAACTAGTATATACAGCGGGTCATATTTCCACCATAACTAAGCCAAATATTAAAATATTATGCTGCAATTTGGACCAAACACTGAGTGAATTACACCAATAAAGGTGGAACAGCTTTGAGACGTACAGAGGAGTTAAACCCATGTCACATTGGTCTGTAACCTGCAATGGAGGGGTCTGGCTTCAATAAACCCATGTAGGTAGTGCGCCATTTTGGCGGCCTGGCCAGGCCAAATATTGGGCTATAATGCTGCAACTTGGCCCAATTATTGAGGGAGTGGCACTAATAAATATAGAACAGCTTTGACACTTACATCTGTGAAGGAAACTCTTGGCGCAGGATCTTACGACTGGTAATGGGGTACACTGGTTGCAGTGAACTAGTATATACAGCGGGTCATATTTCCACCATAACTAAGCCAAATATTAAAATATTATGCTGCAATTTGGACCAAACACTGAGTGAATTACACCAATAAAGGTGGAACAGCTTTGAGACGTACAGAGGAGTTAAACCCATGTCACATTGGTCTGTAACCTGCAATGGAGGGGTCTGGCTTCAATAAACCCATGTAGGCAGTGCGCCATTTTGGCGGCCTGGCCAAGCCAAATATTGGGCTATAATGCTGCAACTTGGCCCAATTATTGAGGGAGTGGCACTAATAAATATAGAACAGCTTTGACACTTACATCTGTGAAGGAAACTCTTGTCGCAGGATCTTACGACTGGTAATGGGGTACACTGGTTGCAGTGAACTAGTATATACAGCGGGTCATATTTCCACCATAACTAAGCCAAATATTAAAATATTATGCTGCAATTTGGACCAAACACTGAGTGAATTACACCAATAAAGGTGGAACAGCTTTGAGACGTACAGAGGAGTTAAACCCATGTCACATTGGTCTGTAACCTGCAATGGAGGGGTCTGGCTTCAATAAACCCATGTAGGTAGTGCGCCATTTTGGCGGCCTGGCCAGGCCAAATATTGGGCTATAATGCTGCAACTTGGCCCAATTATTGAGGGAGTGGCACTAATAAATATAGAACAGCTTTGACACTTACATCTGTGAAGGAAACTCTTGGCGCAGGATCTTACGACTGGTAATGGGGTACACTGGTTGCAGTGAACTAGTATATACAGCGGGTCATATTTCCACCATAACTAAGCCAAATATTAAAATATTATGCTGCAATTTGGACCAAACACTGAGTGAATTACACCAATAAAGGTGGAACAGCTTTGAGACGTACAGAGGAGTTAAACCCATGTCACATTGGTCTGTAACCTGCAATGGAGGGGTCTGGCTTCAATAAACCCATGTAGGTAGTGCGCCATTTTGGCGGCCTGGCCAAGCCAAATATTGGGCTATAATGCTGCAACTTGGCCCAATTATTGAGGGAGTGGCACTAATAAATATAGAACAGCTTTGACACTTACATCTGTGAAGGAAACTCTTGTCGCAGGATCTTACGACTGGTAATGGGGTACACTGGTTGCAGTGAACTAGTATATACAGCGGGTCATATTTCCACCATAACTAAGCCAAATATTAAAATATTATGCTGCAATTTGGACCAAACACTGAGTGAATTACACCAATAAAGGTGGAACAGCTTTGAGACGTACAGAGGAGTTAAACCCATGTCACATTGGTCTGTAACCTGCAATGGAGGGGTCTGGCTTCAATAAACCCATGTAGGTAGTGCGCCATTTTGGCGGCCTGGCCAGGCCAAATATTGGGCTATAATGCTGCAACTTGGCCCAATTATTGAGGGAGTGGCACTAATAAATATAGAACAGCTTTGACACTTACATCTGTGAAGGAAACTCTTGGCGCAGGATCTTACGACTGGTAATGGGGTACACTGGTTGCAGTGAACTAGTATATACAGCGGGTCATATTTCCACCATAACTAAGCCAAATATTAAAATATTATGCTGCAATTTGGACCAAACACTGAGTGAATTACACCAATAAAGGTGGAACAGCTTTGAGACGTACAGAGGAGTTAAACCCATGTCACATTGGTCTGTAACCTGCAATGGAGGGGTCTGGCTTCAATAAACCCATGTAGGCAGTGCGCCATTTTGGCGGCCTGGCCAAGCCAAATATTGGGCTATAATGCTGCAACTTGGCCCAATTATTGAGGGAGTGGCACTAATAAATATAGAACAGCTTTGACACTTACATCTGTGAAGGAAACTCTTGTCGCAGGATCTTACGACTGGTAATGGGGTACACTGGTTGCAGTGAACTAGTATATACAGCGGGTCATATTTCCACCATAACTAAGCCAAATATTAAAATATTATGCTGCAATTTGGACCAAACACTGAGTGAATTACACCAATAAAGGTGGAACAGCTTTGAGACGTACAGAGGAGTTAAACCCATGTCACATTGGTCTGTAACCTGCAATGGAGGGGTCTGGCTTCAATAAACCCATGTAGGTAGTGCGCCATTTTGGCGGCCTGGCCAGGCCAAATATTGGGCTATAATGCTGCAACTTGGCCCAATTATTGAGGGAGTGGCACTAATAAATATAGAACAGCTTTGACACTTACATCTGTGAAGGAAACTCTTGGCGCAGGATCTTACGACTGGTAATGGGGTACACTGGTTGCAGTGAACTAGTATATACAGCGGGTCATATTTCCACCATAACTAAGCCAAATATTAAAATATTATGCTGCAATTTGGACCAAACACTGAGTGAATTACACCAATAAAGGTGGAACAGCTTTGAGACGTACAGAGGAGTTAAACCCATGTCACATTGGTCTGTAACCTGCAATGGAGGGGTCTGGCTTCAATAAACCCATGTAGGTAGTGCGCCATTTTGGCGGCCTGGCCAAGCCAAATATTGGGCTATAATGCTGCAACTTGGCCCAATTATTGAGGGAGTGGCACTAATAAATATAGAACAGCTTTGACACTTACATCTGTGAAGGAAACTCTTGTCGCAGGATCTTACGACTGGTAATGGGGTACACTGGTTGCAGTGAACTAGTATATACAGCGGGTCATATTTCCACCATAACTAAGCCAAATATTAAAATATTATGCTGCAATTTGGACCAAACACTGAGTGAATTACACCAATAAAGGTGGAACAGCTTTGAGACGTACAGAGGAGTTAAACCCATGTCACATTGGTCTGTAACCTGCAATGGAGGGGTCTGGCTTCAATAAACCCATGTAGGCAGTGCGCCATTTTGGCGGCCTGGCCAAGCCAAATATTGGGCTATAATGCTGCAACTTGGCCCAATTATTGAGGGAGTGGCACTAATAAATATAGAACAGCTTTGACACTTACATCTGTGAAGGAAACTCTTGTCGCAGGATCTTACGACTGGTAATGGGGTACACTGGTTGCAGTGAACTAGTATATACAGCGGGTCATATTTCCACCATAACTAAGCCAAATATTAAAATATTATGCTGCAATTTGGACCAAACACTGAGTGAATTACACCAATAAAGGTGGAACAGCTTTGAGACGTACAGAGGAGTTAAACCCATGTCACATTGGTCTGTAACCTGCAATGGAGGGGTCTGGCTTCAATAAACCCATGTAGGTAGTGCGCCATTTTGGCGGCCTGGCCAGGCCAAATATTGGGCTATAATGCTGCAACTTGGCCCAATTATTGAGGGAGTGGCACTAATAAATATAGAACAGCTTTGACACTTACATCTGTGAAGGAAACTCTTGGCGCAGGAT
This sequence comes from Sabellastarte sp. h YS-2021, assembly GCA_964017235.1. Classification (NCBI taxonomy): domain Eukaryota; kingdom Metazoa; phylum Annelida; class Polychaeta; order Sabellida; family Sabellidae; genus Sabellastarte; species Sabellastarte sp. h YS-2021. Next base: position 59,552 of record CAXHLB010000019.1, on the reverse strand, counting down.
CTTACGACTGGTAATGGGGTACACTGGTTGCAGTGAACTAGTATATACAGCGGGTCATATTTCCACCATAACTAAGCCAAATATTAAAATATTATGCTGCAATTTGGACCAAACACTGAGTGAATTACACCAATAAAGGTGGAACAGCTTTGAGACGTACAGAGGAGTTAAACCCATGTCACATTGGTCTGTAACCTGCAATGGAGGGGTCTGGCTTCAATAAACCCATGTAGGTAGTGCGCCATTTTGGCGGCCTGGCCAAGCCAAATATTGGGCTATAATGCTGCAACTTGGCCCAATTATTGAGGGAGTGGCACTAATAAATATAGAACAGCTTTGACACTTACATCTGTGAAGGAAACTCTTGTCGCAGGATCTTACGACTGGTAATGGGGTACACTGGTTGCAGTGAACTAGTATATACAGCGGGTCATATTTCCACCATAACTAAGCCAAATATTAAAATATTATGCTGCAATTTGGACCAAACACTGAGTGAATTACACCAATAAAGGTGGAACAGCTTTGAGACGTACAGAGGAGTTAAACCCATGTCACATTGGTCTGTAACCTGCAATGGAGGGGTCTGGCTTCAATAAACCCATGTAGGCAGTGCGCCATTTTGGCGGCCTGGCCAAGCCAAATATTGGGCTATAATGCTGCAACTTGGCCCAATTATTGAGGGAGTGGCACTAATAAATATAGAACAGCTTTGACACTTACATCTGTGAAGGAAACTCTTGTCGCAGGATCTTACGACTGGTAATGGGGTACACTGGTTGCAGTGAACTAGTATATACAGCGGGTCATATTTCCACCATAACTAAGCCAAATATTAAAATATTATGCTGCAATTTGGACCAAACACTGAGTGAATTACACCAATAAAGGTGGAACAGCTTTGAGACGTACAGAGGAGTTAAACCCATGTCACATTGGTCTGTAAACCCATGTAGGTAGTGCGCCATTTTGGCGGCCTGGCCAAGCCAAATATTGGGCTATAATGCTGCAACTTGGCCCAATTATTGAGGGAGTGGCACTAATAAATATAGAACAGCTTTGACACTTACATCTGTGAAGGAAACTCTTGTCGCAGGATCTTACGACTGGTAATGGGGTACACTGGTTGCAGTGAACTAGTATATACAGCGGGTCATATTTCCACCATAACTAAGCCAAATATTAAAATATTATGCTGCAATTTGGACCAAACACTGAGTGAATTACACCAATAAAGGTGGAACAGCTTTGAGACGTACAGAGGAGTTAAACCCATGTCACATTGGTCTGTAACCTGCAATGGAGGGGTCTGGCTTCAATAAACCCATGTAGGTAGTGCGCCATTTTGGCGGCCTGGCCAGGCCAAATATTGGGCTATAATGCTGCAACTTGGCCCAATTATTGAGGGAGTGGCACTAATAAATATAGAACAGCTTTGACACTTACATCTGTGAAGGAAACTCTTGGCGCAGGATCTTACGACTGGTAATGGGGTACACTGGTTGCAGTGAACTAGTATATACAGCGGGTCATATTTCCACCATAACTAAGCCAAATATTAAAATATTATGCTGCAATTTGGACCAAACACTGAGTGAATTACACCAATAAAGGTGGAACAGCTTTGAGACGTACAGAGGAGTTAAACCCATGTCACATTGGTCTGTAACCTGCAATGGAGGGGTCTGGCTTCAATAAACCCATGTAGGTAGTGCGCCATTTTGGCGGCCTGGCCAAGCCAAATATTGGGCTATAATGCTGCAACTTGGCCCAATTATTGAGGGAGTGGCACTAATAAATATAGAACAGCTTTGACACTTACATCTGTGAAGGAAACTCTTGTCGCAGGATCTTACGACTGGTAATGGGGTACACTGGTTGCAGTGAACTAGTATATACAGCGGGTCATATTTCCACCATAACTAAGCCAAATATTAAAATATTATGCTGCAATTTGGACCAAACACTGAGTGAATTACACCAATAAAGGTGGAACAGCTTTGAGACGTACAGAGGAGTTAAACCCATGTCACATTGGTCTGTAACCTGCAATGGAGGGGTCTGGCTTCAATAAACCCATGTAGGTAGTGCGCCATTTTGGCGGCCTGGCCAGGCCAAATATTGGGCTATAATGCTGCAACTTGGCCCAATTATTGAGGGAGTGGCACTAATAAATATAGAACAGCTTTGACACTTACATCTGTGAAGGAAACTCTTGGCGCAGGATCTTACGACTGGTAATGGGGTACACTGGTTGCAGTGAACTAGTATATACAGCGGGTCATATTTCCACCATAACTAAGCCAAATATTAAAATATTATGCTGCAATTTGGACCAAACACTGAGTGAATTACACCAATAAAGGTGGAACAGCTTTGAGACGTACAGAGGAGTTAAACCCATGTCACATTGGTCTGTAACCTGCAATGGAGGGGTCTGGCTTCAATAAACCCATGTAGGTAGTGCGCCATTTTGGCGGCCTGGCCAAGCCAAATATTGGGCTATAATGCTGCAACTTGGCCCAATTATTGAGGGAGTGGCACTAATAAATATAGAACAGCTTTGACACTTACATCTGTGAAGGAAACTCTTGTCGCAGGATCTTACGACTGGTAATGGGGTACACTGGTTGCAGTGAACTAGTATATACAGCGGGTCATATTTCCACCATAACTAAGCCAAATATTAAAATATTATGCTGCAATTTGGACCAAACACTGAGTGAATTACACCAATAAAGGTGGAACAGCTTTGAGACGTACAGAGGAGTTAAACCCATGTCACATTGGTCTGTAACCTGCAATGGAGGGGTCTGGCTTCAATAAACCCATGTAGGTAGTGCGCCATTTTGGCGGCCTGGCCAGGCCAAATATTGGGCTATAATGCTGCAACTTGGCCCAATTATTGAGGGAGTGGCACTAATAAATATAGAACAGCTTTGACACTTACATCTGTGAAGGAAACTCTTGTCGCAGGATTTTACGACTGGTAATGGGGTACACTGGTTGCAGTGAACTAGTATATACAGCGGGTCATATTTCCACCATAACTAAGCCAAATATTAAAATATTATGCTGCAATTTGGACCAAACACTGAGTGAATTACACCAATAAAGGTGGAACAGCTTTGAGACGTACAGAGGAGTTAAACCCATGTCACATTGGTCTGTAACCTGCAATGGAGGGGTCTGGCTTCAATAAACCCATGTAGGTAGTGCGCCATTTTGGCGGCCTGGCCAGGCCAAATATTGGGCTATAATGCTGCAACTTGGCCCAATTATTGAGGGAGTGGCACTAATAAATATAGAACAGCTTTGACACTTACATCTGTGAAGGAAACTCTTGGCGCAGGATCTTACGACTGGTAATGGGGTACACTGGTTGCAGTGAACTAGTATATACAGCGGGTCATATTTCCACCATAACTAAGCCAAATATTAAAATATTATGCTGCAATTTGGACCAAACACTGAGTGAATTACACCAATAAAGGTGGAACAGCTTTGAGACGTACAGAGGAGTTAAACCCATGTCACATTGGTCTGTAACCTGCAATGGAGGGGTCTGGCTTCAATAAACCCATGTAGGCAGTGCGCCATTTTGGCGGCCTGGCCAAGCCAAATATTGGGCTATAATGCTGCAACTTGGCCCAATTATTGAGGGAGTGGCACTAATAAATATAGAACAGCTTTGACACTTACATCTGTGAAGGAAACTCTTGTCGCAGGATCTTACGACTGGTAATGGGGTACACTGGTTGCAGTGAACTAGTATATACAGCGGGTCATATTTCCACCATAACTAAGCCAAATATTAAAATATTATGCTGCAATTTGGACCAAACACTGAGTGAATTACACCAATAAAGGTGGAACAGCTTTGAGACGTACAGAGGAGTTAAACCCATGTCACATTTGTCTGTAACCTGCAATGGAGGGGTCTGGCTTCAATAAACCCATGTAGGTAGTGCGCCATTTTGGCGGCCTGGCCAGGCCAAATATTGGGCTATAATGCTGCAACTTGGCCCAATTATTGAGGGAGTGGCACTAATAAATATAGAACAGCTTTGACACTTACATCTGTGAAGGAAACTCTTGGCGCAGGATCTTACGACTGGTAATGGGGTACACTGGTTGCAGTGAACTAGTATATACAGCGGGTCATATTTCCACCATAACTAAGCCAAATATTAAAATATTATGCTGCAATTTGGACCAAACACTGAGTGAATTACACCAATAAAGGTGGAACAGCTTTGAGACGTACAGAGGAGTTAAACCCATGTCACATTGGTCTGTAACCTGCAATGGAGGGGTCTGGCTTCAATAAACCCATGTAGGTAGTGCGCCATTTTGGCGGCCTGGCCAAGCCAAATATTGGGCTATAATGCTGCAACTTGGCCCAATTATTGAGGGAGTGGCACTAATAAATATAGAACAGCTTTGACACTTACATCTGTGAAGGAAACTCTTGTCGCAGGATCTTACGACTGGTAATGGGGTACACTGGTTGCAGTGAACTAGTATATACAGCGGGTCATATTTCCACCATAACTAAGCCAAATATTAAAATATTATGCTGCAATTTGGACCAAACACTGAGTGAATTACACCAATAAAGGTGGAACAGCTTTGAGACGTACAGAGGAGTTAAACCCATGTCACATTGGTCTGTAACCTGCAATGGAGGGGTCTGGCTTCAATAAACCCATGTAGGTAGTGCGCCATTTTGGCGGCCTGGCCAGGCCAAATATTGGGCTATAATGCTGCAACTTGGCCCAATTATTGAGGGAGTGGCACTAATAAATATAGAACAGCTTTGACACTTACATCTGTGAAGGAAACTCTTGTCGCAGGATTTTACGACTGGTAATGGGGTACACTGGTTGCAGTGAACTAGTATATACAGCGGGTCATATTTCCACCATAACTAAGCCAAATATTAAAATATTATGCTGCAATTTGGACCAAACACTGAGTGAATTACACCAATAAAGGTGGAACAGCTTTGAGACGTACAGAGGAGTTAAACCCATGTCACATTGGTCTGTAACCTGCAATGGAGGGGTCTGGCTTCAATAAACCCATGTAGGCAGTGCGCCATTTTGGCGGCCTGGCCAAGCCAAATATTGGGCTATAATGCTGCAACTTGGCCCAATTATTGAGGGAGTGGCACTAATAAATATAGAACAGCTTTGACACTTACATCTGTGAAGGAAACTCTTGTCGCAGGATCTTACGACTGGTAATGGGGTACACTGGTTGCAGTGAACTAGTATATACAGCGGGTCATATTTCCACCATAACTAAGCCAAATATTAAAATATTATGCTGCAATTTGGACCAAACACTGAGTGAATTACACCAATAAAGGTGGAACAGCTTTGAGACGTACAGAGGAGTTAAACCCATGTCACATTGGTCTGTAACCTGCAATGGAGGGGTCTGGCTTCAATAAACCCATGTAGGTAGTGCGCCATTTTGGCGGCCTGGCCAGGCCAAATATTGGGCTATAATGCTGCAACTTGGCCCAATTATTGAGGGAGTGGCACTAATAAATATAGAACAGCTTTGACACTTACATCTGTGAAGGAAACTCTTGGCGCAGGATCTTACGACTGGTAATGGGGTACACTGGTTGCAGTGAACTAGTATATACAGCGGGTCATATTTCCACCATAACTAAGCCAAATATTAAAATATTATGCTGCAATTTGGACCAAACACTGAGTGAATTACACCAATAAAGGTGGAACAGCTTTGAGACGTACAGAGGAGTTAAACCCATGTCACATTGGTCTGTAACCTGCAATGGAGGGGTCTGGCTTCAATAAACACATGTAGGTAGTGCGCCATTTTGGCGGCCTGGCCAAGCCAAATATTGGGCTATAATGCTGCAACTTGGCCCAATTATTGAGGGAGTGGCACTAATAAATATAGAACAGCTTTGACACTTACATCTGTGAAGGAAACTCTTGTCGCAGGATCTTACGACTGGTAATGGGGTACACTGGTTGCAGTGAACTAGTATATACAGCGGGTCATATTTCCACCATAACTAAGCCAAATATTAAAATATTATGCTGCAATTTGGACCAAACACTGAGTGAATTACACCAATAAAGGTGGAACAGCTTTGAGACGTACAGAGGAGTTAAACCCATGTCACATTGGTCTGTAACCTGCAATGGAGGGGTCTGGCTTCAATAAACCCATGTAGGTAGTGCGCCATTTTGGCGGCCTGGCCAGGCCAAATATTGGGCTATAATGCTGCAACTTGGCCCAATTATTGAGGGAGTGGCACTAATAAATATAGAACAGCTTTGACACTTACATCTGTGAAGGAAACTCTTGTCGCAGGATTTTACGACTGGTAATGGGGTACACTGGTTGCAGTGAACTAGTATATACAGCGGGTCATATTTCCACCATAACTAAGCCAAATATTAAAATATTATGCTGCAATTTGGACCAAACACTGAGTGAATTACACCAATAAAGGTGGAACAGCTTTGAGACGTACAGAGGAGTTAAACCCATGTCACATTGGTCTGTAACCTGCAATGGAGGGGTCTGGCTTCAATAAACCCATGTAGGCAGTGCGCCATTTTGGCGGCCTGGCCAAGCCAAATATTGGGCTATAATGCTGCAACTTGGCCCAATTATTGAGGGAGTGGCACTAATAAATATAGAACAGCTTTGACACTTACATCTGTGAAGGAAACTCTTGTCGCAGGATCTTACGACTGGTAATGGGGTACACTGGTTGCAGTGAACTAGTATATACAGCGGGTCATATTTCCACCATAACTAAGCCAAATATTAAAATATTATGCTGCAATTTGGACCAAACACTGAGTGAATTACACCAATAAAGGTGGAACAGCTTTGAGACGTACAGAGGAGTTAAACCCATGTCACATTGGTCTGTAACCTGCAATGGAGGGGTCTGGCTTCAATAAACCCATGTAGGTAGTGCGCCATTTTGGCGGCCTGGCCAGGCCAAATATTGGGCTATAATGCTGCAACTTGGCCCAATTATTGAGGGAGTGGCACTAATAAATATAGAACAGCTTTGACACTTACATCTGTGAAGGAAACTCTTGGCGCAGGATCTTACGACTGGTAATGGGGTACACTGGTTGCAGTGAACTAGTATATACAGCGGGTCATATTTCCACCATAACTAAGCCAAATATTAAAATATTATGCTGCAATTTGGACCAAACACTGAGTGAATTACACCAATAAAGGTGGAACAGCTTTGAGACGTACAGAGGAGTTAAACCCATGTCACATTGGTCTGTAACCTGCAATGGAGGGGTCTGGCTTCAATAAACCCATGTAGGTAGTGCGCCATTTTGGCGGCCTGGCCAAGCCAAATATTGGGCTATAATGCTGCAACTTGGCCCAATTATTGAGGGAGTGGCACTAATAAATATAGAACAGCTTTGACACTTACATCTGTGAAGGAAACTCTTGTCGCAGGATCTTACGACTGGTAATGGGGTACACTGGTTGCAGTGAACTAGTATATACAGCGGGTCATATTTCCACCATAACTAAGCCAAATATTAAAATATTATGCTGCAATTTGGACCAAACACTGAGTGAATTACACCAATAAAGGTGGAACAGCTTTGAGACGTACAGAGGAGTTAAACCCATGTCACATTGGTCTGTAACCTGCAATGGAGGGGTCTGGCTTCAATAAACCCATGTAGGTAGTGCGCCATTTTGGCGGCCTGGCCAGGCCAAATATTGGGCTATAATGCTGCAACTTGGCCCAATTATTGAGGGAGTGGCACTAATAAATATAGAACAGCTTTGACACTTACATCTGTGAAGGAAACTCTTGTCGCAGGATTTTACGACTGGTAATGGGGTACACTGGTTGCAGTGAACTAGTATATACAGCGGGTCATATTTCCACCATAACTAAGCCAAATATTAAAATATTATGCTGCAATTTGGACCAAACACTGAGCAAACACTGAGTGAATTACACCAATAAAGGTGGAACAGCTTTGAGACGTACAGAGGAGTTAAACCCATGTCACATTGGTCTGTAACCTGCAATGGAGGGGTCTGGCTTCAATAAACCCATGTAGGTAGTGCGCCATTTTGGCGGCCTGGCCAAGCCAAATATTGGGCTATAATGCTGCAACTTGGCCCAATTATTGAGGGAGTGGCACTAATAAATATAGAACAGCTTTGACACTTACATCTGTGAAGGAAACTCTTGTCGCAGGATTTTACGACTGGTAATGGGGTACACTGGTTGCAGTGAACTAGTATATACAGCGGGTCATATTTCCACCATAACTAAGCCAAATATTAAAATATTATGCTGCAATTTGGACCAAACACTGAGTGAATTACACCAATAAAGGTGGAACAGCTTTGAGACGTACAGAGGAGTTAAACCCATGTCACATTGGTCTGTAACCTGCAATGGAGGGGTCTGGCTTCAATAAACCCATGTAGGTAGTGCGCCATTTTGGCGGCCTGGCCAAGCCAAATATTGGGCTATAATGCTGCAACTTGGCCCAATTATTGAGGGAGTGGCACTAATAAATATAGAACAGCTTTGACACTTACATCTGTGAAGGAAACTCTTGTCGCAGGATTTTACGACTGGTAATGGGGTACACTGGTTGCAGTGAACTAGTATATACAGCGGGTCATATTTCCACCATAACTAAGCCAAATATTAAAATATTATGCTGCAATTTGGACCAAACACTGAGTGAATTACACCAATAAAGGTGGAACAGCTTTGAGACGTACAGAGGAGTTAAACCCATGTCACATTGGTCTGTAACCTGCAATGGAGGGGTCTGGCTTCAATAAACCCATGTAGGTAGTGCGCCATTTTGGCGGCCTGGCCAAGCCAAATATTGGGCTATAATGCTGCAACTTGGCCCAATTATTGAGGGAGTGGCACTAATAAATATAGAACAGCTTTGACACTTACATCTGTGAAGGAAACTCTTGTCGCAGGATTTTACGACTGGTAATGGGGTACACTGGTTGCAGTGAACTAGTATATACAGCGGGTCATATTTCCACCATAACTAAGCCAAATATTAAAATATTATGCTGCAATTTGGACCAAACACTGAGTGAATTACACCAATAAAGGTGGAACAGCTTTGAGACGTACAGAGGAGTTAAACCCATGTCACATTGGTCTGTAACCTGCAATGGAGGGGTCTGGCTTCAATAAACCCATGTAGGTAGTGCGCCATTTTGGCGGCCTGGCCAAGCCAAATATTGGGCTATAATGCTGCAACTTGGCCCAATTATTGAGGGAGTGGCACTAATAAATATAGAACAGCTTTGACACTTACATCTGTGAAGGAAACTCTTGTCGCAGGATTTTACGACTGGTAATGGGGTACACTGGTTGCAGTGAACTAGTATATACAGCGGGTCATATTTCCACCATAACTAAGCCAAATATTAAAATATTATGCTGCAATTTGGACCAAACACTGAGTGAATTACACCAATAAAGGTGGAACAGCTTTGAGACGTACAGAGGAGTTAAACCCATGTCACATTGGTCTGTAACCTGCAATGGAGGGGTCTGGCTTCAATAAACCCATGTAGGTAGTGCGCCATTTTGGCGGCCTGGCCAAGCCAAATATTGGGCTATAATGCTGCAACTTGGCCCAATTATTGAGGGAGTGGCACTAATAAATATAGAACAGCTTTGACACTTACATCTGTGAAGGAAACTCTTGTCGCAGGATTTTACGACTGGTAATGGGGTACACTGGTTGCAGTGAACTAGTATATACAGCGGGTCATATTTCCACCATAACTAAGCCAAATATTAAAATATTATGCTGCAATTTGGACCAAACACTGAGTGAATTACACCAATAAAGGTGGAACAGCTTTGAGACGTACAGAGGAGTTAAACCCATGTCACATTGGTCTGTAACCTGCAATGGAGGGGTCTGGCTTCAATAAACCCATGTAGGTAGTGCGCCATTTTGGCGGCCTGGCCAAGCCAAATATTGGGCTATAATGCTGCAACTTGGCCCAATTATTGAGGGAGTGGCACTAATAAATATAGAACAGCTTTGACACTTACATCTGTGAAGGAAACTCTTGTCGCAGGATTTTACGACTGGTAATGGGGTACACTGGTTGCAGTGAACTAGTATATACAGCGGGTCATATTTCCACCATAACTAAGCCAAATATTAAAATATTATGCTGCAATTTGGACCAAACACTGAGTGAATTACACCAATAAAGGTGGAACAGCTTTGAGACGTACAGAGGAGTTAAACCCATGTCACATTGGTCTGTAACCTGCAATGGAGGGGTCTGGCTTCAATAAACCCATGTAGGTAGTGCGCCATTTTGGCGGCCTGGCCAAGCCAAATATTGGGCTATAATGCTGCAACTTGGCCCAATTATTGAGGGAGTGGCACTAATAAATATAGAACAGCTTTGACACTTACATCTGTGAAGGAAACTCTTGTCGCAGGATTTTACGACTGGTAATGGGGTACACTGGTTGCAGTGAACTAGTATATACAGCGGGTCATATTTCCACCATAACTAAGCCAAATATTAAAATATTATGCTGCAATTTGGACCAAACACTGAGTGAATTACACCAATAAAGGTGGAACAGCTTTGAGACGTACAGAGGAGTTAAACCCATGTCACATTGGTCTGTAACCTGCAATGGAGGGGTCTGGCTTCAATAAACCCATGTAGGTAGTGCGCCATTTTGGCGGCCTGGCCAAGCCAAATATTGGGCTATAATGCTGCAACTTGGCCCAATTATTGAGGGAGTGGCACTAATAAATATAGAACAGCTTTGACACTTACATCTGTGAAGGAAACTCTTGTCGCAGGATTTTACGACTGGTAATGGGGTACACTGGTTGCAGTGAACTAGTATATACAGCGGGTCATATTTCCACCATAACTAAGCCAAATATTAAAATATTATGCTGCAATTTGGACCAAACACTGAGTGAATTACACCAATAAAGGTGGAACAGCTTTGAGACGTACAGAGGAGTTAAACCCATGTCACATTGGTCTGTAACCTGCAATGGAGGGGTCTGGCTTCAATAAACCCATGTAGGTAGTGCGCCATTTTGGCGGCCTGGCCAAGCCAAATATTGGGCTATAATGCTGCAACTTGGCCCAATTATTGAGGGAGTGGCACTAATAAATATAGAACAGCTTTGACACTTACATCTGTGAAGGAAACTCTTGTCGCAGGATTTTACGACTGGTAATGGGGTACACTGGTTGCAGTGAACTAGTATATACAGCGGGTCATATTTCCACCATAACTAAGCCAAATATTAAAATATTATGCTGCAATTTGGACCAAACACTGAGTGAATTACACCAATAAAGGTGGAACAGCTTTGAGACGTACAGAGGAGTTAAACCCATGTCACATTGGTCTGTAACCTGCAATGGAGGGGTCTGGCTTCAATAAACCCATGTAGGTAGTGCGCCATTTTGGCGGCCTGGCCAAGCCAAATATTGGGCTATAATGCTGCAACTTGGCCCAATTATTGAGGGAGTGGCACTAATAAATATAGAACAGCTTTGACACTTACATCTGTGAAGGAAACTCTTGTCGCAGGATTTTACGACTGGTAATGGGGTACACTGGTTGCAGTGAACTAGTATATACAGCGGGTCATATTTCCACCATAACTAAGCCAAATATTAAAATATTATGCTGCAATTTGGACCAAACACTGAGTGAATTACACCAATAAAGGTGGAACAGCTTTGAGACGTACAGAGGAGTTAAACCCATGTCACATTGGTCTGTAACCTGCAATGGAGGGGTCTGGCTTCAATAAACCCATGTAGGTAGTGCGCCATTTTGGCGGCCTGGCCAAGCCAAATATTGGGCTATAATGCTGCAACTTGGCCCAATTATTGAGGGAGTGGCACTAATAAATATAGAACAGCTTTGACACTTACATCTGTGAAGGAAACTCTTGTCGCAGGATTTTACGACTGGTAATGGGGTACACTGGTTGCAGTGAACTAGTATATACAGCGGGTCATATTTCCACCATAACTAAGCCAAATATTAAAATATTATGCTGCAATTTGGACCAAACACTGAGTGAATTACACCAATAAAGGTGGAACAGCTTTGAGACGTACAGAGGAGTTAAACCCATGTCACATTGGTCTGTAACCTGCAATGGAGGGGTCTGGCTTCAATAAACCCATGTAGGTAGTGCGCCATTTTGGCGGCCTGGCCAAGCCAAATATTGGGCTATAATGCTGCAACTTGGCCCAATTATTGAGGGAGTGGCACTAATAAATATAGAACAGCTTTGACACTTACATCTGTGAAGGAAACTCTTGTCGCAGGATCTTACGACTGGTAATGGGGTACACTGGTTGCAGTGAACTAGTATATACAGCGGGTCATATTTCCACCATAACTAAGCCAAATATTAAAATATTATGCTGCAATTTGGACCAAACACTGAGTGAATTACACCAATAAAGGTGGAACAGCTTTGAGACGTACAGAGGAGTTAAACCCATGTCACATTGGTCTGTAACCTGCAATGGAGGGGTCTGGCTTCAATAAACCCATGTAGGTAGTGCGCCATTTTGGCGGCCTGGCCAAGCCAAATATTGGGCTATAATGCTGCAACTTGGCCCAATTATTGAGGGAGTGGCACTAATAAATATAGAACAGCTTTGACACTTACATCTGTGAAGGAAACTCTTGTCGCAGGATTTTACGACTGGTAATGGGGTACACTGGTTGCAGTGAACTAGTATATACAGCGGGTCATATTTCCACCATAACTAAGCCAAATATTAAAATATTATGCTGCAATTTGGACCAAACACTGAGTGAATTACACCAATAAAGGTGGAACAGCTTTGAGACGTACAGAGGAGTTAAACCCATGTCACATTGGTCTGTAACCTGCAATGGAGGGGTCTGGCTTCAATAAACCCATGTAGGTAGTGCGCCATTTTGGCGGCCTGGCCAAGCCAAATATTGGGCTATAATGCTGCAACTTGGCCCAATTATTGAGGGAGTGGCACTAATAAATATAGAACAGCTTTGACACTTACATCTGTGAAGGAAACTCTTGTCGCAGGATTTTACGACTGGTAATGGGGTACACTGGTTGCAGTGAACTAGTATATACAGCGGGTCATATTTCCACCATAACTAAGCCAAATATTAAAATATTATGCTGCAATTTGGACCAAACACTGAGTGAATTACACCAATAAAGGTGGAACAGCTTTGAGACGTACAGAGGAGTTAAACCCATGTCACATTGGTCTGTAACCTGCAATGGAGGGGTCTGGCTTCAATAAACCCATGTAGGTAGTGCGCCATTTTGGCGGCCTGGCCAAGCCAAATATTGGGCTATAATGCTGCAACTTGGCCCAATTATTGAGGGAGTGGCACTAATAAATATAGAACAGCTTTGACACTTACATCTGTGAAGGAAACTCTTGTCGCAGGATTTTACGACTGGTAATGGGGTACACTGGTTGCAGTGAACTAGTATATACAGCGGGTCATATTTCCACCATAACTAAGCCAAATATTAAAATATTATGCTGCAATTTGGACCAAACACTGAGTGAATTACACCAATAAAGGTGGAACAGCTTTGAGACGTACAGAGGAGTTAAACCCATGTCACATTGGTCTGTAACCTGCAATGGAGGGGTCTGGCTTCAATAAACCCATGTAGGTAGTGCGCCATTTTGGCGGCCTGGCCAAGCCAAATATTGGGCTATAATGCTGCAACTTGGCCCAATTATTGAGGGAGTGGCACTAATAAATATAGAACAGCTTTGACACTTACATCTGTGAAGGAAACTCTTGTCGCAGGATTTTACGACTGGTAATGGGGTACACTGGTTGCAGTGAACTAGTATATACAGCGGGTCATATTTCCACCATAACTAAGCCAAATATTAAAATATTATGCTGCAATTTGGACCAAACACTGAGTGAATTACACCAATAAAGGTGGAACAGCTTTGAGACGTACAGAGGAGTTAAACCCATGTCACATTGGTCTGTAACCTGCAATGGAGGGGTCTGGCTTCAATAAACCCATGTAGGTAGTGCGCCATTTTGGCGGCCTGGCCAAGCCAAATATTGGGCTATAATGCTGCAACTTGGCCCAATTATTGAGGGAGTGGCACTAATAAATATAGAACAGCTTTGACACTTACATCTGTGAAGGAAACTCTTGTCGCAGGATTTTACGACTGGTAATGGGGTACACTGGTTGCAGTGAACTAGTATATACAGCGGGTCATATTTCCACCATAACTAAGCCAAATATTAAAATATTATGCTGCAATTTGGACCAAACACTGAGTGAATTACACCAATAAAGGTGGAACAGCTTTGAGACGTACAGAGGAGTTAAACCCATGTCACATTGGTCTGTAACCTGCAATGGAGGGGTCTGGCTTCAATAAACCCATGTAGGTAGTGCGCCATTTTGGCGGCCTGGCCAAGCCAAATATTGGGCTATAATGCTGCAACTTGGCCCAATTATTGAGGGAGTGGCACTAATAAATATAGAACAGCTTTGACACTTACATCTGTGAAGGAAACTCTTGTCGCAGGATTTTACGACTGGTAATGGGGTACACTGGTTGCAGTGAACTAGTATATACAGCGGGTCATATTTCCACCATAACTAAGCCAAATATTAAAATATTATGCTGCAATTTGGACCAAACACTGAGTGAATTACACCAATAAAGGTGGAACAGCTTTGAGACGTACAGAGGAGTTAAACCCATGTCACATTGGTCTGTAACCTGCAATGGAGGGGTCTGGCTTCAATAAACCCATGTAGGTAGTGCGCCATTTTGGCGGCCTGGCCAAGCCAAATATTGGGCTATAATGCTGCAACTTGGCCCAATTATTGAGGGAGTGGCACTAATAAATATAGAACAGCTTTGACACTTACATCTGTGAAGGAAACTCTTGTCGCAGGATTTTACGACTGGTAATGGGGTACACTGGTTGCAGTGAACTAGTATATACAGCGGGTCATATTTCCACCATAACTAAGCCAAATATTAAAATATTATGCTGCAATTTGGACCAAACACTGAGTGAATTACACCAATAAAGGTGGAACAGCTTTGAGACGTACAGAGGAGTTAAACCCATGTCACATTGGTCTGTAACCTGCAATGGAGGGGTCTGGCTTCAATAAACCCATGTAGGTAGTGCGCCATTTTGGCGGCCTGGCCAAGCCAAATATTGGGCTATAATGCTGCAACTTGGCCCAATTATTGAGGGAGTGGCACTAATAAATATAGAACAGCTTTGACACTTACATCTGTGAAGGAAACTCTTGTCGCAGGATTTTACGACTGGTAATGGGGTACACTGGTTGCAGTGAACTAGTATATACAGCGGGTCATATTTCCACCATAACTAAGCCAAATATTAAAATATTATGCTGCAATTTGGACCAAACACTGAGTGAATTACACCAATAAAGGTGGAACAGCTTTGAGACGTACAGAGGAGTTAAACCCATGTCACATTGGTCTGTAACCTGCAATGGAGGGGTCTGGCTTCAATAAACCCATGTAGGTAGTGCGCCATTTTGGCGGCCTGGCCAAGCCAAATATTGGGCTATAATGCTGCAACTTGGCCCAATTATTGAGGGAGTGGCACTAATAAATATAGAACAGCTTTGACACTTACATCTGTGAAGGAAACTCTTGTCGCAGGATTTTACGACTGGTAATGGGGTACACTGGTTGCAGTGAACTAGTATATACAGCGGGTCATATTTCCACCATAACTAAGCCAAATATTAAAATATTATGCTGCAATTTGGACCAAACACTGAGTGAATTACACCAATAAAGGTGGAACAGCTTTGAGACGTACAGAGGAGTTAAACCCATGTCACATTGGTCTGTAACCTGCAATGGAGGGGTCTGGCTTCAATAAACCCATGTAGGTAGTGCGCCATTTTGGCGGCCTGGCCAAGCCAAATATTGGGCTATAATGCTGCAACTTGGCCCAATTATTGAGGGAGTGGCACTAATAAATATAGAACAGCTTTGACACTTACATCTGTGAAGGAAACTCTTGTCGCAGGATTTTACGACTGGTAATGGGGTACACTGGTTGCAGTGAACTAGTATATACAGCGGGTCATATTTCCACCATAACTAAGCCAAATATTAAAATATTATGCTGCAATTTGGACCAAACACTGAGTGAATTACACCAATAAAGGTGGAACAGCTTTGAGACGTACAGAGGAGTTAAACCCATGTCACATTGGTCTGTAACCTGCAATGGAGGGGTCTGGCTTCAATAAACCCATGTAGGTAGTGCGCCATTTTGGCGGCCTGGCCAAGCCAAATATTGGGCTATAATGCTGCAACTTGGCCCAATTATTGAGGGAGTGGCACTAATAAATATAGAACAGCTTTGACACTTACATCTGTGAAGGAAACTCTTGTCGCAGGATTTTACGACTGGTAATGGGGTACACTGGTTGCAGTGAACTAGTATATACAGCGGGTCATATTTCCACCATAACTAAGCCAAATATTAAAATATTATGCTGCAATTTGGACCAAACACTGAGTGAATTACACCAATAAAGGTGGAACAGCTTTGAGACGTACAGAGGAGTTAAACCCATGTCACATTGGTCTGTAACCTGCAATGGAGGGGTCTGGCTTCAATAAACCCATGTAGGTAGTGCGCCATTTTGGCGGCCTGGCCAAGCCAAATATTGGGCTATAATGCTGCAACTTGGCCCAATTATTGAGGGAGTGGCACTAATAAATATAGAACAGCTTTGACACTTACATCTGTGAAGGAAACTCTTGTCGCAGGATTTTACGACTGGTAATGGGGTACACTGGTTGCAGTGAACTAGTATATACAGCGGGTCATATTTCCACCATAACTAAGCCAAATATTAAAATATTATGCTGCAATTTGGACCAAACACTGAGTGAATTACACCAATAAAGGTGGAACAGCTTTGAGACGTACAGAGGAGTTAAACCCATGTCACATTGGTCTGTAACCTGCAATGGAGGGGTCTGGCTTCAATAAACCCATGTAGGTAGTGCGCCATTTTGGCGGCCTGGCCAAGCCAAATATTGGGCTATAATGCTGCAACTTGGCCCAATTATTGAGGGAGTGGCACTAATAAATATAGAACAGCTTTGACACTTACATCTGTGAAGGAAACTCTTGTCGCAGGATTTTACGACTGGTAATGGGGTACACTGGTTGCAGTGAACTAGTATATACAGCGGGTCATATTTCCACCATAACTAAGCCAAATATTAAAATATTATGCTGCAATTTGGACCAAACACTGAGTGAATTACACCAATAAAGGTGGAACAGCTTTGAGACGTACAGAGGAGTTAAACCCATGTCACATTGGTCTGTAACCTGCAATGGAGGGGTCTGGCTTCAATAAACCCATGTAGGTAGTGCGCCATTTTGGCGGCCTGGCCAAGCCAAATATTGGGCTATAATGCTGCAACTTGGCCCAATTATTGAGGGAGTGGCACTAATAAATATAGAACAGCTTTGACACTTACATCTGTGAAGGAAACTCTTGTCGCAGGATTTTACGACTGGTAATGGGGTACACTGGTTGCAGTGAACTAGTATATACAGCGGGTCATATTTCCACCATAACTAAGCCAAATATTAAAATATTATGCTGCAATTTGGACCAAACACTGAGTGAATTACACCAATAAAGGTGGAACAGCTTTGAGACGTACAGAGGAGTTAAACCCATGTCACATTGGTCTGTAACCTGCAATGGAGGGGTCTGGCTTCAATAAACCCATGTAGGTAGTGCGCCATTTTGGCGGCCTGGCCAAGCCAAATATTGGGCTATAATGCTGCAACTTGGCCCAATTATTGAGGGAGTGGCACTAATAAATATAGAACAGCTTTGACACTTACATCTGTGAAGGAAACTCTTGTCGCAGGATTTTACGACTGGTAATGGGGTACACTGGTTGCAGTGAACTAGTATATACAGCGGGTCATATTTCCACCATAACTAAGCCAAATATTAAAATATTATGCTGCAATTTGGACCAAACACTGAGTGAATTACACCAATAAAGGTGGAACAGCTTTGAGACGTACAGAGGAGTTAAACCCATGTCACATTGGTCTGTAACCTGCAATGGAGGGGTCTGGCTTCAATAAACCCATGTAGGTAGTGCGCCATTTTGGCGGCCTGGCCAAGCCAAATATTGGGCTATAATGCTGCAACTTGGCCCAATTATTGAGGGAGTGGCACTAATAAATATAGAACAGCTTTGACACTTACATCTGTGAAGGAAACTCTTGTCGCAGGATTTTACGACTGGTAATGGGGTACACTGGTTGCAGTGAACTAGTATATACAGCGGGTCATATTTCCACCATAACTAAGCCAAATATTAAAATATTATGCTGCAATTTGGACCAAACACTGAGTGAATTACACCAATAAAGGTGGAACAGCTTTGAGACGTACAGAGGAGTTAAACCCATGTCACATTGGTCTGTAACCTGCAATGGAGGGGTCTGGCTTCAATAAACCCATGTAGGTAGTGCGCCATTTTGGCGGCCTGGCCAAGCCAAATATTGGGCTATAATGCTGCAACTTGGCCCAATTATTGAGGGAGTGGCACTAATAAATATAGAACAGCTTTGACACTTACATCTGTGAAGGAAACTCTTGTCGCAGGATTTTACGACTGGTAATGGGGTACACTGGTTGCAGTGAACTAGTATATACAGCGGGTCATATTTCCACCATAACTAAGCCAAATATTAAAATATTATGCTGCAATTTGGACCAAACACTGAGTGAATTACACCAATAAAGGTGGAACAGCTTTGAGACGTACAGAGGAGTTAAACCCATGTCACATTGGTCTGTAACCTGCAATGGAGGGGTCTGGCTTCAATAAACCCATGTAGGTAGTGCGCCATTTTGGCGGCCTGGCCAAGCCAAATATTGGGCTATAATGCTGCAACTTGGCCCAATTATTGAGGGAGTGGCACTAATAAATATAGAACAGCTTTGACACTTACATCTGTGAAGGAAACTCTTGTCGCAGGATTTTACGACTGGTAATGGGGTACACTGGTTGCAGTGAACTAGTATATACAGCGGGTCATATTTCCACCATAACTAAGCCAAATATTAAAATATTATGCTGCAATTTGGACCAAACACTGAGTGAATTACACCAATAAAGGTGGAACAGCTTTGAGACGTACAGAGGAGTTAAACCCATGTCACATTGGTCTGTAACCTGCAATGGAGGGGTCTGGCTTCAATAAACCCATGTAGGTAGTGCGCCATTTTGGCGGCCTGGCCAAGCCAAATATTGGGCTATAATGCTGCAACTTGGCCCAATTATTGAGGGAGTGGCACTAATAAATATAGAACAGCTTTGACACTTACATCTGTGAAGGAAACTCTTGTCGCAGGATTTTACGACTGGTAATGGGGTACACTGGTTGCAGTGAACTAGTATATACAGCGGGTCATATTTCCACCATAACTAAGCCAAATATTAAAATATTATGCTGCAATTTGGACCAAACACTGAGTGAATTACACCAATAAAGGTGGAACAGCTTTGAGACGTACAGAGGAGTTAAACCCATGTCACATTGGTCTGTAACCTGCAATGGAGGGGTCTGGCTTCAATAAACCCATGTAGGTAGTGCGCCATTTTGGCGGCCTGGCCAAGCCAAATATTGGGCTATAATGCTGCAACTTGGCCCAATTATTGAGGGAGTGGCACTAATAAATATAGAACAGCTTTGACACTTACATCTGTGAAGGAAACTCTTGTCGCAGGATTTTACGACTGGTAATGGGGTACACTGGTTGCAGTGAACTAGTATATACAGCGGGTCATATTTCCACCATAACTAAGCCAAATATTAAAATATTATGCTGCAATTTGGACCAAACACTGAGTGAATTACACCAATAAAGGTGGAACAGCTTTGAGACGTACAGAGGAGTTAAACCCATGTCACATTGGTCTGTAACCTGCAATGGAGGGGTCTGGCTTCAATAAACCCATGTAGGTAGTGCGCCATTTTGGCGGCCTGGCCAAGCCAAATATTGGGCTATAATGCTGCAACTTGGCCCAATTATTGAGGGAGTGGCACTAATAAATATAGAACAGCTTTGACACTTACATCTGTGAAGGAAACTCTTGTCGCAGGATTTTACGACTGGTAATGGGGTACACTGGTTGCAGTGAACTAGTATATACAGCGGGTCATATTTCCACCATAACTAAGCCAAATATTAAAATATTATGCTGCAATTTGGACCAAACACTGAGTGAATTACACCAATAAAGGTGGAACAGCTTTGAGACGTACAGAGGAGTTAAACCCATGTCACATTGGTCTGTAACCTGCAATGGAGGGGTCTGGCTTCAATAAACCCATGTAGGTAGTGCGCCATTTTGGCGGCCTGGCCAAGCCAAATATTGGGCTATAATGCTGCAACTTGGCCCAATTATTGAGGGAGTGGCACTAATAAATATAGAACAGCTTTGACACTTACATCTGTGAAGGAAACTCTTGTCGCAGGATTTTACGACTGGTAATGGGGTACACTGGTTGCAGTGAACTAGTATATACAGCGGGTCATATTTCCACCATAACTAAGCCAAATATTAAAATATTATGCTGCAATTTGGACCAAACACTGAGTGAATTACACCAATAAAGGTGGAACAGCTTTGAGACGTACAGAGGAGTTAAACCCATGTCACATTGGTCTGTAACCTGCAATGGAGGGGTCTGGCTTCAATAAACCCATGTAGGTAGTGCGCCATTTTGGCGGCCTGGCCAAGCCAAATATTGGGCTATAATGCTGCAACTTGGCCCAATTATTGAGGGAGTGGCACTAATAAATATAGAACAGCTTTGACACTTACATCTGTGAAGGAAACTCTTGTCGCAGGATTTTACGACTGGTAATGGGGTACACTGGTTGCAGTGAACTAGTATATACAGCGGGTCATATTTCCACCATAACTAAGCCAAATATTAAAATATTATGCTGCAATTTGGACCAAACACTGAGTGAATTACACCAATAAAGGTGGAACAGCTTTGAGACGTACAGAGGAGTTAAACCCATGTCACATTGGTCTGTAACCTGCAATGGAGGGGTCTGGCTTCAATAAACCCATGTAGGTAGTGCGCCATTTTGGCGGCCTGGCCAAGCCAAATATTGGGCTATAATGCTGCAACTTGGCCCAATTATTGAGGGAGTGGCACTAATAAATATAGAACAGCTTTGACACTTACATCTGTGAAGGAAACTCTTGTCGCAGGATTTTACGACTGGTAATGGGGTACACTGGTTGCAGTGAACTAGTATATACAGCGGGTCATATTTCCACCATAACTAAGCCAAATATTAAAATATTATGCTGCAATTTGGACCAAACACTGAGTGAATTACACCAATAAAGGTGGAACAGCTTTGAGACGTACAGAGGAGTTAAACCCATGTCACATTGGTCTGTAACCTGCAATGGAGGGGTCTGGCTTCAATAAACCCATGTAGGTAGTGCGCCATTTTGGCGGCCTGGCCAAGCCAAATATTGGGCTATAATGCTGCAACTTGGCCCAATTATTGAGGGAGTGGCACTAATAAATATAGAACAGCTTTGACACTTACATCTGTGAAGGAAACTCTTGTCGCAGGATTTTACGACTGGTAATGGGGTACACTGGTTGCAGTGAACTAGTATATACAGCGGGTCATATTTCCACCATAACTAAGCCAAATATTAAAATATTATGCTGCAATTTGGACCAAACACTGAGTGAATTACACCAATAAAGGTGGAACAGCTTTGAGACGTACAGAGGAGTTAAACCCATGTCACATTGGTCTGTAACCTGCAATGGAGGGGTCTGGCTTCAATAAACCCATGTAGGTAGTGCGCCATTTTGGCGGCCTGGCCAAGCCAAATATTGGGCTATAATGCTGCAACTTGGCCCAATTATTGAGGGAGTGGCACTAATAAATATAGAACAGCTTTGACACTTACATCTGTGAAGGAAACTCTTGTCGCAGGATTTTACGACTGGTAATGGGGTACACTGGTTGCAGTGAACTAGTATATACAGCGGGTCATATTTCCACCATAACTAAGCCAAATATTAAAATATTATGCTGCAATTTGGACCAAACACTGAGTGAATTACACCAATAAAGGTGGAACAGCTTTGAGACGTACAGAGGAGTTAAACCCATGTCACATTGGTCTGTAACCTGCAATGGAGGGGTCTGGCTTCAATAAACCCATGTAGGTAGTGCGCCATTTTGGCGGCCTGGCCAAGCCAAATATTGGGCTATAATGCTGCAACTTGGCCCAATTATTGAGGGAGTGGCACTAATAAATATAGAACAGCTTTGACACTTACATCTGTGAAGGAAACTCTTGTCGCAGGATTTTACGACTGGTAATGGGGTACACTGGTTGCAGTGAACTAGTATATACAGCGGGTCATATTTCCACCATAACTAAGCCAAATATTAAAATATTATGCTGCAATTTGGACCAAACACTGAGTGAATTACACCAATAAAGGTGGAACAGCTTTGAGACGTACAGAGGAGTTAAACCCAGTCACATTGGTCTGTAACCTGCAATGGAGGGGTCTGGCTTCAATAAACCCATGTAGGTAGTGCGCCATTTTGGCGGCCTGGCCAAGCCAAATATTGGGCTATAATGCTGCAACTTGGCCCAATTATTGAGGGAGTGGCACTAATAAATATAGAACAGCTTTGACACTTACATCTGTGAAGGAAACTCTTGTCGCAGGATTTTACGACTGGTAATGGGGTACACTGGTTGCAGTGAACTAGTATATACAGCGGGTCATATTTCCACCATAACTAAGCCAAATATTAAAATATTATGCTGCAATTTGGACCAAACACTGAGTGAATTACACCAATAAAGGTGGAACAGCTTTGAGACGTACAGAGGAGTTAAACCCATGTCACATTGGTCTGTAACCTGCAATGGAGGGGTCTGGCTTCAATAAACCCATGTAGGTAGTGCGCCATTTTGGCGGCCTGGCCAAGCCAAATATTGGGCTATAATGCTGCAACTTGGCCCAATTATTGAGGGAGTGGCACTAATAAATATAGAACAGCTTTGACACTTACATCTGTGAAGGAAACTCTTGTCGCAGGATTTTACGACTGGTAATGGGGTACACTGGTTGCAGTGAACTAGTATATACAGCGGGTCATATTTCCACCATAACTAAGCCAAATATTAAAATATTATGCTGCAATTTGGACCAAACACTGAGTGAATTACACCAATAAAGGTGGAACAGCTTTGAGACGTACAGAGGAGTTAAACCCATGTCACATTGGTCTGTAACCTGCAATGGAGGGGTCTGGCTTCAATAAACCCATGTAGGTAGTGCGCCATTTTGGCGGCCTGGCCAAGCCAAATATTGGGCTATAATGCTGCAACTTGGCCCAATTATTGAGGGAGTGGCACTAATAAATATAGAACAGCTTTGACACTTACATCTGTGAAGGAAACTCTTGTCGCAGGATTTTACGACTGGTAATGGGGTACACTGGTTGCAGTGAACTAGTATATACAGCGGGTCATATTTCCACCATAACTAAGCCAAATATTAAAATATTATGCTGCAATTTGGACCAAACACTGAGTGAATTACACCAATAAAGGTGGAACAGCTTTGAGACGTACAGAGGAGTTAAACCCATGTCACATTGGTCTGTAACCTGCAATGGAGGGGTCTGGCTTCAATAAACCCATGTAGGTAGTGCGCCATTTTGGCGGCCTGGCCAAGCCAAATATTGGGCTATAATGCTGCAACTTGGCCCAATTATTGAGGGAGTGGCACTAATAAATATAGAACAGCTTTGACACTTACATCTGTGAAGGAAACTCTTGTCGCAGGATTTTACGACTGGTAATGGGGTACACTGGTTGCAGTGAACTAGTATATACAGCGGGTCATATTTCCACCATAACTAAGCCAAATATTAAAATATTATGCTGCAATTTGGACCAAACACTGAGTGAATTACACCAATAAAGGTGGAACAGCTTTGAGACGTACAGAGGAGTTAAACCCATGTCACATTGGTCTGTAACCTGCAATGGAGGGGTCTGGCTTCAATAAACCCATGTAGGTAGTGCGCCATTTTGGCGGCCTGGCCAAGCCAAATATTGGGCTATAATGCTGCAACTTGGCCCAATTATTGAGGGAGTGGCACTAATAAATATAGAACAGCTTTGACACTTACATCTGTGAAGGAAACTCTTGTCGCAGGATTTTACGACTGGTAATGGGGTACACTGGTTGCAGTGAACTAGTATATACAGCGGGTCATATTTCCACCATAACTAAGCCAAATATTAAAATATTATGCTGCAATTTGGACCAAACACTGAGTGAATTACACCAATAAAGGTGGAACAGCTTTGAGACGTACAGAGGAGTTAAACCCATGTCACATTGGTCTGTAACCTGCAATGGAGGGGTCTGGCTTCAATAAACCCATGTAGGTAGTGCGCCATTTTGGCGGCCTGGCCAAGCCAAATATTGGGCTATAATGCTGCAACTTGGCCCAATTATTGAGGGAGTGGCACTAATAAATATAGAACAGCTTTGACACTTACATCTGTGAAGGAAACTCTTGTCGCAGGATTTTACGACTGGTAATGGGGTACACTGGTTGCAGTGAACTAGTATATACAGCGGGTCATATTTCCACCATAACTAAGCCAAATATTAAAATATTATGCTGCAATTTGGACCAAACACTGAGTGAATTACACCAATAAAGGTGGAACAGCTTTGAGACGTACAGAGGAGTTAAACCCATGTCACATTGGTCTGTAACCTGCAATGGAGGGGTCTGGCTTCAATAAACCCATGTAGGTAGTGCGCCATTTTGGCGGCCTGGCCAAGCCAAATATTGGGCTATAATGCTGCAACTTGGCCCAATTATTGAGGGAGTGGCACTAATAAATATAGAACAGCTTTGACACTTACATCTGTGAAGGAAACTCTTGTCGCAGGATTTTACGACTGGTAATGGGGTACACTGGTTGCAGTGAACTAGTATATACAGCGGGTCATATTTCCACCATAACTAAGCCAAATATTAAAATATTATGCTGCAATTTGGACCAAACACTGAGTGAATTACACCAATAAAGGTGGAACAGCTTTGAGACGTACAGAGGAGTTAAACCCATGTCACATTGGTCTGTAACCTGCAATGGAGGGGTCTGGCTTCAATAAACCCATGTAGGTAGTGCGCCATTTTGGCGGCCTGGCCAAGCCAAATATTGGGCTATAATGCTGCAACTTGGCCCAATTATTGAGGGAGTGGCACTAATAAATATAGAACAGCTTTGACACTTACATCTGTGAAGGAAACTCTTGTCGCAGGATTTTACGACTGGTAATGGGGTACACTGGTTGCAGTGAACTAGTATATACAGCGGGTCATATTTCCACCATAACTAAGCCAAATATTAAAATATTATGCTGCAATTTGGACCAAACACTGAGTGAATTACACCAATAAAGGTGGAACAGCTTTGAGACGTACAGAGGAGTTAAACCCATGTCACATTGGTCTGTAACCTGCAATGGAGGGGTCTGGCTTCAATAAACCCATGTAGGTAGTGCGCCATTTTGGCGGCCTGGCCAAGCCAAATATTGGGCTATAATGCTGCAACTTGGCCCAATTATTGAGGGAGTGGCACTAATAAATATAGAACAGCTTTGACACTTACATCTGTGAAGGAAACTCTTGTCGCAGGATTTTACGACTGGTAATGGGGTACACTGGTTGCAGTGAACTAGTATATACAGCGGGTCATATTTCCACCATAACTAAGCCAAATATTAAAATATTATGCTGCAATTTGGACCAAACACTGAGTGAATTACACCAATAAAGGTGGAACAGCTTTGAGACGTACAGAGGAGTTAAACCCATGTCACATTGGTCTGTAACCTGCAATGGAGGGGTCTGGCTTCAATAAACCCATGTAGGTAGTGCGCCATTTTGGCGGCCTGGCCAAGCCAAATATTGGGCTATAATGCTGCAACTTGGCCCAATTATTGAGGGAGTGGCACTAATAAATATAGAACAGCTTTGACACTTACATCTGTGAAGGAAACTCTTGTCGCAGGATTTTACGACTGGTAATGGGGTACACTGGTTGCAGTGAACTAGTATATACAGCGGGTCATATTTCCACCATAACTAAGCCAAATATTAAAATATTATGCTGCAATTTGGACCAAACACTGAGTGAATTACACCAATAAAGGTGGAACAGCTTTGAGACGTACAGAGGAGTTAAACCCATGTCACATTGGTCTGTAACCTGCAATGGAGGGGTCTGGCTTCAATAAACCCATGTAGGTAGTGCGCCATTTTGGCGGCCTGGCCAAGCCAAATATTGGGCTATAATGCTGCAACTTGGCCCAATTATTGAGGGAGTGGCACTAATAAATATAGAACAGCTTTGACACTTACATCTGTGAAGGAAACTCTTGTCGCAGGATTTTACGACTGGTAATGGGGTACACTGGTTGCAGTGAACTAGTATATACAGCGGGTCATATTTCCACCATAACTAAGCCAAATATTAAAATATTATGCTGCAATTTGGACCAAACACTGAGTGAATTACACCAATAAAGGTGGAACAGCTTTGAGACGTACAGAGGAGTTAAACCCATGTCACATTGGTCTGTAACCTGCAATGGAGGGGTCTGGCTTCAATAAACCCATGTAGGTAGTGCGCCATTTTGGCGGCCTGGCCAAGCCAAATATTGGGCTATAATGCTGCAACTTGGCCCAATTATTGAGGGAGTGGCACTAATAAATATAGAACAGCTTTGACACTTACATCTGTGAAGGAAACTCTTGTCGCAGGATTTTACGACTGGTAATGGGGTACACTGGTTGCAGTGAACTAGTATATACAGCGGGTCATATTTCCACCATAACTAAGCCAAATATTAAAATATTATGCTGCAATTTGGACCAAACACTGAGTGAATTACACCAATAAAGGTGGAACAGCTTTGAGACGTACAGAGGAGTTAAACCCATGTCACATTGGTCTGTAACCTGCAATGGAGGGGTCTGGCTTCAATAAACCCATGTAGGTAGTGCGCCATTTTGGCGGCCTGGCCAAGCCAAATATTGGGCTATAATGCTGCAACTTGGCCCAATTATTGAGGGAGTGGCACTAATAAATATAGAACAGCTTTGACACTTACATCTGTGAAGGAAACTCTTGTCGCAGGATTTTACGACTGGTAATGGGGTACACTGGTTGCAGTGAACTAGTATATACAGCGGGTCATATTTCCACCATAACTAAGCCAAATATTAAAATATTATGCTGCAATTTGGACCAAACACTGAGTGAATTACACCAATAAAGGTGGAACAGCTTTGAGACGTACAGAGGAGTTAAACCCATGTCACATTGGTCTGTAACCTGCAATGGAGGGGTCTGGCTTCAATAAACCCATGTAGGTAGTGCGCCATTTTGGCGGCCTGGCCAAGCCAAATATTGGGCTATAATGCTGCAACTTGGCCCAATTATTGAGGGAGTGGCACTAATAAATATAGAACAGCTTTGACACTTACATCTGTGAAGGAAACTCTTGTCGCAGGATTTTACGACTGGTAATGGGGTACACTGGTTGCAGTGAACTAGTATATACAGCGGGTCATATTTCCACCATAACTAAGCCAAATATTAAAATATTATGCTGCAATTTGGACCAAACACTGAGTGAATTACACCAATAAAGGTGGAACAGCTTTGAGACGTACAGAGGAGTTAAACCCATGTCACATTGGTCTGTAACCTGCAATGGAGGGGTCTGGCTTCAATAAACCCATGTAGGTAGTGCGCCATTTTGGCGGCCTGGCCAAGCCAAATATTGGGCTATAATGCTGCAACTTGGCCCAATTATTGAGGGAGTGGCACTAATAAATATAGAACAGCTTTGACACTTACATCTGTGAAGGAAACTCTTGTCGCAGGATTTTACGACTGGTAATGGGGTACACTGGTTGCAGTGAACTAGTATATACAGCGGGTCATATTTCCACCATAACTAAGCCAAATA
The DNA here is from genome assembly GCA_964017235.1 of Sabellastarte sp. h YS-2021. Lineage (NCBI taxonomy): Eukaryota > Metazoa > Annelida > Polychaeta > Sabellida > Sabellidae > Sabellastarte > Sabellastarte sp. h YS-2021. The sequence goes on along the minus strand of CAXHLB010000019.1, from coordinate 31,288 downwards.
TTAAAATATTATGCTGCAATTTGGACCAAACACTGAGTGAATTACACCAATAAAGGTGGAACAGCTTTGAGACGTACAGAGGAGTTAAACCCATGTCACATTGGTCTGTAACCTGCAATGGAGGGGTCTGGCTTCAATAAACCCATGTAGGTAGTGCGCCATTTTGGCGGCCTGGCCAAGCCAAATATTGGGCTATAATGCTGCAACTTGGCCCAATTATTGAGGGAGTGGCACTAATAAATATAGAACAGCTTTGACACTTACATCTGTGAAGGAAACTCTTGTCGCAGGATTTTACGACTGGTAATGGGGTACACTGGTTGCAGTGAACTAGTATATACAGCGGGTCATATTTCCACCATAACTAAGCCAAATATTAAAATATTATGCTGCAATTTGGACCAAACACTGAGTGAATTACACCAATAAAGGTGGAACAGCTTTGAGACGTACAGAGGAGTTAAACCCATGTCACATTGGTCTGTAACCTGCAATGGAGGGGTCTGGCTTCAATAAACCCATGTAGGTAGTGCGCCATTTTGGCGGCCTGGCCAAGCCAAATATTGGGCTATAATGCTGCAACTTGGCCCAATTATTGAGGGAGTGGCACTAATAAATATAGAACAGCTTTGACACTTACATCTGTGAAGGAAACTCTTGTCGCAGGATTTTACGACTGGTAATGGGGTACACTGGTTGCAGTGAACTAGTATATACAGCGGGTCATATTTCCACCATAACTAAGCCAAATATTAAAATATTATGCTGCAATTTGGACCAAACACTGAGTGAATTACACCAATAAAGGTGGAACAGCTTTGAGACGTACAGAGGAGTTAAACCCATGTCACATTGGTCTGTAACCTGCAATGGAGGGGTCTGGCTTCAATAAACCCATGTAGGTAGTGCGCCATTTTGGCGGCCTGGCCAAGCCAAATATTGGGCTATAATGCTGCAACTTGGCCCAATTATTGAGGGAGTGGCACTAATAAATATAGAACAGCTTTGACACTTACATCTGTGAAGGAAACTCTTGTCGCAGGATTTTACGACTGGTAATGGGGTACACTGGTTGCAGTGAACTAGTATATACAGCGGGTCATATTTCCACCATAACTAAGCCAAATATTAAAATATTATGCTGCAATTTGGACCAAACACTGAGTGAATTACACCAATAAAGGTGGAACAGCTTTGAGACGTACAGAGGAGTTAAACCCATGTCACATTGGTCTGTAACCTGCAATGGAGGGGTCTGGCTTCAATAAACCCATGTAGGTAGTGCGCCATTTTGGCGGCCTGGCCAAGCCAAATATTGGGCTATAATGCTGCAACTTGGCCCAATTATTGAGGGAGTGGCACTAATAAATATAGAACAGCTTTGACACTTACATCTGTGAAGGAAACTCTTGTCGCAGGATTTTACGACTGGTAATGGGGTACACTGGTTGCAGTGAACTAGTATATACAGCGGGTCATATTTCCACCATAACTAAGCCAAATATTAAAATATTATGCTGCAATTTGGACCAAACACTGAGTGAATTACACCAATAAAGGTGGAACAGCTTTGAGACGTACAGAGGAGTTAAACCCATGTCACATTGGTCTGTAACCTGCAATGGAGGGGTCTGGCTTCAATAAACCCATGTAGGTAGTGCGCCATTTTGGCGGCCTGGCCAAGCCAAATATTGGGCTATAATGCTGCAACTTGGCCCAATTATTGAGGGAGTGGCACTAATAAATATAGAACAGCTTTGACACTTACATCTGTGAAGGAAACTCTTGTCGCAGGATTTTACGACTGGTAATGGGGTACACTGGTTGCAGTGAACTAGTATATACAGCGGGTCATATTTCCACCATAACTAAGCCAAATATTAAAATATTATGCTGCAATTTGGACCAAACACTGAGTGAATTACACCAATAAAGGTGGAACAGCTTTGAGACGTACAGAGGAGTTAAACCCATGTCACATTGGTCTGTAACCTGCAATGGAGGGGTCTGGCTTCAATAAACCCATGTAGGTAGTGCGCCATTTTGGCGGCCTGGCCAAGCCAAATATTGGGCTATAATGCTGCAACTTGGCCCAATTATTGAGGGAGTGGCACTAATAAATATAGAACAGCTTTGACACTTACATCTGTGAAGGAAACTCTTGTCGCAGGATTTTACGACTGGTAATGGGGTACACTGGTTGCAGTGAACTAGTATATACAGCGGGTCATATTTCCACCATAACTAAGCCAAATATTAAAATATTATGCTGCAATTTGGACCAAACACTGAGTGAATTACACCAATAAAGGTGGAACAGCTTTGAGACGTACAGAGGAGTTAAACCCATGTCACATTGGTCTGTAACCTGCAATGGAGGGGTCTGGCTTCAATAAACCCATGTAGGTAGTGCGCCATTTTGGCGGCCTGGCCAAGCCAAATATTGGGCTATAATGCTGCAACTTGGCCCAATTATTGAGGGAGTGGCACTAATAAATATAGAACAGCTTTGACACTTACATCTGTGAAGGAAACTCTTGTCGCAGGATTTTACGACTGGTAATGGGGTACACTGGTTGCAGTGAACTAGTATATACAGCGGGTCATATTTCCACCATAACTAAGCCAAATATTAAAATATTATGCTGCAATTTGGACCAAACACTGAGTGAATTACACCAATAAAGGTGGAACAGCTTTGAGACGTACAGAGGAGTTAAACCCATGTCACATTGGTCTGTAACCTGCAATGGAGGGGTCTGGCTTCAATAAACCCATGTAGGTAGTGCGCCATTTTGGCGGCCTGGCCAAGCCAAATATTGGGCTATAATGCTGCAACTTGGCCCAATTATTGAGGGAGTGGCACTAATAAATATAGAACAGCTTTGACACTTACATCTGTGAAGGAAACTCTTGTCGCAGGATTTTACGACTGGTAATGGGGTACACTGGTTGCAGTGAACTAGTATATACAGCGGGTCATATTTCCACCATAACTAAGCCAAATATTAAAATATTATGCTGCAATTTGGACCAAACACTGAGTGAATTACACCAATAAAGGTGGAACAGCTTTGAGACGTACAGAGGAGTTAAACCCATGTCACATTGGTCTGTAACCTGCAATGGAGGGGTCTGGCTTCAATAAACCCATGTAGGTAGTGCGCCATTTTGGCGGCCTGGCCAAGCCAAATATTGGGCTATAATGCTGCAACTTGGCCCAATTATTGAGGGAGTGGCACTAATAAATATAGAACAGCTTTGACACTTACATCTGTGAAGGAAACTCTTGTCGCAGGATTTTACGACTGGTAATGGGGTACACTGGTTGCAGTGAACTAGTATATACAGCGGGTCATATTTCCACCATAACTAAGCCAAATATTAAAATATTATGCTGCAATTTGGACCAAACACTGAGTGAATTACACCAATAAAGGTGGAACAGCTTTGAGACGTACAGAGGAGTTAAACCCATGTCACATTGGTCTGTAACCTGCAATGGAGGGGTCTGGCTTCAATAAACCCATGTAGGTAGTGCGCCATTTTGGCGGCCTGGCCAAGCCAAATATTGGGCTATAATGCTGCAACTTGGCCCAATTATTGAGGGAGTGGCACTAATAAATATAGAACAGCTTTGACACTTACATCTGTGAAGGAAACTCTTGTCGCAGGATTTTACGACTGGTAATGGGGTACACTGGTTGCAGTGAACTAGTATATACAGCGGGTCATATTTCCACCATAACTAAGCCAAATATTAAAATATTATGCTGCAATTTGGACCAAACACTGAGTGAATTACACCAATAAAGGTGGAACAGCTTTGAGACGTACAGAGGAGTTAAACCCATGTCACATTGGTCTGTAACCTGCAATGGAGGGGTCTGGCTTCAATAAACCCATGTAGGTAGTGCGCCATTTTGGCGGCCTGGCCAAGCCAAATATTGGGCTATAATGCTGCAACTTGGCCCAATTATTGAGGGAGTGGCACTAATAAATATAGAACAGCTTTGACACTTACATCTGTGAAGGAAACTCTTGTCGCAGGATTTTACGACTGGTAATGGGGTACACTGGTTGCAGTGAACTAGTATATACAGCGGGTCATATTTCCACCATAACTAAGCCAAATATTAAAATATTATGCTGCAATTTGGACCAAACACTGAGTGAATTACACCAATAAAGGTGGAACAGCTTTGAGACGTACAGAGGAGTTAAACCCATGTCACATTGGTCTGTAACCTGCAATGGAGGGGTCTGGCTTCAATAAACCCATGTAGGTAGTGCGCCATTTTGGCGGCCTGGCCAAGCCAAATATTGGGCTATAATGCTGCAACTTGGCCCAATTATTGAGGGAGTGGCACTAATAAATATAGAACAGCTTTGACACTTACATCTGTGAAGGAAACTCTTGTCGCAGGATTTTACGACTGGTAATGGGGTACACTGGTTGCAGTGAACTAGTATATACAGCGGGTCATATTTCCACCATAACTAAGCCAAATATTAAAATATTATGCTGCAATTTGGACCAAACACTGAGTGAATTACACCAATAAAGGTGGAACAGCTTTGAGACGTACAGAGGAGTTAAACCCATGTCACATTGGTCTGTAACCTGCAATGGAGGGGTCTGGCTTCAATAAACCCATGTAGGTAGTGCGCCATTTTGGCGGCCTGGCCAAGCCAAATATTGGGCTATAATGCTGCAACTTGGCCCAATTATTGAGGGAGTGGCACTAATAAATATAGAACAGCTTTGACACTTACATCTGTGAAGGAAACTCTTGTCGCAGGATTTTACGACTGGTAATGGGGTACACTGGTTGCAGTGAACTAGTATATACAGCGGGTCATATTTCCACCATAACTAAGCCAAATATTAAAATATTATGCTGCAATTTGGACCAAACACTGAGTGAATTACACCAATAAAGGTGGAACAGCTTTGAGACGTACAGAGGAGTTAAACCCATGTCACATTGGTCTGTAACCTGCAATGGAGGGGTCTGGCTTCAATAAACCCATGTAGGTAGTGCGCCATTTTGGCGGCCTGGCCAAGCCAAATATTGGGCTATAATGCTGCAACTTGGCCCAATTATTGAGGGAGTGGCACTAATAAATATAGAACAGCTTTGACACTTACATCTGTGAAGGAAACTCTTGTCGCAGGATTTTACGACTGGTAATGGGGTACACTGGTTGCAGTGAACTAGTATATACAGCGGGTCATATTTCCACCATAACTAAGCCAAATATTAAAATATTATGCTGCAATTTGGACCAAACACTGAGTGAATTACACCAATAAAGGTGGAACAGCTTTGAGACGTACAGAGGAGTTAAACCCATGTCACATTGGTCTGTAACCTGCAATGGAGGGGTCTGGCTTCAATAAACCCATGTAGGTAGTGCGCCATTTTGGCGGCCTGGCCAAGCCAAATATTGGGCTATAATGCTGCAACTTGGCCCAATTATTGAGGGAGTGGCACTAATAAATATAGAACAGCTTTGACACTTACATCTGTGAAGGAAACTCTTGTCGCAGGATTTTACGACTGGTAATGGGGTACACTGGTTGCAGTGAACTAGTATATACAGCGGGTCATATTTCCACCATAACTAAGCCAAATATTAAAATATTATGCTGCAATTTGGACCAAACACTGAGTGAATTACACCAATAAAGGTGGAACAGCTTTGAGACGTACAGAGGAGTTAAACCCATGTCACATTGGTCTGTAACCTGCAATGGAGGGGTCTGGCTTCAATAAACCCATGTAGGTAGTGCGCCATTTTGGCGGCCTGGCCAAGCCAAATATTGGGCTATAATGCTGCAACTTGGCCCAATTATTGAGGGAGTGGCACTAATAAATATAGAACAGCTTTGACACTTACATCTGTGAAGGAAACTCTTGTCGCAGGATTTTACGACTGGTAATGGGGTACACTGGTTGCAGTGAACTAGTATATACAGCGGGTCATATTTCCACCATAACTAAGCCAAATATTAAAATATTATGCTGCAATTTGGACCAAACACTGAGTGAATTACACCAATAAAGGTGGAACAGCTTTGAGACGTACAGAGGAGTTAAACCCATGTCACATTGGTCTGTAACCTGCAATGGAGGGGTCTGGCTTCAATAAACCCATGTAGGTAGTGCGCCATTTTGGCGGCCTGGCCAAGCCAAATATTGGGCTATAATGCTGCAACTTGGCCCAATTATTGAGGGAGTGGCACTAATAAATATAGAACAGCTTTGACACTTACATCTGTGAAGGAAACTCTTGTCGCAGGATTTTACGACTGGTAATGGGGTACACTGGTTGCAGTGAACTAGTATATACAGCGGGTCATATTTCCACCATAACTAAGCCAAATATTAAAATATTATGCTGCAATTTGGACCAAACACTGAGTGAATTACACCAATAAAGGTGGAACAGCTTTGAGACGTACAGAGGAGTTAAACCCATGTCACATTGGTCTGTAACCTGCAATGGAGGGGTCTGGCTTCAATAAACCCATGTAGGTAGTGCGCCATTTTGGCGGCCTGGCCAAGCCAAATATTGGGCTATAATGCTGCAACTTGGCCCAATTATTGAGGGAGTGGCACTAATAAATATAGAACAGCTTTGACACTTACATCTGTGAAGGAAACTCTTGTCGCAGGATTTTACGACTGGTAATGGGGTACACTGGTTGCAGTGAACTAGTATATACAGCGGGTCATATTTCCACCATAACTAAGCCAAATATTAAAATATTATGCTGCAATTTGGACCAAACACTGAGTGAATTACACCAATAAAGGTGGAACAGCTTTGAGACGTACAGAGGAGTTAAACCCATGTCACATTGGTCTGTAACCTGCAATGGAGGGGTCTGGCTTCAATAAACCCATGTAGGTAGTGCGCCATTTTGGCGGCCTGGCCAAGCCAAATATTGGGCTATAATGCTGCAACTTGGCCCAATTATTGAGGGAGTGGCACTAATAAATATAGAACAGCTTTGACACTTACATCTGTGAAGGAAACTCTTGTCGCAGGATTTTACGACTGGTAATGGGGTACACTGGTTGCAGTGAACTAGTATATACAGCGGGTCATATTTCCACCATAACTAAGCCAAATATTAAAATATTATGCTGCAATTTGGACCAAACACTGAGTGAATTACACCAATAAAGGTGGAACAGCTTTGAGACGTACAGAGGAGTTAAACCCATGTCACATTGGTCTGTAACCTGCAATGGAGGGGTCTGGCTTCAATAAACCCATGTAGGTAGTGCGCCATTTTGGCGGCCTGGCCAAGCCAAATATTGGGCTATAATGCTGCAACTTGGCCCAATTATTGAGGGAGTGGCACTAATAAATATAGAACAGCTTTGACACTTACATCTGTGAAGGAAACTCTTGTCGCAGGATTTTACGACTGGTAATGGGGTACACTGGTTGCAGTGAACTAGTATATACAGCGGGTCATATTTCCACCATAACTAAGCCAAATATTAAAATATTATGCTGCAATTTGGACCAAACACTGAGTGAATTACACCAATAAAGGTGGAACAGCTTTGAGACGTACAGAGGAGTTAAACCCATGTCACATTGGTCTGTAACCTGCAATGGAGGGGTCTGGCTTCAATAAACCCATGTAGGTAGTGCGCCATTTTGGCGGCCTGGCCAAGCCAAATATTGGGCTATAATGCTGCAACTTGGCCCAATTATTGAGGGAGTGGCACTAATAAATATAGAACAGCTTTGACACTTACATCTGTGAAGGAAACTCTTGTCGCAGGATTTTACGACTGGTAATGGGGTACACTGGTTGCAGTGAACTAGTATATACAGCGGGTCATATTTCCACCATAACTAAGCCAAATATTAAAATATTATGCTGCAATTTGGACCAAACACTGAGTGAATTACACCAATAAAGGTGGAACAGCTTTGAGACGTACAGAGGAGTTAAACCCATGTCACATTGGTCTGTAACCTGCAATGGAGGGGTCTGGCTTCAATAAACCCATGTAGGTAGTGCGCCATTTTGGCGGCCTGGCCAAGCCAAATATTGGGCTATAATGCTGCAACTTGGCCCAATTATTGAGGGAGTGGCACTAATAAATATAGAACAGCTTTGACACTTACATCTGTGAAGGAAACTCTTGTCGCAGGATTTTACGACTGGTAATGGGGTACACTGGTTGCAGTGAACTAGTATATACAGCGGGTCATATTTCCACCATAACTAAGCCAAATATTAAAATATTATGCTGCAATTTGGACCAAACACTGAGTGAATTACACCAATAAAGGTGGAACAGCTTTGAGACGTACAGAGGAGTTAAACCCATGTCACATTGGTCTGTAACCTGCAATGGAGGGGTCTGGCTTCAATAAACCCATGTAGGTAGTGCGCCATTTTGGCGGCCTGGCCAAGCCAAATATTGGGCTATAATGCTGCAACTTGGCCCAATTATTGAGGGAGTGGCACTAATAAATATAGAACAGCTTTGACACTTACATCTGTGAAGGAAACTCTTGTCGCAGGATTTTACGACTGGTAATGGGGTACACTGGTTGCAGTGAACTAGTATATACAGCGGGTCATATTTCCACCATAACTAAGCCAAATATTAAAATATTATGCTGCAATTTGGACCAAACACTGAGTGAATTACACCAATAAAGGTGGAACAGCTTTGAGACGTACAGAGGAGTTAAACCCATGTCACATTGGTCTGTAACCTGCAATGGAGGGGTCTGGCTTCAATAAACCCATGTAGGTAGTGCGCCATTTTGGCGGCCTGGCCAAGCCAAATATTGGGCTATAATGCTGCAACTTGGCCCAATTATTGAGGGAGTGGCACTAATAAATATAGAACAGCTTTGACACTTACATCTGTGAAGGAAACTCTTGTCGCAGGATTTTACGACTGGTAATGGGGTACACTGGTTGCAGTGAACTAGTATATACAGCGGGTCATATTTCCACCATAACTAAGCCAAATATTAAAATATTATGCTGCAATTTGGACCAAACACTGAGTGAATTACACCAATAAAGGTGGAACAGCTTTGAGACGTACAGAGGAGTTAAACCCATGTCACATTGGTCTGTAACCTGCAATGGAGGGGTCTGGCTTCAATAAACCCATGTAGGTAGTGCGCCATTTTGGCGGCCTGGCCAAGCCAAATATTGGGCTATAATGCTGCAACTTGGCCCAATTATTGAGGGAGTGGCACTAATAAATATAGAACAGCTTTGACACTTACATCTGTGAAGGAAACTCTTGTCGCAGGATTTTACGACTGGTAATGGGGTACACTGGTTGCAGTGAACTAGTATATACAGCGGGTCATATTTCCACCATAACTAAGCCAAATATTAAAATATTATGCTGCAATTTGGACCAAACACTGAGTGAATTACACCAATAAAGGTGGAACAGCTTTGAGACGTACAGAGGAGTTAAACCCATGTCACATTGGTCTGTAACCTGCAATGGAGGGGTCTGGCTTCAATAAACCCATGTAGGTAGTGCGCCATTTTGGCGGCCTGGCCAAGCCAAATATTGGGCTATAATGCTGCAACTTGGCCCAATTATTGAGGGAGTGGCACTAATAAATATAGAACAGCTTTGACACTTACATCTGTGAAGGAAACTCTTGTCGCAGGATTTTACGACTGGTAATGGGGTACACTGGTTGCAGTGAACTAGTATATACAGCGGGTCATATTTCCACCATAACTAAGCCAAATATTAAAATATTATGCTGCAATTTGGACCAAACACTGAGTGAATTACACCAATAAAGGTGGAACAGCTTTGAGACGTACAGAGGAGTTAAACCCATGTCACATTGGTCTGTAACCTGCAATGGAGGGGTCTGGCTTCAATAAACCCATGTAGGTAGTGCGCCATTTTGGCGGCCTGGCCAAGCCAAATATTGGGCTATAATGCTGCAACTTGGCCCAATTATTGAGGGAGTGGCACTAATAAATATAGAACAGCTTTGACACTTACATCTGTGAAGGAAACTCTTGTCGCAGGATTTTACGACTGGTAATGGGGTACACTGGTTGCAGTGAACTAGTATATACAGCGGGTCATATTTCCACCATAACTAAGCCAAATATTAAAATATTATGCTGCAATTTGGACCAAACACTGAGTGAATTACACCAATAAAGGTGGAACAGCTTTGAGACGTACAGAGGAGTTAAACCCATGTCACATTGGTCTGTAACCTGCAATGGAGGGGTCTGGCTTCAATAAACCCATGTAGGTAGTGCGCCATTTTGGCGGCCTGGCCAAGCCAAATATTGGGCTATAATGCTGCAACTTGGCCCAATTATTGAGGGAGTGGCACTAATAAATATAGAACAGCTTTGACACTTACATCTGTGAAGGAAACTCTTGTCGCAGGATTTTACGACTGGTAATGGGGTACACTGGTTGCAGTGAACTAGTATATACAGCGGGTCATATTTCCACCATAACTAAGCCAAATATTAAAATATTATGCTGCAATTTGGACCAAACACTGAGTGAATTACACCAATTTTGAGACGTACAGAGGAGTTAAACCCATGTCACATTGGTCTGTAACCTGCAATGGAGGGGTCTGGCTTCAATAAACCCATGTAGGTAGTGCGCCATTTTGGCGGCCTGGCCAAGCCAAATATTGGGCTATAATGCTGCAACTTGGCCCAATTATTGAGGGAGTGGCACTAATAAATATAGAACAGCTTTGACACTTACATCTGTGAAGGAAACTCTTGTCGCAGGATTTTACGACTGGTAATGGGGTACACTGGTTGCAGTGAACTAGTATATACAGCGGGTCATATTTCCACCATAACTAAGCCAAATATTAAAATATTATGCTGCAATTTGGACCAAACACTGAGTGAATTACACCAATAAAGGTGGAACAACTTTGAGACGTACAGAGGAGTTAAACCCATGTCACATTGGTCTGTAACCTGCAATGGAGGGGTCTGGCTTCAATAAACCCATGTAGGTAGTGCGCCATTTTGGCGGCCTGGCCAAGCCAAATATTGGGCTATAATGCTGCAACTTGGCCCAATTATTGAGGGAGTGGCACTAATAAATATAGAACAGCTTTGACACTTACATCTGTGAAGGAAACTCTTGTCGCAGGATTTTACGACTGGTAATGGGGGTACACTGGTTGCAGTGAACTAGTATATACAGCGGGTCATATTTCCACCATAACTAAGCCAAATATTAAAATATTATGCTGCAATTTGGACCAAACACTGAGTGAATTACACCAATAAAGGTGGCTGCGAGTATTTTTGAGACGTACAGAGGAGTTAAACCCATGTCACATTGGTCTGTAACCTGCAATGGAGGGGTCTGGCTTCAATAAACCCATGTAGGTAGTGCGCCATTTTGGCGGCCTGGCCAAGCCAAATATTGGGCTATAATGCTGCAACTTGGCCCAATTATTGAGGGAGTGGCACTAATAAATATAGAACAGCTTTGACACTTACATCTGTGAAGGAAAACTCTTGTCGCAGGATTTTACGACTGGTAATGGGGTACACTGGTTGCAGTGAACTAGTATATACAGCGGGTCATATTTCCACCATAACTAAGCCAAATATTAAAATATTATGCTGCAATTTGGACCAAACACTGAGTGAATTACACCAATAAAGGTGGAACAGCTGAGCTTTTTGAGACGTACAGAGGAGTTAAACCCATGTCACATTGGTCTGTAACCTGCAATGGAGGGGTCTGGCTTCAATAAACCCATGTAGGTAGTGCGCCATTTTGGCGGCCTGGCCAAGCCAAATATTGGGCTATAATGCTGCAACTTGGCCCAATTATTGAGGGAGTGGCACTAATAAATATAGAACAGCTTTGACACTTACATCTGTGAAGGAAACTCTTGTCGCAGGATTTTACGACTGGTAATGGGGTACACTGGTTGCAGTGAACTAGTATATACAGCGGGTCATATTTCCACCATAACTAAGCCAAATATTAAAATATTATGCTGCAATTTGGACCAAACACTGAGTGAATTACACCAATAAAGGTGGAACAGCTTTGAGACGTACAGAGGAGTTAAACCCATGTCACATTGGTCTGTAACCTGCAATGGAGGGGTCTGGCTTCAATAAACCCATGTAGGTAGTGCGCCATTTTGGCGGCCTGGCCAAGCCAAATATTGGGCTATAATGCTGCAACTTGGCCCAATTATTGGAGGGAGTGGCACTAATAAATATAGAACAGCTTTGACACTTACATCTGTGAAGGAAACTCTTGTCGCAGGATTTTACGACTGGTAATGGGGTACACTGGTTGCAGTGAACTAGTATATACAGCGGGTCATATTTCCACCGTAACTAAGCCAAATATTAAAATATTATGCTGCAATTTGGACCAAACACTGAGTGAATTACACCAATAAAGGTGGAACAGCTTTGAGACGTACAGAGGAGTTAAACCCATGTCACATTGGTCTGTAACCTGCAATGGAGGGGTCTGGCTTCAATAAACCCATGTAGGTAGTGCGCCATTTTGGCGGCCTGGCCAAGCCAAATATTGGGCTATAATGCTGCAACTTGGCCCAATTATTGAGGGAGTGGCACTAATAAATATAGAACAGCTTTGACACTTACATCTGTGAAGGAAACTCTTGTCGCAGGATTTTACGACTGGTAATGGGGTACACTGGTTGCAGTGAACTAGTATATACAGCGGGTCATATTTCCACCATAACTAAGCCAAATATTAAAATATTATGCTGCAATTTGGACCAAACACTGAGTGAATTACACCAATAAAGGTGGAACAGCTTTGAGACGTACAGAGGAGCTAAACCCATGTCACATTGGTCTGTAACCTGCAATGGAGGGGTCTGGCTTCAATAAACCCATGTAGGTAGTGCGCCATTTTGGCGGCCTGGCCAAGCCAAATATTGGGCTATAATGCTGCAACTTGGCCCAATTATTGAGGGAGTGGCACTAATAAATATAGAACAGCTTTGACACTTACATCTGTGAAGGAAACTCTTGTCGCAGGATTTTACGACTGGTAATGGGGTACACTGGTTGCAGTGAACTAGTATATACAGCGGGTCATATTTCCACCATAACTAAGCCAAATATTAAAATATTATGCTGCAATTTGGACCAAACACTGAGTGAATTACACCAATAAAGGTGGAACAGCTTTGAGACGTACAGAGGAGTTAAACCCATGTCACATTGGTCTGTAACCTGCAATGGAGGGGTCTGGCTTCAATAAACCCATGTAGGTAGTGCGCCATTTTGGCGGCCTGGCCAAGCCAAATATTGGGCTATAATGCTGCAACTTGGCCCAATTATTGAGGGAGTGGCACTAATAAATATAGAACAGCTTTGACACTTACATCTGTGAAGGAAACTCTTGTCGCAGGATTTTACGACTGGTAATGGGGTACACTGGTTGCAGTGAACTAGTATATACAGCGGGTCATATTTCCACCGTAACTAAGCCAAATATTAAAATATTATGCTGCAATTTGGACCAAACACTGAGTGAATTACACCAATAAAGGTGGAACAGCTTTGAGACGTACAGAGGAGCTAAACCCATGTCACATTGGTCTGTAACCTGCAATGGAGGGGTCTGGCTTCAATAAACCCATGTAGGTAGTGCGCCATTTTGGCGGCCTGGCCAAGCCAAATATTGGGCTATAATGCTGCAACTTGGCCCAATTATTGAGGGAGTGGCACTAATAAATATAGAACAGCTTTGACACTTACATCTGTGAAGGAAACTCTTGTCGCAGGATTTTACGACTGGTAATGGGGTACACTGGTTGCAGTGAACTAGTATATACAGCGGGTCATATTTCCACCATAACTAAGCCAAATATTAAAATATTATGCTGCAATTTGGACCAAACACTGAGTGAATTACACCAATAAAGGTGGAACAGCTTTGAGACGTACAGAGGAGTTAAACCCATGTCACATTGGTCTGTAACCTGCAATGGAGGGGTCTGGCTTCAATAAACCCATGTAGGTAGTGCGCCATTTTGGCGGCCTGGCCAAGCCAAATATTGGGCTATAATGCTGCAACTTGGCCCAATTATTGAGGGAGTGGCACTAATAAATATAGAACAGCTTTGACACTTACATCTGTGAAGGAAACTCTTGTCGCAGGATTTTACGACTGGTAATGGGGTACACTGGTTGCAGTGAACTAGTATATACAGCGGGTCATATTTCCACCATAACTAAGCCAAATATTAAAAATATTATGCTGCAATTTGGACCAAACACTGAGTGAATTACACCAATAAAGGTGGAACAGCTTTGAGACGTACAGAGGAGTTAAACCCATGTCACATTGGTCTGTAACCTGCAATGGAGGGGTCTGGCTTCAATAAACCCATGTAGGTAGTGCGCCATTTTGGCGGCCTGGCCAAGCCAAATATTGGGCTATAATGCTGCAACTTGGCCCAATTATTGAGGGAGTGGCACTAATAAATATAGAACAGCTTTGACACTTACATCTGTGAAGGAAACTCTTGTCGCAGGATTTTACGACTGGTAATGGGGTACACTGGTTGCAGTGAACTAGTATATACAGCGGGTCATATTTCCACCATAACTAAGCCAAATATTAAAATATTATGCTGCAATTTGGACCAAACACTGAGTGAATTACACCAATAAAGGTGGAACAGCTTTGAGACGTACAGAGGAGTTAAACCCATGTCACATTGGTCTGTAACCTGCAATGGAGGGGTCTGGCTTCAATAAACCCATGTAGGTAGTGCGCCATTTTGGCGGCCTGGCCAAGCCAAATATTGGGCTATAATGCTGCAACTTGGCCCAATTATTGAGGGAGTGGCACTAATAAATATAGAACAGCTTTGACACTTACATCTGTGAAGGAAACTCTTGTCGCAGGATTTTACGACTGGTAATGGGGTACACTGGTTGCAGTGAACTAGTATATACAGCGGGTCATATTTCCACCATAACTAAGCCAAATATTAAAATATTATGCTGCAATTTGGACCAAACACTGAGTGAATTACACCAATAAAGGTGGAACAGCTTTGAGACGTACAGAGGAGTTAAACCCATGTCACATTGGTCTGTAACCTGCAATGGAGGGGTCTGGCTTCAATAAACCCATGTAGGTAGTGCGCCATTTTGGCGGCCTGGCCAAGCCAAATATTGGGCTATAATGCTGCAACTTGGCCCAATTATTGAGGGAGTGGCACTAATAAATATAGAACAGCTTTGACACTTACATCTGTGAAGGAAACTCTTGTCGCAGGATTTTACGACTGGTAATGGGGTACACTGGTTGCAGTGAACTAGTATATACAGCGGGTCATATTTCCACCATAACTAAGCCAAATATTAAAATATTATGCTGCAATTTGGACCAAACACTGAGTGAATTACACCAATAAAGGTGGAACAGCTTTGAGACGTACAGAGGAGTTAAACCCATGTCACATTGGTCTGTAACCTGCAATGGAGGGGTCTGGCTTCAATAAACCCATGTAGGTAGTGCGCCATTTTGGCGGCCTGGCCAAGCCAAATATTGGGCTATAATGCTGCAACTTGGCCCAATTATTGAGGGAGTGGCACTAATAAATATAGAACAGCTTTGACACTTACATCTGTGAAGGAAACTCTTGTCGCAGGATTTTACGACTGGTAATGGGGTACACTGGTTGCAGTGAACTAGTATATACAGCGGGTCATATTTCCACCATAACTAAGCCAAATATTAAAATATTATGCTGCAATTTGGACCAAACACTGAGTGAATTACACCAATAAAGGTGGAACAGCTTTGAGACGTACAGAGGAGTTAAACCCATGTCACATTGGTCTGTAACCTGCAATGGAGGGGTCTGGCTTCAATAAACCCATGTAGGTAGTGCGCCATTTTGGCGGCCTGGCCAAGCCAAATATTGGGCTATAATGCTGCAACTTGGCCCAATTATTGAGGGAGTGGCACTAATAAATATAGAACAGCTTTGACACTTACATCTGTGAAGGAAACTCTTGTCGCAGGATTTTACGACTGGTAATGGGGTACACTGGTTGCAGTGAACTAGTATATACAGCGGGTCATATTTCCACCATAACTAAGCCAAATATTAAAATATTATGCTGCAATTTGGACCAAACACTGAGTGAATTACACCAATAAAGGTGGAACAGCTTTGAGACGTACAGAGGAGTTAAACCCATGTCACATTGGTCTGTAACCTGCAATGGAGGGGTCTGGCTTCAATAAACCCATGTAGGTAGTGCGCCATTTTGGCGGCCTGGCCAAGCCAAATATTGGGCTATAATGCTGCAACTTGGCCCAATTATTGAGGGAGTGGCACTAATAAATATAGAACAGCTTTGACACTTACATCTGTGAAGGAAACTCTTGTCGCAGGATTTTACGACTGGTAATGGGGTACACTGGTTGCAGTGAACTAGTATATACAGCGGGTCATATTTCCACCATAACTAAGCCAAATATTAAAATATTATGCTGCAATTTGGACCAAACACTGAGTGAATTACACCAATAAAGGTGGAACAGCTTTGAGACGTACAGAGGAGTTAAACCCATGTCACATTGGTCTGTAACCTGCAATGGAGGGGTCTGGCTTCAATAAACCCATGTAGGTAGTGCGCCATTTTGGCGGCCTGGCCAAGCCAAATATTGGGCTATAATGCTGCAACTTGGCCCAATTATTGAGGGAGTGGCACTAATAAATATAGAACAGCTTTGACACTTACATCTGTGAAGGAAACTCTTGTCGCAGGATTTTACGACTGGTAATGGGGTACACTGGTTGCAGTGAACTAGTATATACAGCGGGTCATATTTCCACCGTAACTAAGCCAAATATTAAAATATTATGCTGCAATTTGGACCAAACACTGAGTGAATTACACCAATAAAGGTGGAACAGCTTTGAGACGTACAGAGGAGTTAAACCCATGTCACATTGGTCTGTAACCTGCAATGGAGGGGTCTGGCTTCAATAAACCCATGTAGGTAGTGCGCCATTTTGGCGGCCTGGCCAAGCCAAATATTGGGCTATAATGCTGCAACTTGGCCCAATTATTGAGGGAGTGGCACTAATAAATATAGAACAGCTTTGACACTTACATCTGTGAAGGAAACTCTTGTCGCAGGATTTTACGACTGGTAATGGGGTACACTGGTTGCAGTGAACTAGTATATACAGCGGGTCATATTTCCACCATAACTAAGCCAAATATTAAAATATTATGCTGCAATTTGGACCAAACACTGAGTGAATTACACCAATAAAGGTGGAACAGCTTTGAGACGTACAGAGGAGTTAAACCCATGTCACATTGGTCTGTAACCTGCAATGGAGGGGTCTGGCTTCAATAAACCCATGTAGGTAGTGCGCCATTTTGGCGGCCTGGCCAAGCCAAATATTGGGCTATAATGCTGCAACTTGGCCCAATTATTGAGGGAGTGGCACTAATAAATATAGAACAGCTTTGACACTTACATCTGTGAAGGAAACTCTTGTCGCAGGATTTTACGACTGGTAATGGGGTACACTGGTTGCAGTGAACTAGTATATACAGCGGGTCATATTTCCACCATAACTAAGCCAAATATTAAAATATTATGCTGCAATTTGGACCAAACACTGAGTGAATTACACCAATAAAGGTGGAACAGCTTTGAGACGTACAGAGGAGTTAAACCCATGTCACATTGGTCTGTAACCTGCAATGGAGGGGTCTGGCTTCAATAAACCCATGTAGGTAGTGCGCCATTTTGGCGGCCTGGCCAAGCCAAATATTGGGCTATAATGCTGCAACTTGGCCCAATTATTGAGGGAGTGGCACTAATAAATATAGAACAGCTTTGACACTTACATCTGTGAAGGAAACTCTTGTCGCAGGATTTTACGACTGGTAATGGGGTACACTGGTTGCAGTGAACTAGTATATACAGCGGGTCATATTTCCACCATAACTAAGCCAAATATTAAAATATTATGCTGCAATTTGGACCAAACACTGAGTGAATTACACCAATAAAGGTGGAACAGCTTTGAGACGTACAGAGGAGTTAAACCCATGTCACATTGGTCTGTAACCTGCAATGGAGGGGTCTGGCTTCAATAAACCCATGTAGGTAGTGCGCCATTTTGGCGGCCTGGCCAAGCCAAATATTGGGCTATAATGCTGCAACTTGGCCCAATTATTGAGGGAGTGGCACTAATAAATATAGAACAGCTTTGACACTTACATCTGTGAAGGAAACTCTTGTCGCAGGATTTTACGACTGGTAATGGGGTACACTGGTTGCAGTGAACTAGTATATACAGCGGGTCATATTTCCACCGTAACTAAGCCAAATATTAAAATATTATGCTGCAATTTGGACCAAACACTGAGTGAATTACACCAATAAAGGTGGAACAGCTTTGAGACGTACAGAGGAGTTAAACCCATGTCACATTGGTCTGTAACCTGCAATGGAGGGGTCTGGCTTCAATAAACCCATGTAGGTAGTGCGCCATTTTGGCGGCCTGGCCAAGCCAAATATTGGGCTATAATGCTGCAACTTGGCCCAATTATTGAGGGAGTGGCACTAATAAATATAGAACAGCTTTGACACTTACATCTGTGAAGGAAACTCTTGTCGCAGGATTTTACGACTGGTAATGGGGTACACTGGTTGCAGTGAACTAGTATATACAGCGGGTCATATTTCCACCATAACTAAGCCAAATATTAAAATATTATGCTGCAATTTGGACCAAACACTGAGTGAATTACACCAATAAAGGTGGAACAGCTTTGAGACGTACAGAGGAGCTAAACCCATGTCACATTGGTCTGTAACCTGCAATGGAGGGGTCTGGCTTCAATAAACCCATGTAGGTAGTGCGCCATTTTGGCGGCCTGGCCAAGCCAAATATTGGGCTATAATGCTGCAACTTGGCCCAATTATTGAGGGAGTGGCACTAATAAATATAGAACAGCTTTGACACTTACATCTGTGAAGGAAACTCTTGTCGCAGGATTTTACGACTGGTAATGGGGTACACTGGTTGCAGTGAACTAGTATATACAGCGGGTCATATTTCCACCATAACTAAGCCAAATATTAAAATATTATGCTGCAATTTGGACCAAACACTGAGTGAATTACACCAATAAAGGTGGAACAGCTTTGAGACGTACAGAGGAGTTAAACCCATGTCACATTGGTCTGTAACCTGCAATGGAGGGGTCTGGCTTCAATAAACCCATGTAGGTAGTGCGCCATTTTGGCGGCCTGGCCAAGCCAAATATTGGGCTATAATGCTGCAACTTGGCCCAATTATTGAGGGAGTGGCACTAATAAATATAGAACAGCTTTGACACTTACATCTGTGAAGGAAACTCTTGTCGCAGGATTTTACGACTGGTAATGGGGTACACTGGTTGCAGTGAACTAGTATATACAGCGGGTCATATTTCCACCATAACTAAGCCAAATATTAAAATATTATGCTGCAATTTGGACCAAACACTGAGTGAATTACACCAATAAAGGTGGAACAGCTTTGAGACGTACAGAGGAGTTAAACCCATGTCACATTGGTCTGTAACCTGCAATGGAGGGGTCTGGCTTCAATAAACCCATGTAGGTAGTGCGCCATTTTGGCGGCCTGGCCAAGCCAAATATTGGGCTATAATGCTGCAACTTGGCCCAATTATTGAGGGAGTGGCACTAATAAATATAGAACAGCTTTGACACTTACATCTGTGAAGGAAACTCTTGTCGCAGGATTTTACGACTGGTAATGGGGTACACTGGTTGCAGTGAACTAGTATATACAGCGGGTCATATTTCCACCATAACTAAGCCAAATATTAAAATATTATGCTGCAATTTGGACCAAACACTGAGTGAATTACACCAATAAAGGTGGAACAGCTTTGAGACGTACAGAGGAGTTAAACCCATGTCACATTGGTCTGTAACCTGCAATGGAGGGGTCTGGCTTCAATAAACCCATGTAGGTAGTGCGCCATTTTGGCGGCCTGGCCAAGCCAAATATTGGGCTATAATGCTGCAACTTGGCCCAATTATTGAGGGAGTGGCACTAATAAATATAGAACAGCTTTGACACTTACATCTGTGAAGGAAACTCTTGTCGCAGGATTTTACGACTGGTAATGGGGTACACTGGTTGCAGTGAACTAGTATATACAGCGGGTCATATTTCCACCATAACTAAGCCAAATATTAAAATATTATGCTGCAATTTGGACCAAACACTGAGTGAATTACACCAATAAAGGTGGAACAGCTTTGAGACGTACAGAGGAGTTAAACCCATGTCACATTGGTCTGTAACCTGCAATGGAGGGGTCTGGCTTCAATAAACCCATGTAGGTAGTGCGCCATTTTGGCGGCCTGGCCAAGCCAAATATTGGGCTATAATGCTGCAACTTGGCCCAATTATTGAGGGAGTGGCACTAATAAATATAGAACAGCTTTGACACTTACATCTGTGAAGGAAACTCTTGTCGCAGGATTTTACGACTGGTAATGGGGTACACTGGTTGCAGTGAACTAGTATATACAGCGGGTCATATTTCCACCATAACTAAGCCAAATATTAAAATATTATGCTGCAATTTGGACCAAACACTGAGTGAATTACACCAATAAAGGTGGAACAGCTTTGAGACGTACAGAGGAGTTAAACCCATGTCACATTGGTCTGTAACCTGCAATGGAGGGGTCTGGCTTCAATAAACCCATGTAGGTAGTGCGCCATTTTGGCGGCCTGGCCAAGCCAAATATTGGGCTATAATGCTGCAACTTGGCCCAATTATTGAGGGAGTGGCACTAATAAATATAGAACAGCTTTGACACTTACATCTGTGAAGGAAACTCTTGTCGCAGGATTTTACGACTGGTAATGGGGTACACTGGTTGCAGTGAACTAGTATATACAGCGGGTCATATTTCCACCAGTAACTAAGCCAAATATTAAAATATTATGCTGCAATTTGGACCAAACACTGAGTGAATTACACCAATAAAGGTGGAACAGCTTTGAGACGTACAGAGGAGTTAAACCCATGTCACATTGGTCTGTAACCTGCAATGGAGGGGTCTGGCTTCAATAAACCCATGTAGGTAGTGCGCCATTTTGGCGGCCTGGCCAAGCCAAATATTGGGCTATAATGCTGCAACTTGGCCCAATTATTGAGGGAGTGGCACTAATAAATATAGAACAGCTTTGACACTTACATCTGTGAAGGAAACTCTTGTCGCAGGATTTTACGACTGGTAATGGGGTACACTGGTTGCAGTGAACTAGTATATACAGCGGGTCATATTTCCACCATAACTAAGCCAAATATTAAAATATTATGCTGCAATTTGGACCAAACACTGAGTGAATTACACCAATAAAGGTGGAACAGCTTTGAGACGTACAGAGGAGTTAAACCCATGTCACATTGGTCTGTAACCTGCAATGGAGGGGTCTGGCTTCAATAAACCCATGTAGGTAGTGCGCCATTTTGGCGGCCTGGCCAAGCCAAATATTGGGCTATAATGCTGCAACTTGGCCCAATTATTGAGGGAGTGGCACTAATAAATATAGAACAGCTTTGACACTTACATCTGTGAAGGAAACTCTTGTCGCAGGATTTTACGACTGGTAATGGGGTACACTGGTTGCAGTGAACTAGTATATACAGCGGGTCATATTTCCACCATAACTAAGCCAAATATTAAAATATTATGCTGCAATTTGGACCAAACACTGAGTGAATTACACCAATAAAGGTGGAACAGCTTTGAGACGTACAGAGGAGTTAAACCCATGTCACATTGGTCTGTAACCTGCAATGGAGGGGTCTGGCTTCAATAAACCCATGTAGGTAGTGCGCCATTTTGGCGGCCTGGCCAAGCCAAATATTGGGCTATAATGCTGCAACTTGGCCCAATTATTGAGGGAGTGGCACTAATAAATATAGAACAGCTTTGACACTTACATCTGTGAAGGAAACTCTTGTCGCAGGATTTTACGACTGGTAATGGGGTACACTGGTTGCAGTGAACTAGTATATACAGCGGGTCATATTTCCACCATAACTAAGCCAAATATTAAAATATTATGCTGCAATTTGGACCAAACACTGAGTGAATTACACCAATAAAGGTGGAACAGCTTTGAGACGTACAGAGGAGTTAAACCCATGTCACATTGGTCTGTAACCTGCAATGGAGGGGTCTGGCTTCAATAAACCCATGTAGGTAGTGCGCCATTTTGGCGGCCTGGCCAAGCCAAATATTGGGCTATAATGCTGCAACTTGGCCCAATTATTGAGGGAGTGGCACTAATAAATATAGAACAGCTTTGACACTTACATCTGTGAAGGAAACTCTTGTCGCAGGATTTTACGACTGGTAATGGGGTACACTGGTTGCAGTGAACTAGTATATACAGCGGGTCATATTTCCACCATAACTAAGCCAAATATTAAAATATTATGCTGCAATTTGGACCAAACACTGAGTGAATTACACCAATAAAGGTGGAACAGCTTTGAGACGTACAGAGGAGTTAAACCCATGTCACATTGGTCTGTAACCTGCAATGGAGGGGTCTGGCTTCAATAAACCCATGTAGGTAGTGCGCCATTTTGGCGGCCTGGCCAAGCCAAATATTGGGCTATAATGCTGCAACTTGGCCCAATTATTGAGGGAGTGGCACTAATAAATATAGAACAGCTTTGACACTTACATCTGTGAAGGAAACTCTTGTCGCAGGATTTTACGACTGGTAATGGGGTACACTGGTTGCAGTGAACTAGTATATACAGCGGGTCATATTTCCACCATAACTAAGCCAAATATTAAAATATTATGCTGCAATTTGGACCAAACACTGAGTGAATTACACCAATAAAGGTGGAACAGCTTTGAGACGTACAGAGGAGTTAAACCCATGTCACATTGGTCTGTAACCTGCAATGGAGGGGTCTGGCTTCAATAAACCCATGTAGGTAGTGCGCCATTTTGGCGGCCTGGCCAAGCCAAATATTGGGCTATAATGCTGCAACTTGGCCCAATTATTGAGGGAGTGGCACTAATAAATATAGAACAGCTTTGACACTTACATCTGTGAAGGAAACTCTTGTCGCAGGATTTTACGACTGGTAATGGGGTACACTGGTTGCAGTGAACTAGTATATACAGCGGGTCATATTTCCACCATAACTAAGCCAAATATTAAAATATTATGCTGCAATTTGGACCAAACACTGAGTGAATTACACCAATAAAGGTGGAACAGCTTTGAGACGTACAGAGGAGTTAAACCCATGTCACATTGGTCTGTAACCTGCAATGGAGGGGTCTGGCTTCAATAAACCCATGTAGGTAGTGCGCCATTTTGGCGGCCTGGCCAAGCCAAATATTGGGCTATAATGCTGCAACTTGGCCCAATTATTGAGGGAGTGGCACTAATAAATATAGAACAGCTTTGACACTTACATCTGTGAAGGAAACTCTTGTCGCAGGATTTTACGACTGGTAATGGGGTACACTGGTTGCAGTGAACTAGTATATACAGCGGGTCATATTTCCACCATAACTAAGCCAAATATTAAAATATTATGCTGCAATTTGGACCAAACACTGAGTGAATTACACCAATAAAGGTGGAACAGCTTTGAGACGTACAGAGGAGTTAAACCCATGTCACATTGGTCTGTAACCTGCAATGGAGGGGTCTGGCTTCAATAAACCCATGTAGGTAGTGCGCCATTTTGGCGGCCTGGCCAAGCCAAATATTGGGCTATAATGCTGCAACTTGGCCCAATTATTGAGGGAGTGGCACTAATAAATATAGAACAGCTTTGACACTTACATCTGTGAAGGAAACTCTTGTCGCAGGATTTTACGACTGGTAATGGGGTACACTGGTTGCAGTGAACTAGTATATACAGCGGGTCATATTTCCACCATAACTAAGCCAAATATTAAAATATTATGCTGCAATTTGGACCAAACACTGAGTGAATTACACCAATAAAGGTGGAACAGCTTTGAGACGTACAGAGGAGTTAAACCCATGTCACATTGGTCTGTAACCTGCAATGGAGGGGTCTGGCTTCAATAAACCCATGTAGGTAGTGCGCCATTTTGGCGGCCTGGCCAAGCCAAATATTGGGCTATAATGCTGCAACTTGGCCCAATTATTGAGGGAGTGGCACTAATAAATATAGAACAGCTTTGACACTTACATCTGTGAAGGAAACTCTTGTCGCAGGATTTTACGACTGGTAATGGGGTACACTGGTTGCAGTGAACTAGTATATACAGCGGGTCATATTTCCACCATAACTAAGCCAAATATTAAAATATTATGCTGCAATTTGGACCAAACACTGAGTGAATTACACCAATAAAGGTGGAACAGCTTTGAGACGTACAGAGGAGTTAAACCCATGTCACATTGGTCTGTAACCTGCAATGGAGGGGTCTGGCTTCAATAAACCCATGTAGGTAGTGCGCCATTTTGGCGGCCTGGCCAAGCCAAATATTGGGCTATAATGCTGCAACTTGGCCCAATTATTGAGGGAGTGGCACTAATAAATATAGAACAGCTTTGACACTTACATCTGTGAAGGAAACTCTTGTCGCAGGATTTTACGACTGGTAATGGGGTACACTGGTTGCAGTGAACTAGTATATACAGCGGGTCATATTTCCACCATAACTAAGCCAAATATTAAAATATTATGCTGCAATTTGGACCAAACACTGAGTGAATTACACCAATAAAGGTGGAACAGCTTTGAGACGTACAGAGGAGTTAAACCCATGTCACATTGGTCTGTAACCTGCAATGGAGGGGTCTGGCTTCAATAAACCCATGTAGGTAGTGCGCCATTTTGGCGGCCTGGCCAAGCCAAATATTGGGCTATAATGCTGCAACTTGGCCCAATTATTGAGGGAGTGGCACTAATAAATATAGAACAGCTTTGACACTTACATCTGTGAAGGAAACTCTTGTCGCAGGATTTTACGACTGGTAATGGGGTACACTGGTTGCAGTGAACTAGTATATACAGCGGGTCATATTTCCACCATAACTAAGCCAAATATTAAAATATTATGCTGCAATTTGGACCAAACACTGAGTGAATTACACCAATAAAGGTGGAACAGCTTTGAGACGTACAGAGGAGTTAAACCCATGTCACATTGGTCTGTAACCTGCAATGGAGGGGTCTGGCTTCAATAAACCCATGTAGGTAGTGCGCCATTTTGGCGGCCTGGCCAAGCCAAATATTGGGCTATAATGCTGCAACTTGGCCCAATTATTGAGGGAGTGGCACTAATAAATATAGAACAGCTTTGACACTTACATCTGTGAAGGAAACTCTTGTCGCAGGATTTTTACGACTGGTAATGGGGTACACTGGTTGCAGTGAACTAGTATATACAGCGGGTCATATTTCCACCATAACTAAGCCAAATATTAAAATATTATGCTGCAATTTGGACCAAACACTGAGTGAATTACACCAATAAAGGTGGAACAGCTTTGAGACGTACAGAGGAGTTAAACCCATGTCACATTGGTCTGTAACCTGCAATGGAGGGGTCTGGCTTCAATAAACCCATGTAGGTAGTGCGCCATTTTGGCGGCCTGGCCAAGCCAAATATTGGGCTATAATGCTGCAACTTGGCCCAATTATTGAGGGAGTGGCACTAATAAATATAGAACAGCTTTGACACTTACATCTGTGAAGGAAACTCTTGTCGCAGGATTTTACGACTGGTAATGGGGTACACTGGTTGCAGTGAACTAGTATATACAGCGGGTCATATTTCCACCATAACTAAGCCAAATATTAAAATATTATGCTGCAATTTGGACCAAACACTGAGTGAATTACACCAATAAAGGTGGAACAGCTTTGAGACGTACAGAGGAGTTAAACCCATGTCACATTGGTCTGTAACCTGCAATGGAGGGGTCTGGCTTCAATAAACCCATGTAGGTAGTGCGCCATTTTGGCGGCCTGGCCAAGCCAAATATTGGGCTATAATGCTGCAACTTGGCCCAATTATTGAGGGAGTGGCACTAATAAATATAGAACAGCTTTGACACTTACATCTGTGAAGGAAACTCTTGTCGCAGGATTTTACGACTGGTAATGGGGTACACTGGTTGCAGTGAACTAGTATATACAGCGGGTCATATTTCCACCATAACTAAGCCAAATATTAAAATATTATGCTGCAATTTGGACCAAACACTGAGTGAATTACACCAATAAAGGTGGAACAGCTTTGAGACGTACAGAGGAGTTAAACCCATGTCACATTGGTCTGTAACCTGCAATGGAGGGGTCTGGCTTCAATAAACCCATGTAGGTAGTGCGCCATTTTGGCGGCCTGGCCAAGCCAAATATTGGGCTATAATGCTGCAACTTGGCCCAATTATTGAGGGAGTGGCACTAATAAATATAGAACAGCTTTGACACTTACATCTGTGAAGGAAACTCTTGTCGCAGGATTTTACGACTGGTAATGGGGTACACTGGTTGCAGTGAACTAGTATATACAGCGGGTCATATTTCCACCATAACTAAGCCAAATATTAAAATATTATGCTGCAATTTGGACCAAACACTGAGTGAATTACACCAATAAAGGTGGAACAGCTTTGAGACGTACAGAGGAGTTAAACCCATGTCACATTGGTCTGTAACCTGCAATGGAGGGGTCTGGCTTCAATAAACCCATGTAGGTAGTGCGCCATTTTGGCGGCCTGGCCAAGCCAAATATTGGGCTATAATGCTGCAACTTGGCCCAATTATTGAGGGAGTGGCACTAATAAATATAGAACAGCTTTGACACTTACATCTGTGAAGGAAACTCTTGTCGCAGGATTTTACGACTGGTAATGGGGTACACTGGTTGCAGTGAACTAGTATATACAGCGGGTCATATTTCCACCGTAACTAAGCCAAATATTAAAATATTATGCTGCAATTTGGACCAAACACTGAGTGAATTACACCAATAAAGGTGGAACAGCTTTGAGACGTACAGAGGAGTTAAACCCATGTCACATTGGTCTGTAACCTGCAATGGAGGGGTCTGGCTTCAATAAACCCATGTAGGTAGTGCGCCATTTTGGCGGCCTGGCCAAGCCAAATATTGGGCTATAATGCTGCAACTTGGCCCAATTATTGAGGGAGTGGCACTAATAAATATAGAACAGCTTTGACACTTACATCTGTGAAGGAAACTCTTGTCGCAGGATTTTACGACTGGTAATGGGGTACACTGGTTGCAGTGAACTAGTATATACAGCGGGTCATATTTCCACCATAACTAAGCCAAATATTAAAATATTATGCTGCAATTTGGACCAAACACTGAGTGAATTACACCAATAAAGGTGGAACAGCTTTGAGACGTACAGAGGAGTTAAACCCATGTCACATTGGTCTGTAACCTGCAATGGAGGGGTCTGGCTTCAATAAACCCATGTAGGTAGTGCGCCATTTTGGCGGCCTGGCCAAGCCAAATATTGGGCTATAATGCTGCAACTTGGCCCAATTATTGAGGGAGTGGCACTAATAAATATAGAACAGCTTTGACACTTACATCTGTGAAGGAAACTCTTGTCGCAGGATTTTACGACTGGTAATGGGGTACACTGGTTGCAGTGAACTAGTATATACAGCGGGTCATATTTCCACCATAACTAAGCCAAATATTAAAATATTATGCTGCAATTTGGACCAAACACTGAGTGAATTACACCAATAAAGGTGGAACAGCTTTGAGACGTACAGAGGAGTTAAACCCATGTCACATTGGTCTGTAACCTGCAATGGAGGGGTCTGGCTTCAATAAACCCATGTAGGTAGTGCGCCATTTTGGCGGCCTGGCCAAGCCAAATATTGGGCTATAATGCTGCAACTTGGCCCAATTATTGAGGGAGTGGCACTAATAAATATAGAACAGCTTTGACACTTACATCTGTGAAGGAAACTCTTGTCGCAGGATTTTACGACTGGTAATGGGGTACACTGGTTGCAGTGAACTAGTATATACAGCGGGTCATATTTCCACCATAACTAAGCCAAATATTAAAATATTATGCTGCAATTTGGACCAAACACTGAGTGAATTACACCAATAAAGGTGGAACAGCTTTGAGACGTACAGAGGAGTTAAACCCATGTCACATTGGTCTGTAACCTGCAATGGAGGGGTCTGGCTTCAATAAACCCATGTAGGTAGTGCGCCATTTTGGCGGCCTGGCCAAGCCAAATATTGGGCTATAATGCTGCAACTTGGCCCAATTATTGAGGGAGTGGCACTAATAAATATAGAACAGCTTTGACACTTACATCTGTGAAGGAAACTCTTGTCGCAGGATTTTACGACTGGTAATGGGGTACACTGGTTGCAGTGAACTAGTATATACAGCGGGTCATATTTCCACCATAACTAAGCCAAATATTAAAATATTATGCTGCAATTTGGACCAAACACTGAGTGAATTACACCAATAAAGGTGGAACAGCTTTGAGACGTACAGAGGAGTTAAACCCATGTCACATTGGTCTGTAACCTGCAATGGAGGGGTCTGGCTTCAATAAACCCATGTAGGTAGTGCGCCATTTTGGCGGCCTGGCCAAGCCAAATATTGGGCTATAATGCTGCAACTTGGCCCAATTATTGAGGGAGTGGCACTAATAAATATAGAACAGCTTTGACACTTACATCTGTGAAGGAAACTCTTGTCGCAGGATTTTACGACTGGTAATGGGGTACACTGGTTGCAGTGAACTAGTATATACAGCGGGTCATATTTCCACCATAACTAAGCCAAATATTAAAATATTATGCTGCAATTTGGACCAAACACTGAGTGAATTACACCAATAAAGGTGGAACAGCTTTGAGACGTACAGAGGAGTTAAACCCATGTCACATTGGTCTGTAACCTGCAATGGAGGGGTCTGGCTTCAATAAACCCATGTAGGTAGTGCGCCATTTTGGCGGCCTGGCCAAGCCAAATATTGGGCTATAATGCTGCAACTTGGCCCAATTATTGAGGGAGTGGCACTAATAAATATAGAACAGCTTTGACACTTACATCTGTGAAGGAAACTCTTGTCGCAGGATTTTACGACTGGTAATGGGGTACACTGGTTGCAGTGAACTAGTATATACAGCGGGTCATATTTCCACCATAACTAAGCCAAATATTAAAATATTATGCTGCAATTTGGACCAAACACTGAGTGAATTACACCAATAAAGGTGGAACAGCTTTGAGACGTACAGAGGAGTTAAACCCATGTCACATTGGTCTGTAACCTGCAATGGAGGGGTCTGGCTTCAATAAACCCATGTAGGTAGTGCGCCATTTTGGCGGCCTGGCCAAGCCAAATATTGGGCTATAATGCTGCAACTTGGCCCAATTATTGAGGGAGTGGCACTAATAAATATAGAACAGCTTTGACACTTACATCTGTGAAGGAAACTCTTGTCGCAGGATTTTACGACTGGTAATGGGGTACACTGGTTGCAGTGAACTAGTATATACAGCGGGTCATATTTCCACCATAACTAAGCCAAATATTAAAATATTATGCTGCAATTTGGACCAAACACTGAGTGAATTACACCAATAAAGGTGGAACAGCTTTGAGACGTACAGAGGAGCTAAACCCATGTCACATTGGTCTGTAACCTGCAATGGAGGGGTCTGGCTTCAATAAACCCATGTAGGTAGTGCGCCATTTTGGCGGCCTGGCCAAGCCAAATATTGGGCTATAATGCTGCAACTTGGCCCAATTATTGAGGGAGTGGCACTAATAAATATAGAACAGCTTTGACACTTACATCTGTGAAGGAAACTCTTGTCGCAGGATTTTACGACTGGTAATGGGGTACACTGGTTGCAGTGAACTAGTATATACAGCGGGTCATATTTCCACCATAACTAAGCCAAATATTAAAATATTATGCTGCAATTTGGACCAAACACTGAGTGAATTACACCAATAAAGGTGGAACAGCTTTGAGACGTACAGAGGAGTTAAACCCATGTCACATTGGTCTGTAACCTGCAAATGGAGGGGTCTGGCTTCAATAAACCCATGTAGGTAGTGCGCCATTTTGGCGGCCTGGCCAAGCCAAATATTGGGCTATAATGCTGCAACTTGGCCCAATTATTGAGGGAGTGGCACTAATAAATATAGAACAGCTTTGACACTTACATCTGTGAAGGAAACTCTTGTCGCAGGATTTTACGACTGGTAATGGGGTACACTGGTTGCAGTGAACTAGTATATACAGCGGGTCATATTTCCACCATAACTAAGCCAAATATTAAAATATTATGCTGCAATTTGGACCAAACACTGAGTGAATTACACCAATAAAGGTGGAACAGCTTTGAGACGTACAGAGGAGTTAAACCCATGTCACATTGGTCTGTAACCTGCAATGGAGGGGTCTGGCTTCAATAAACCCATGTAGGTAGTGCGCCATTTTGGCGGCCTGGCCAAGCCAAATATTGGGCTATAATGCTGCAACTTGGCCCAATTATTGAGGGAGTGGCACTAATAAATATAGAACAGCTTTGACACTTACATCTGTGAAGGAAACTCTTGTCGCAGGATTTTACGACTGGTAATGGGGTACACTGGTTGCAGTGAACTAGTATATACAGCGGGTCATATTTCCACCATAACTAAGCCAAATATTAAAATATTATGCTGCAATTTGGACCAAACACTGAGTGAATTACACCAATAAAGGTGGAACAGCTTTGAGACGTACAGAGGAGTTAAACCCATGTCACATTGGTCTGTAACCTGCAATGGAGGGGTCTGGCTTCAATAAACCCATGTAGGTAGTGCGCCATTTTGGCGGCCTGGCCAAGCCAAATATTGGGCTATAATGCTGCAACTTGGCCCAATTATTGAGGGAGTGGCACTAATAAATATAGAACAGCTTTGACACTTACATCTGTGAAGGAAACTCTTGTCGCAGGATTTTACGACTGGTAATGGGGTACACTGGTTGCAGTGAACTAGTATATACAGCGGGTCATATTTCCACCATAACTAAGCCAAATATTAAAATATTAATGCTGCAATTTGGACCCAAACACTGAGTGAATTACACCAATAAAGGGTGGAACAGCCCCCCTT